>JAWNGG020000181.1:391954-911774 GCA_036937485.2 Tetragonisca angustula
AGACTTAAGTTGAGATTGAACTATTGAACGTCTGTCTCCTTCGTTTGTAACCCCGGGCCAAGTAGAATAAAATCTCTGCATTCCTTAAGAATGCCGAGTTGTTTGCATGTAATGGAGGGTGGTTGGGATTAGGGCCCGGGTGGGTCTCGTGCGTAGTCACCTCCTCGTGGTGAGACCTGGTAATTGATATTGTTTTACAAACATTGTAGTTTAACGATAGACTTTAGTAAAACGATAAACTTTAATGTTTGTAAAACGATAACAAGCTAAGAACTACGCAACCAACAATTCAGTTTAGATCGCGAGAATTTCTTTTCATTCTCTATTTCACGATCTAAACTGAACTGTAGGTACAATTAGTTGATAAGTAAACTATTGGGCCCCCAGCGGACCATCGATGGACAACGATTAGTAAACAATTGACGAACAATCTTTAGAATCCACAGACGATATCGAGCCAACGATACGTGTGCGAAACCAAGCTGCGATCGCGTTTATCGCGATGAGATCAAGAGTCACGTTTGAATTATTAGTCAGGCAGGCTGCACGCATTCCACCGACGCGCTGTTTAATTCGCGCCCTCTGCAATTGAAGTATTACAACATCTACCCGAGTTCCACGATCCGTAATTTATCAAACTCACGGGCGCAGTCGAACAATGTCGCCCCCTTGGATTTTCTCGCCGGTTAATTCAGTGATCAATTTCAATCATAGAAAAGGAGAAAAGAGACGAAGAAACCGCGGAATCGTGTCGAAATATCTGTTTCTCCGAAGTTAATGAGCACGAGAGATCGGCTCGGAGTTTAACGAGCAATCTGTTATGAGTAATTGCAACTGAGTCTGAAATAATTAACGCGGCCTCTTCCTCTTTCCCGCGCGTCCGGCTGGGATCGGCGTAGCACGGGAACTTGTCGCTATTCGATGGATTTTATCGGGACAAGCTGCGGGTCCGTGCGCGTAATTAACGAAAGAGATCGAGAGAGGATCCTCGGTGGATCCGGCCCTCCCAGGACGGCTCCTCCTTGTGCCCGCGCGTGAATCTTTGCCCGAATCTCTCGGCCACTATCAAATTAGCGCCACCGTGTCCAGATAAAAACGTGTTGGCAATTATTCGGGGATACGCACAGGCTGCCGTAACGAGACCAGCTGGCTTATCTTTGTTTCCTTGTCGATTCAGAGCGAGGTTGATGTTTTGCTTTGCGTGCGAGGTACCTACCTGCACGAGGCGAGATTGTCACTCGCGCGATGCATTCCAAATTCAAGAAAATTCCTGCGAAACTGCGTAGATCGATGTTGTTAATTAACCGAATTTTCTTACTCCATCGTTTCTTCCAAATAGTCAACAAATACTCACAGTGTGATACGGTAAATCATCTTTAGAAAAATTTTTTTTTACCGATGCAGAGTGAAGTGCAAAATACACTCTGATGACTCGAGCGAAGAAGAAAAATGGGAAGGAAAGAGGCGAACAAAAGAGCAGACATTTTGCAAAGCTTAGATAAAAGGCTTCGATACACACAAACAAGCTCGGCACGGGCAAGAATTCAAAGTTATCTCTCTGGCGTTAACGTATCTCGAGAGGTTTCGCCGCACAAAGAGTAGAAACCTCAAGTGACGCAATATCAAGATCGGAAACTGCGCGTTTAGCCGGTTCGATGCTGATAAATCGTCAAAGGTGAACGAGCGAGGCAACCGTGTTGTACATACACCGAGGCCGAGACCGTCTAAAAATCATTTATCCCGCTGGACGGCGATGATGACCTGCTTGATATCTCGGTCCACCGTGCTGGAATTACGCCAACAGTCCAGACACGAACGTCTATACTTTTCCACGTAAAATTCATCAACGTTCCATAACGTAAGTAATTGGTATCGCTGCAATATGTTCGCGTTGACAGCATTAAGATCCCAACCGCGAGATATCGATAGCTTTCCAGATAGTATTTTATCTGCTCGCTGCGGAGAACGCGCACGTACGAAATGAAATTTCTCCTCTTCTTTACAGAGCTACTCCCTCGTCAAACGCGCTCGCCTCTCATCGAACAGTCAACGCCCGAATTTTATTTTCACGCGTGGAACATATCCCAAGAAATCGAAAGCAAAATCTAAATGTTTAATGTCTAAAAATTAAATAAAATGGACAATTTAAAAATTAAATAAAACTGACTAGTTTTGATTAAAAAAAAAAAAAAAAAAAAAAAACAATCCGACACGATCTCACGTTCTATATACTGTCGACACAGCGAAACCGAGTCTCGCAGGTTTTTGTCGCCAATAATTTTAGCAAAAGAAACGCGTCTAATTGCCGCCAAGCGATCCAACTAGTTCGCGACTTTTCTTTCGTCGCGTGTCTAACTGGATCGTCTCGAACTGTGGCAATTCTACCGACCATTCCACCGACGACCGATGAAAAAACGTGAATTTTCACGACAATTGACCACGGTCAGGCAGGAGCAAAAACCGGAAGCTCCGCTAACCTTGATTCTTTCGCGAGGGATCAACCAGTCGGTTAACCCGCGCTCTCGGTGACCGTTAACTCCGATCAGGTGCAATCAACGAGGTAATCGAGTCTGATCGTTGCAATTAAGTCGTTCGACGCAATTAACTAAAACGCCGCTGCCATCGGAAGAAAAGCGAGCACGCGCGACGCTCGTCAGTCGCAGGTTTCCCGAGAGAGTTAGGAACTGATAATTGCAACAATCACACTTTAGGTTCTAACAAGTACCGTTCGAAGTGAGGAAGCTTAATGCCGGTTTCTACTGAGAAAGCATCTGTTTTCTGTTTTCGTCTCCGTGTCGAATTAGAAAGTCCTTGTTTCGCCAAAATCGAGATCGTTACAGAGAGTTGGCCAGCCAACGCGCGAATCAAGAATTTTTGACTAATGTCGGTTTCATGAATCAAGGAAATATCATACGTTACGGCGCACATGGCAAATTGCAGCTGTTAAACCCGACCCCCTCCAAAAATGAAGACACATTGATGCAAAAACGTCAGGAAATCTCTCCCTCCTCCCCCCCCCCCTCCTCCCCGCGTCAGTGGCTGGAAACCACGCCGCGTAATTTCACGAAACCACCGAGTGAACTCTCGCTTAATTTCGTCGATCATTTTTAAATTTCGCACTGGCCACGGATGAAATATGATTTTCCCAGCCACTGATTCCGCGCCGGTTGACGAACTGAGGCGAAACGTTTCTGCGTGCATCTGCGTTCGAGCTTCGTGCCCATTACCATCTGGCGCAATTTCGGCGATAATTTATATCGGCCGGGCCCGCGGCGTGCCGCCCCGCTGTGCCCTTAATTCTCGAATTAATCCCCCGGCCGTGTGCCCGATCGATTAATCCGCAATCGAAAGCGCGCTACCGACGGAAACGGTTACGCAAGCTCGCAAAGATGGCAAACAGATTGCTGAGATTACCGGCGGTAGCAGAGCCGTTTCTCGGTCGACTACTTTAACGAGCAGAGAAATTGTTCGATTAGAAACGTCGTTCAATCGGCGGAGGAGAACCTTACGTCAGTTCAAATAATAACGTGGAAAGAAAATTAAGACTGTTTGAAACCTTGGTGGGAGTTTCGAGTAGCTCGAATATTTCTGTTGGATATTTTGTAGATACGAAACGCTGTATTTTTGGAGACTCGAGTGATTGTTTGTAAAATACGTAAATAAAAGCTCGTGTATTGTATCACGAAGATTTTCTGTTTCTTCTACTTGAACGTCACTGATAGAAATTTGATACTTTAGTCTAGTTACTTTAGTTAACGAGCAAAGAAACGTCGTTCGATTACAGCGTGCAAGAGAGAAATTTACGTCAGTCGAGTAAATTTCTACCTTTCTGCCAAGTAAATAATACGAAAAGGAAATTAAGATTACCGAGCAGTACTTGAAAACTTGGCTGGAATTTCGAGCAACTCAGCCACCGCATCTTTCCTTTTCAAACGAGCAAAGAAACGTCGTTCGATTGATCGCAGCGTGCAAGATAGAGAGCTTTACTCGCCAGTCGAGAATAAGCTTCTACACTAAAGTAACACAAAAAGAGAATTAAGATTGTCGAGTATTTGAAAGCTTTGGGTCTGGAGTTTCGAGCAACTCGACGCGGTGATAAATTCCCACTCTGCGCCATTTCTACCAAGGTACCATTTTCTACCTGTCAAACGAAACTGGGGGAATCGATCACGCGGCAGTCGATACGTCAAAAGACAGACTGCCATCCAAAGTCATACGCAGGCCATTCATAACGGGACACGGAGCGAAAGAGAGGGAGGACGTTTAAATCAAAGCTCAAACGAGAAAGTTTGGCGTATCGCGACGTTACCATGGCTGCTCTCGACGGGGCCGTGTACACCAGGGGATACCGTTAATTTCCGAGCGATTCGTTACGCGAGCTTGCCGAGGTTCGCGACACTGGCTCCGTCTGTAATCGTCCTCGTCGTCGTCGTCGTCGTCGTCGTGGACGTTGGCACCGCCTGACGCCAGATAAGCCACGGATGCAAATAGAGATTTCCAGCTGCGAGAGATGGATAATGCGACCGGTGATAAATGGTCCCCGCGATATTCGCCCGGCGGATTTCTTCGCCGCGGCGCGTTTCATGCTACTCTCGCCACCTACTAGAGACTTTTCTCTTTCTCCCCCTTCTTTCTTTTTTTCTTTCTTTCTTTTCTTCCCCATTTTACTCGCGACGGGGAAATCAAAGAGAACGTTGAGTCTCCAGCGGTGTATTTCGAGAGGACTCCGCGCCACCGTGATTAATCGGCCTCGGATGGCGCATTACTCAGAAATTGCCAGGCAAATTAAGTTGCGCGTTTGGATTTTTTGAGAGGATCGCCAAAGCGTCGGGGCACTGTTTCTCGAAAAGAGAAAGATGGAGGCATAGAGCGTGTCAATTGAATTATGCACCGCATTGTGTTTACTCACTCTATCCATTTTACGTGCCTATGTAGAAATGTACTTTCCAAGAACGTAATCACTTGCACGATGCACAATGTTCAGTAATGTTGTTTCTAACAATGTGTTGTGACGACAAACATCGACGTATGTCGTACAACGGTGCACTTACTCGTGATTGTACTGGCCATACTGTCGAGTTTGACACTGGATATTCAATAATGAGTGTAACGTCACAGCACTGGACTGAGAATCAAATTCATTGACAATTAGACGAAAACTATACCGTATTTCTGTGTAGGTTGAAAATCAAATCGTTTCTTCTTGAAAACTATATTGTATTTGATGTGAAAGTTGAACCGCACGTGTCTGTTTTTATTAGAACAGAACTGATTCAATCTAGCTAATCGGATTTAAAGATTTTAGGTTTAATCACACCGCTGGTGGTCATCTGAAAACGGTAAGTTAAAGCATCGTTAACCTAAGAAGTTTCTAGACTAGTAAATATTCCAAGGAACCTCCAAACTGAAATATAAACCAGACCACGATTCGCAAAAATCGAGAAATTCTCGGCCAATCTATCGATCAATTACATCGAGTTAACAGTCTCGCGTCCTCGATTTCCATCGAGAACAGCCGACGAAATTTTCCACATTCGACGACGATTCGCGAGGAAATGAACGATCGACACGGGCATCCTCAGACGATTTCTCGGGTCTCGACCTCTGGCCAACGCCAACGTTGTCCAAAAGCGCACGTAACTTTCGTTCGTGAGCGGGTAAATCGGGATTCACCGCTGCTACGCGCGGCTTATTTTTCAGGAGCGACCGAGTGGAAGGCGGACCGAGTCAAAGGGAAACCGGTTGAACACGAGCGAAAGTGGACGCTCGCGATCGCTCGATACCGAACCGACCAGATTAACTCGTAATTACGCGCTCGTTATCGTAGAATTCGACTCGAGCGTGTACGTTTGCCGTTTCCTCGCGCACGATACGCACACGATGTACGGTGTTATCTGCATCGACTTCGCACGAGGACGCACGAAAATAGAGATTAATCGGAGGAACGTGACCGGCCGCGGCTGGATCGCGAGATCGTAAAACGGGGCATGAAATCCCCCTGTTGCGATCAAACTCGCGGAAGATTGATGACACCCTGAGTGTAAATCATCCATTGTTTTTTTTGTTTGTTTTCTAATCTGTGCCCCGTGTCCGGCACACATTTTCGCGATTTATCCAAGCTCTAGCCATTTTCGTTTCTCGCGGGAAAAGATTCTGTCGCATCGACTGTCCATAAATCAGTCGCCAGTTTCTTCTTCTTTCCTCCCCCACTCGGGCGGCAAAACAATGATCGCAACGAGCTGGCTGGGAAATCGTCGTCTCGTTTCCAGCTCTTCCATTCCGCGACGTCGGACGTGACGATAAAAGATTGTCGGCGACGGAGTGACACGGGCCAGGAACGATAATTCACGAAGATACGCCGAGTATGACCCTACCTCGATATATTAATGGTCGCTCGACGACCCCGCCAAGATTAATAGACGCTCGCGATGGAACGCCACGTTCCCTCCCTCCGCTATGTTCTAGGGCGTGCTAGCATACGATGTACATACATACATACATACATACATACGGAATGCAAAGTAACTCGCGACTCGACCAGTCGATCGTTGGTCATTTCGAAACGTTTCACTCCAACCTTCGTACGAACGGCTTCATCGATTAGCTTGTCTACGTGCGTACCCTACGATTCCAGCATGTTAACGACCGATCGTTCTCTCTCCCCCTGCGTTCGTGCCAGCGATCCTGAATTTACTTGTCATTTGTAAATGTCCGAGTCCCCCGGCTTCGGTCGTCGTTTCACTTGGATTCGAAGTGGAACTGGCGTTGAAGTTGTTCGTCACTTAATTAATGGAATCACTTGCGCGTGCGTTTTCTCCATCGAACGCAAAGAAAGTCGAAGGTACAATGAAATTCACATTGAAGGAAAAATACGAAACAGACACGAAGGATCCTCGGACCTTATAAGTGCCGCGAAATCTCTAGAAGGGATAAGGGTGCTACCTGAAGACTGTAAATGACACTCGGGAGTTAGGAGGAGTTGGGAGTTATTTTGAAATATTTCCTGCGAACCCACACACAGCTCATCCTTCGAGCAAGCAAAACTAATTATTTCACGTTTTATGTGCAGATAATAGGGACTGCCTAGAAACTGCTGGACTCAATACAAGTTAAATTATTAAAAAATTATAAAAAAAAGTAGGAGCAAGTCAATTGGAATCTGTGCGAGTCGGATGGCTGCAGCAGT
Organism: Tetragonisca angustula; assembly: GCA_036937485.2. Lineage (NCBI taxonomy): Eukaryota > Metazoa > Arthropoda > Insecta > Hymenoptera > Apidae > Tetragonisca > Tetragonisca angustula. The sequence continues at coordinate 399,141 of JAWNGG020000181.1, forward strand.
TTTAAATAAACAAGTGTTTCGAACTGTACAAGCTATATAATTATTATTATATATAGAATATACTAAATTTATATAATTGTATATTATACAATTTATTGTGTATATATATATATATATATATATATATTAAATTATATTATATTATAATCATATATATTTCTTTATTTTTTTATTTTTCACGCAAACATTACATCCAACAGAGATGAACTCGGGTGATAGCGCGAAAATCAGTTTCGACGACTCGCGCCGAAATTATTCGCACGATTTTCGGACGTTTCCCTCGAACGCGCACCGATCATCATCTCCTTGGGTCGAGTTCCAAGTCGTTTTAGACTTCCGACACAGTCGGGAAAGACGCACGCCGGAGGAGGAACCACGCGAGGTCCGACACCCGCTGCGAGGGTGCGACGAATCCTCGGCGAGCAGCCTCCCGCGGCGTCTGCTTCTTGGCCGGAGAACAACAGTTTCCTCCAGCCAGGCGGAAATAGTTCGCCGCTCGCCAGGAGTTGTCGAAATCCCGAGGCACGTGCCCCTGTCCGATTCTTTCTCGTCCTCGTCGCTGTGAATAGATCGTCCAACGTCTCGGCACCAACAGATCCTTTCCCATTCGATCGCCCCTCCTCCTCCTCCCGTTTTCCACCCCTTTCCACCCACATCTTTCGAGACCAGCATCCCGCTGAGGTAATAACGAAAACGAAAATAAATTCGTAACCCGAGTTTAGGGAGAGCCGAAAGATCCCGGATGTTTGAGATGGCGAGATATTTGTGGTGCTACGTAGGTCCGTTTGATCTCGGGAAAGCGTAAAACTTCCTCCTCCTTTGATGTGCGCTTCTATCCTCTCGTCGATAACGAGCAGCTTTCGCGGGAAAGCTTTCCTTCTAGAGCTCGAAAAAATCTTCGATCGAACGTCTTGTAAAATTACCAAGGGCAGAGAGAGAGAGAGAGAAAGAGAGAGTTTCATTCTAAATAAAACGAGCGTAACTCGATCGTTGAGAGAGTCTCGAGAGAAGAGACCGGTAAATAACACAGCCATTAAGACGTACGGCTAAATCGAACAGAGCCGGACAAGGATATCTCACTGAAATGATTCTGCGGATCGCGATCGAACGAAATGTCAACCGGTGTTCGCGGCACGAGGCAAAGGGAACCCCGGGAGAAAATGCGGTAGCGGAGAAAAAGTGGTAGCCGCCAAAGATGATCGGGGTCTGTCCGATCGTTCCGTTCGCCTCAGCGAGAGGTCGATAGCGGGCAGGCCAAACGAATAGTAGGATCGCTTCGAGTGACACTTACGAGCCTGCGAAACGAATTAGCCAGCGGTTGCAAAAAGATCACGACTATTCCTAGTCCTTGAGGTCCGAAGCTGAGGTCGGTCGGGTGGCAGGTGCGAGACTGAAATATTCAAAAAGAAAAAAAAAGGAAAGGAAAAATGTCGGTGCGTCCGTCTTTCTCTCTTGTTTGTTCGAAGCGGTTTAGAGCGACCGGGAAGGTCGCTTCGAAGACAACCCAACCGACGAATGAATGTCTTGCTCGCGCTATCTGCAAACACAACCGCGAACGAGCACGTAACGATCTCTTCGACTAGTTGTTTAATGGCTCACCTGCCGTCGTCGCGATAATATCCTCGTCAGCTTCTCTCTCGGATGGCGTGATACGTAATTAATTATTTAACAATCGTCCCGGATGAAGATGGGAAATCTGTTCGTGGCAATTCGATTCTTTCGCTTCGATACAGCGAAGAGCACAGCTGCACCGATAACAATGAAAAATTGTCGACAATTTAAACTGATGCGAACTGATCTCGTTTCCAAAGCATCAAGTATCTAATTTGAGAATTCTAATGTGAGCTTCCATCTGATTGTCTGACGTTAAATCTTGGAAAGAAAAGAAATAAATTCGCCAGTGTGTGGAAAAACGAGACCACGTGCAGATCGTTTGTGCGGATCTTTCTCTACAAAGTTCCATCAGTTTAAATTATCGACGTTCTACTGCCTCGAAACCATCGAAACCTGCCGTACTATTCCTCGCCACGCTCCGGCGGTAATTTAACAGCGGATCATCACGAGCTTCTCTATCTTCGCGTGTCCATGCAGCCTCCTCCACGAACAAAGATACCAATCTAAAGCCATCGATTTGGAGAACGGTTTGATTCGCATCGTGGCCCCGATCGTTCGTCTCGATCGACCGAACAACAGCCGAATATCCTTTTTCTTCCTTCCGGCGGCGTTTCGCGGTACGCATTTCGTTTCACCTGCCGCGAATGGCGGAGGGGGAGGGCGGCCAGGCGTCGACCGACATCGAGGTCTTCCTAGGCATCTACTAGGCCACGCTTTTTGCCCGTCTCACCAACCAGATCCAAAGAACACGTCGGGGATATCTGCTAATACGTTTCTCGGCCGAGAGATCACCTGCCGGCTCCCTTTCGTCCTTGGGTAATTGCGCCGGGTCAGGAATCACCGGCCGCTTCTAGCCTACTCGAGCGGTATGCCGCTAGATTTCGAAAAACGGACACGGAATCCCGCTGACGTTCGAAGAAGCCGACGCTCGAAACTCGAATCGGCGATTAACCTCGCAATTAGTTGGAGAAATCCGTGGAATGAAAGTCAACAGTCAGGGAAGGGAAAGAACGGGGATTGACGAATTCTTTCGTGGCAGAATTGCCACGATCGTTACGCAACTATCGACAGTCTACGGATGGCGGGCATTTCGAGTCTCAGAGAGACGTCGACGAATTCGTTTCAAGTTACCAAAGTGATCGAAATGACCAACTGATCATTTTTGTTGGACAGTGTGTTTTTCGTAAAATAAACCTCCTATGCTCCATTGTCTCCTTGTGTTACAAAGTTTCTCTATTTTTTTTTTTTTTTTTTTTTTTTTTGTCTTGTCAATGTCTCTGATGGAAATCTTATGCATTAATCGTCGAGTATTTTACTGGTGTTCAGATACAATCGAGAGAGCAAAGATACACGAATCATCGAACCTTCAAAAGACTCTCTCTGTTTCTCTCTCTCTCTCTCTCTTTCTCAAGAGATCAACACAGGATCTGACGAAATAGCTGACCGCAATTAAAGCGACGTCCCTTAAATCAACTTTGCGCAGCTACCGGGGTCCGCTCGTAATTCAACGATCGCCTTGTTTAATTATGCGGAATGATACGTTCGTCGATGGGCTTATGCAAAATAGCCAATTAAAATGAAAAGTCTCTCTCGACTCGAGGTTTCCAGGCGAGGCCTTTTACGAACGGGCGCCGTGTACTCGTACGATCGCGCATCTTCCTCGCGTCTTCTTAGCTCGCCTCGGAAGAATCGGCGAATTCGAAATAAGGATTCTTTATGTACCGATGGGAAATTAATGGCACGATAAGATAAAGTCTTGCGTTGAGTTTGCGATCGGCCTTGCGACCGAGACGACCGATCAAAGGTATTTCATTGACAAGGGGATAAATTAAACGAACAACGACGCTTATTTTTATTTCGCCAGCCGAAAATTTCCAGCTTGCTTCTTGCCCCGTTTCGCTTCCCTCGCGTATAGTAATTGAAAGGCGAGTCACGAACCGCGAAAAAGATGCAACGACACAAGGGGGGGAAGAGGGGGGAAAGGGAGGGGATTTTTATCTCGAGTGGCTCGCGATCTCGATGAAGCCAAGGCGGATTTTTCGCATGCCGGCGTTGCAAAAGCATCTTTAAAAGCCGCGCGCCGCGCCGCGCTCGCCTCTCTGGTTTAATGACGTTGCGCAATGGGATACACGCTCGTGAGGCCACGCTACATGCAAAATTCGTCGAGAAGCGTGTCGTTAATAAAACGCGTAATTGGCAGCGATTATTATGTAAGTTCAATGGCCTCGTTCAACCCGTTATCATTCGTTTTTGTTTTCACGAAACGACTGCCAGTAGCCTGCCGAGCGATCGTAATTGCTCTGTCAAAATTTCTCACGGTTGCACGGAGGTTCGGTGGCAGAGTTCAAAAAAAAATCCCTGACCCTCGTTTCAAAAGGCAAAAAAATTGTAATGCAGTCGGTATCTTGTACTTACTTCACCGAGAGTGCATATATTCAAAATGTACCGCATTGTCTCATTTACGGGAAAATACCGGAAGAGACTGGAACAATTTGGCCATCGGGAACAACGTCGTAAAGAGAAATTAATGAACGAGCGATTAATCGAACGATACAGTTAAAACGCAAAATTTATATTTTTTCGGAGTCGAATGTAAGACCGTCTTGCCCCCCGTCGAATAACTCTCGGATCACTCCAAACACCATATTCAGAAATATAAAAACTGAACGCTCGAGACTCCCCTTCAATTAGACCTCGGCGTTAACGCAAGCGGATGAGTTATTCGTAGTTTATCAATTATTTCCCCGAGCGACGTTTAACCCATTTACATCACGACTCTACCTATGCTACTACGGATATGTTGAGCCACGGACGATGTTAAGACATCAGCGGCATTCGACTGACATATAAATGAACGCCGTGATAAGTGACGATCGCCATGTGCGGAATATTCCGCTTACGAATGCAAATAGGTTAACAAGGATTCAAGTAGCAGTAACAACCTCCCTCGCTGACAACGACGCTGCTTTTTGCAGAACGTGCCACACACGTTCCTCACCCCATCCCCCCGCGACGATTTAACGTTTACACGCGTGCCCCAATTTACCGGAGCCTGCCCGAGATTACTTCAAACTCATCGAGAGCCTCGCCCCGTCGTTTAAACGACGCGCTCCTTTTTACTGTCCACCGAAGAGAGAACACGCCGCCACATCCACCTGCGGATGACAATCTATTACGAAGAGGCGTTCCCCGTGGATTCCTCCTCGACCACCGTACGTCGGAAGGCTCTCATCGCGAGAGCTTCATCTCTCTCGGTGTACCGTCTAACAGCGGTTCCCAATTTTCCTTTTCATCTTCAACCCTTTAACGTGGCCCTGCCTATTGTGTCCTCCATCTCGCCTTGAAAGAACAAAGGAAAAACGACGCATTTCACTTGTAACAGCAGTACATCGTCCTTTCTCCTTTCGACACACGACGACGAGAAAGGGGTCCACGTTTCATTCATCGACGATCTCACGTGGGAATTTGTCGCGGGACAATGAAACACGCTCGATCGATCTTTGAACGAAAGAAAGTAGGTTGATCGAGAAAGGTTGTAGGAGATTTTATTTGCCGCGAGGCGAGAGAGGTCCGTTTGAGAATCACTTTCTTAACTTCGTGTAATTTAACGGTCTACACGGAACAAATTCAACGCTCGTAAAGTCCTAATGAAGATGTCGAAGATACCTGTCGCAAGTTGACAATAAGACACCACGAATGCACGGAATTATTGATAATTATGGTCCATTTGTAGGGTAATTGCGCGCTGGATGCTCGTATCCATCGGAGCGACGGAATTCTTCATTAAGCGAGACTACGGATGTCTGTCGATGTGCTAAAAACATCTCGCGTCCTTCTGTATCTTCTCTATAATACGTTTTTATAATTTTTCCTTTTTCTTTTCACGGAAATTTAACATTTATGGACCGTTTCACTTTACCATTAAATCGAAGAGTTTATCTTCGAATTGTTCACTGTCAAAGGGATTTTCTCCGAATCCTCGACCAAAGGACAAACTGTCAAGTGTTTGAAATCTTGAAAGATTCAATCTTCCGAGATTAACATCCGTCGAGTCGGAGAGTGAACCTGACTGAGTCAAAAAGTTGAACTTTCCACGCGTCGTCGACGGGAAAATTCCGCCAGCTCGAAGCGAAAAAAGGAAAAAGAAAAACGAAGAGGATCGTTGCCTTTTCCGTGGAATTTTAACAGCAGGCGCGACACCTGCGCGACGCGTTACGAGCGACGGAACGGATAAAAAAGTTGCAAGCTTTTCGACCGCTGGCTGGCCGCTAGGTCCGAGACGAAACGGTGAAACAAGGGCAGGTACCGTTATTTCGCAGCGTGAGGCGCGTGCCTGGCGTCAGCGCGCTTTCGACCCACGCGAACCGCACACACACGCTCCGCTCGCGCGGAGAAGATGACAATGGGCAAAAATTTCGCCGGCGCCCCACGATCGAACCGCAGAAGCGTTGCGGCTAACGTTCGGCCACCTGTCGAGAGAAAGCTCGTCGCTCTGCCTCCGAACACCGTAGTAAAATTCACCGAAAACCGACCGATCTCGACTCTGATTGCCCTCAGAGGAACTTGGAAAAACGAAAATAACGAGCAGAGAGCGTGATTTCTGGGACAAGTTTTCACGCTTCGAACGAAAACTTGAAAATTTCAGTGTCTTCTCTTTACATTAGTAAAAGATCAATATAAGAACCACGTGGCAGGAAGTCTTGCTATATATCTCATGCTTATATCACGAAGAAAGAAACGAAATCGGACGAAATCACGCAACGAGTGAAGAGAAAACGAAAGAAAAGGTTTCGAAGGGATTCTCGGATCGTCGATCACATCGGGTGTGTTCCATCGGGTAATCTGCCTACGCAATTTTACTGGATCACGCTCGAGGCGTCCGCTCGTCCGCCGTGCTCACGTTTCATTTGCACGAACAGGCAACTCGTGTCGATCGTGCGAGGCGCGGCAGTCCGCGTGCAAAAGACAGCGTGAAGTCGTAACGACCAGGTCGCCGTGGACACGCACGTCCTGGCCCCAGGTTCTCCCACACGTGCGATAGGGGCGAAATCTGCGATGCAATTTTCAGTGCAATTTGCGGGCGACACGGCGAAACGTCACAACGAACGGGGTCAGACGGCGAGATTCGTTCGCTCGTCTCGGACAAAATGAGAGAGTTTCTGGCTATTGCCTCTACCGTGAAGATTTTATCACAATCCCAACAGAATACGCTGTCCGAGAGTGGAAACATAATTTTGTTATTGTTCGAGAAGTCAACGTTGTCAAGACGAATCGTAAATTGAAAGAATACCGCTATTCGTTCCTCTTGCATTCCTCGTAAATAATCATCGAATATCCTATTTGTAAATTTACGTTGCAAAACAGAAGAAAAATGTATCAGCGCGATGCATCAACTTTTAACCGATGGTCTTCAACGCCAAACTAAATACGTAAATATGAATGTGAAAATTCACCAGCAGTCCACAACTAACAATAAAATAAAAGAAAATGCGACAGTCGTGGCTGGATATTTAGATATCGACTTGGCTTCGAGAATCTGCCAGCCGGCCGTACTTTGTCGAAAAGACGACGCGCGAAATCGAACGAGAGACTCGGAAACTCGCGCACCTGACGTCGAGCATGAATTCGGATTTTTATTTGTCAGACTGTTCCGCGCGCGCCGGATTCACCGTCGATTAAAACACGTCCAATTACTCGGCCAACTACCGGGCCGAATCCATTTACGTCCGCGCGGATAAGAAGCGTCTCGTGGACTCACCTCGGTCGTCCCTCTCGTCTTTTTACGCACCGGGGACGATAATTCGCCGGGACGAAGCGGCAACAGGCAACGTGGTATCTGTCGCTAACGAACCGGTAAGACAACGACGCGAACCGTAACGTCGCCGTTCGCGTAAAGTTCGAATGGAAAACGAAGGACCGTAAAGTTCTCGAGTGACAGCGGCACTAAAATCAAGAGGCCGTGCATTAGCGCAAGGGTAATGGTCATCTCGAGGCTCGGCGAACATCGGTAGGACGGTAAGTTGCAGCAACGGCGGATGAGAGACAAAAGGTGACGGCGATTAAATTGCCTTTAAAATCGGTGGACGACGTCCACCTTTCTCGGCGCCATTTAAGGAATCTACCAAATCAAATTGAGTTCCAACTCGTTTCTTCCTCTTGCATCTTGCGCGCAGTTTGTTTTACAGTTTGCCACGATTTACCATCGAAATTCCCCGCGAATCATGAACTATCACAAATTTATATCCAATCTGATTTGACAGAGTGGTCCACGATTCGAATTTGGAGAGACATCAAGTTTAATTGGAGCAATTTCAGTACTCCGTTCTTTAGAGAATTTTGCTATTCGATAAAGTTCAGGCTCGTTTTTCGATTCACCATTTCAAAGATCAAACTTGATCGAGTATTTCGCGAAATGTGACCATTTCGACAAACAGACAAAATAACGTACAAATAGAATTTTATATTCTAATTGTAATACAGAATATTATAATTTGACTTACATCAGACGTGGATTCTGCGGAAATTGGGCAAGTACGTACAATGGTCCTTCGTCCGATGGAAACCTGTTAACAAACGGAAGAGAAAATGGTCAGCAAGTGATACGAGATTGAGAGACTGCGCTTCGCGGTGTAAAAGAAAACGTAACGTATAGAAAATTCCGACGCTTCCTTCGACGATCGATCAATACCCGAGCGTCGTGATACATGTCAGACCGTCCCACCGCTTTTCAAACGCGAAACAATAAATCACTTGAAACTCGGCAACAGTTCTCCCAGCAGGCTCTAAAAAACACTTGAAATCTATGCAAAATCTATCCAGGCCTCCTTTCTCCTTCCTCAGCCCACGAAAGCGAACCGAACTCGTTCCCCTTATCACGGGGGGGGGAAGGGGGGAGGGACAAAAATTCCAAGCTGAATAGAATGAGCAGAACGGGGGAGTGGGAGGAGAAGAGGGGGAAATAAGCCAACGCTCGCCACCTAGGGTGTACTTTCAACAATAAACCGCGGCAAATGATTAATCGGCTCATTGTGCTCGGCGAACAATCGGTAGTGACGATCGTGGCGTGTAAACGTGGCTTTAAATGCGGGTGGGGATGTCGAAGCGTGGCGCGGAGCGTGCTGTTCGCTCGACGAGCGGATGCCACTCGGTTCGCCCGGAGCCAACCGATTACCTTTCCAAGCCGCGGCGCGTCGCAGCCAGCTCGAGGATTCCGCTCGCACGCCAGCCGACAACCAGCACCCGTCTTCCTTTCCCTTCCGAGCGTCTTTTCCACGAGTCGAAACCTACATAGATCCTTCTCTGTCATTAACGTGCCTGCATCGATGATACCTCTCTTCCAGCAACCTCGCGTGGAAACGTGTTGCTACCTTTTTGCGATACATCTCTCTCTCTCTCTTTCTCTCTCTGTCTCTCTCTCTGCATGGGAGAAAAATTACGAGTACTCGTTCGTTGGAGTTCTCTTCTCAATCTCTAACTGCATCGATACGTAAATCTCTCTTCTTTGGAGTCGTTTGCGCGAAACGAAAATTTTCTCTCAACCCCTTGCGCTGGCAACTGATTGCGGACCGTAACGAGCGACCGAACCGTGTACAATAATTCGGTCGCTCTCTTTTTCAACTCGTCGGTGTGATATCACTGGATCGAAATGATTGAAAAGTAATAAATTTATCATTTGTTCTGCCTGGGTTAAACATAGTTAAATATACTTAAAACTATAGGGATACAAAATTCTCGACGTGCGTGGCACGTCATTCAAGCGCAAGAGGTTGACTACTTGCGCTGGCAACTGATTGCGGACCATAACGAGTGACCGAACCGTGTACAATAATTCGGTCGCTTTCTTTTTTCTTTTGAACTCGTCGGTATGACATCGCGGATAAAAATGATTAAAAAGCACCAAACTTATCATTTGTTACATTTAAATACACTTGAAACTGAGGAAACGTTGCAATTTTGGGACAAAAAATTCTCGACGTGAGTGGCACGTCATTCCAGTGCGCAAGAGGTTAATTAATTCAAGCGTAGGTTTGAAGAGTCTAGCCTTCCACTCGAGAAATCTTTCACATCGAGGTGCAGGGCCAAAAATCCTCGCGTCGTAAAGCGTAATTGCGAGTAAATCATCCGCAGATCGTCGGAGCAGAACCACTTTCGTTTGAGAAATGCAATTTCTTTCTTGCCCGGTGTGGCAATTACCCGCGCGAAGGTCAAAGATGCACAGTATCGCTTTCGTCCGATATATATATGTATATATATATATACGGAAGTCCCTTCTTAAGGGATCTGAAAGAAATAGGCTCTGATTATACTCAGCTGGATGAGGATTCGGCGCGAGGCAGCTGAAGTTCACGAATGAAAGTGACGGTCCCCTTTCTCTGGTCGATACACTTACCACGCGTGTAAAAAGCTCTCATTATCCGAGCCAAGAATTCGTACATTACACGATCGAGCACGTGAGAAGAATTGCTCTGTAATCTCGCGAGACCCGTATCTTTCGAGTTACATTTCCACCGAGAATAATTGCAGCGGCGGACGTAAACTATACCAGCTCGTTGCCCCGGATAATAAGTAAATTATTTAGGTTTTCGCAGGATGAAATTGTTGAAACGTGTGCGGCGATGCCGAAGAAGAACGGTCGCGGTTCGTTCCAAGGATTATTCTAGCCAGTTTTCTTCGATTCGAATCGATTCGAATCGATTCGAATCGTTTCGTAGCCCGAGGCGTATCGCGTGCAAACAACTTGACGTTAGTTTGCCAAATTGCGCGTCAAGTACGACGCACGTTGCATACGCGAGCGTGTTATTACCGAGTTTCCAACGCGCGAAAAACACCTCATTACGTTTAAAATACCCAATAAATTTATAATGCAAAATCTCACTCACGCGGGACTTTTTAAAGCGAGCTGAGGGAAGCTACCACTAGTCACACAGAAACGACATCAATTTTTAAGCTACTTGGCGATTGAGAAGCTCAGCTATCAACTATTGAAACGTTGGCAATGATAATTACATTTTTAAAATTTCCAATTTCTCATCTCGGAAAATTTAAACAGAGAAACAGTGATTAGTCGCTAATGATCTCGCTGTCGATGCGACATTAAAGAAAAATAGAAGAAGAAGAAGAAAAAGAAATAGTGACTAATTTGTAACTCGTAGTCATAAAAAGTAGAGAGAAGCAATTTCACGAAGAGTATTTATCACGGTTGCGTTTCTATCTCAACGAGCGGAGTTGCGTCCGATTCTCGTCATGGATGCTTTTCGCTGATGATGGCGATGGGGCACGGTACTTTTGCGTGCCCGATACGTTACGGTGCTGTATTATCTTCACGAAAAAAAATTAGTACCTCCGGCGAGAGGAACACCCTGACCCTTCGCGCTTCGACCAATAGCAGTTTCGTACACTTGCTCTTTCGCTGTGTGCTTTCACGGAAGAACCATCATCGGAAGGGTGAACTGACAGGCTCGATAATGTTCGATCTTTCATTCCGAATTGCTTCAAATATCCTTCTTGGTCGAGTAACGAGATCGATTAAAATTATCGATACGACTGCGAACTGATATGACTATTTAATTTATCAATGACTTTCAACGAAACGTAGGATTTGGACCAAATTCGAAATTTTTGCGCGAAAAGTGATTCTCCACTCTCATTATATCATCGTTATACTCTTTTTCGCTGTGGTCGTTGGAAGATCGTAGCGCACTTACCGCCAGTAAAACCGAATATATTTTAAATGCTCAATTTGGCAGCCGTGAAAACAACATTTGTTTATGATGATTCGGCCGTCGTTCGGAAAACAGCATTGCACGAAGACGTAGATCCTCATTTTCTTCGTTTGATTTTTATTGTGTTTTTCGTTTTGCTACGACGTGAATTTTGCGGACTCGTCCACTTCGTCTGTTCGACGAATGTATGAAACGATAAAATCTACAATACATAAATATTTATACGCTTGAAGCAAACGTGTCTTTGCAAAAGTCGTTTCACTCTCGTGCAGTGTTATTTGAGAGAAAGAACGAAACAACACGCGTTTTCTTTCAATATTTGCGGACGAACGTATACGAATCTGACGCTTTCTAAATTTTTTTCTTTCTTCCTTCGCTTTTATTATTTATAGTCGCATCGAGCACTCGCGTGAGTTATTAGCGGCTTGCTTTCTAAATTGTTAAACAGAAACTCGAAAATCCAACGCAAAAGTGTCGGCTACAACCAACGCTCGTTTCTCAACGACCACGCACAAGGTGGAAAGAAAAGTTTGTCCATGACTATCACTGATGAAACTTACACCATCGATTTAATGGAAATACGTGTAAAGAACTTGTCGCACAATTGACTTAACCTCGCAACCTAACAGCTCTTTCGAAAAATGTCAAAAAGTTTCTTAATCGTTTAACATTGCGGACGCGTGCGTTCTAACAGCGACTTAAAGGTTCTGAACGCGTCAGTGTCTACATTACGTAATTTTCGTATTAGGTTTCACTAACATTTAATTCATCATAGTTGTAACATCAGCGTAAAGCTAAGTGTTAACATTATTGGAGATATAAACATTACGAAATATAGACATCCACGCGGCCAGAATCATAAAGTCGCTGTTAACGTCTGCATCGTTAAATGCTTAAGAAACTTTCTTGCCATTATTAGCAATTATGATTCCCTCGTGATGAGTGGAACACAACGCAAGAAAAAAAAATTTTCCAAGAGCAATTTTGCGGTAGGTTGTTTACACGTATTTCCATCAAATCGAAGATGTGGAATTCATCTATGGTAGCCACGGACACACTTTCCTTTCCACCCTGTACCCATAAAACGTCCCATCGCGAAATCAGCACCGTTCGAAGCCACCCATCAGCAAGTATCAACCAGAGACTGAAAACCGATTATAGTTTGAGGCTTAGGTATTATACCCAGAAACTGAACCGAAGTATTGTGAGGTATTTGCTCCCATGTTATCGTAATGTGACCGCTATTTGGGAAATCGGTTTTAATACCGTCATAAAACGGTCATTTTCATACGTATTTTATTGATATTTGATATCCACAATGGTAAAACCGACGAAAACACATTTTTCATTTTCTACGTACAGTGACTCTTATTATTATTCAGACATCGTGCTATTCAAAATATTGTTGTGGATTTCGATAATAGTAAATTTGGATTAACTTTTTAATAATATAATAGAACATTCATTATAGTTTATAGTAACATAAATTTTATTTATTTATTGCACATACTTTTCTTGATGTCAAACAATAAACTGAACCATGTCGAAATGTAGCGTGGCAAAAATATTCGGACATTTGAAAAACTACAATATTTGAACCTGAAAATTGTTAACATAAACAATAATCAATAATCTTTTAGGTAGCCCTTAACATCTGCTAGCCGCTAATATAAATAAAATAAAAAAAAACTAATAAAAAAGCTAATAAAAATAAACAAAGTGTACGTGTATAAGCGTCATCAAAAATTTACTATCGGCAGCTTTATGAAAACATTCAATCGTTGTTTCCTTTTCCTTTTCTGATGTATTAATATTTTATTTACCGGTATTATACCGGTATTGTACCGAAATACATCTACCGACCTAACATCGTTTTGATAGCCAATCATACCGATATTCGCACCATTTCCATTTCATCAAACGTAATCGAATAGTAACCTAAAAATACCAGTATTTTATCCGTAATACCGACTCTGATATCAACCACGCAAGCAACACCGTATCTCTATCTCTATATTTCCGTCGTTATTTATCGCCGTTTATCGATAACCTTTCCGAACCCTCCCCCACGTTCTCCCACGAGCACCACGATTAGAAACAGCCCTCTAGCGGACACACGTAGCTGCGTGGTCGTAATTATAAGCGTGGTCGCAATTAGAGGAGGTGGGGATAATTAATCGGTCGCCGGCAGTGGCGAACACGCGAAATCCACCACGAACAGGACGCTTTCGTGGGAAAGGGCGAATCGTTCGGCCAGATTCCGGGATAATGCGCCGGCCATATAGGAACAGAATGCTCCAGGACTCCGAGAGGAATATCGCGTGACCGCTCGTGGGATGTTTGGAATGTTACTCGAGCACTCGAATAACCAACGGTTATGCTCCGCGCAACCTTCGTTCCGTATCGTTAATGGCTCGCGGCCTTTCCGCTTGCGCGCCAAATCCGCCTGCATCCGCGCGTGCGTCGTTTGTCGAATTTTCTGCGGAAGTAGAGACGCGATATCGAAGGTCTGTGGACGTTCGACTGAAATTTTAGTGGATTTGCCAAACTTCACTATGCGTCGCACAGTGAAGTGCGATATTTGGCTCGAAAAGCCGGAGAAACGAATCGATTTCAAAAATTTTTATACAAACCAAACAAGTGTTTGTCATTCGAAGTCGTCGAATATCGAAATATACATTCACGAATACGTTAAACTCAATCGAAAGTCGACAGATTTTGTGACGTGTATTGCCCTTTACGCCACGCTTTGTTACTAATTTTTCATAGTAACAAACATGCGACAGAACATGCGAGAAATTTCTACGCGAGTTTGGAAGAATCATAAGCTAACTGTAAGATGATTTTCCGATTTTGAAACAATAGAAACTATTGAAAAGTTTAAACTTTAAAATATTCGATTAGTTACGCGTTGGAAATGTTCAGTACATGTTCAGATATTCACACTGCGATATCAAGATGCTCGATTATAGTAATTTAGATGTTCGTCAACTACCGAGTTACGTAGTTGCGCTCGATTCCTGTGATCGATGCGACCGCGACCGCAGCGAAGTCATTATCGCAAATGCGGGCGATTGATCTCTCACGAATTGACAACGATAATACCACTTGGTTCATCAAACGAACGCTATCGATATTTCAAATTGTCCTTCCCTCTCTCTTGTCAATCGTTTCTTTAAAATAGAACTCTTTCCAATTCTTGCGTTTATCTTTCATCCTCGTGCTGTTTCCCTTTAATACGTTCTCAGTGACAAAATGAATTCGTCATTCAACGAGTGAAACGTTCAACTTTCAATGGGGATATTCTTTCGAAAGAATCGTATCGATTAAATATAAATTCCGACGGTCTATTTTTGCGCGACGTTACAGGTGAAATATTTCATTCTTCGCTGCTTCCTGGCAAAAGACGACACTTCTTTCGCAATAAAATACAATCATTCATCGCGAGAGAAAATAAATATTTCAACGAGTATGGAACAGAGAACTTCTTTAGGTTGATTATACAGCAGCTTTCACGCAACGGAGAAACATGTGTAGATATATATGTAACGTGATGGAAAACGATCATCGAACCAGCAGGGAACAATAATTCCGTCGAAATGAGACGAGCAATCGTCCGTGGGTAAAAAGGGGCCGTAAATCAAAAGCCGCTCGATAATAAAGCCGAGCGCGTAGGAATTAAAACAATGTACGATAATTAACATGCATTAACGATCGCCAAACATGGAGAGCAACGAGTACCCGGGCTTTGTAAGGTAATACACACGTTGTGGCCGTCGACCGGCCCGTAAATCACGTTGCATTACTATCAGGGGGTAACCGCGGGAAAGTCACGACTGCCATGTTTGGCGATGTATTATGCAAATTTTCGGGGGAACTTTATTAGCAACGTAAATCGCTGAGACCGGGTACAAATCGTGATTCTCGACGATGTAGTCTCTCCCCCCTCCCCGTCTCTCTCTCTCTCTCTCTCTCTCTTTCTTTTTCCTTCAAAAGAAACTAAAATGCTAGTTCCATCGGATAAGAGAAGATTGACTTCTTCTTGTTTATTTGTTTCAGCGTTTTCATTTTATTTCTGTCTGACGTTTTTCAGAGATCGAAAAGTTAAAGTACAGCCGAGCGGGACAACTCGAACGAAACTCGGGCAGAAGCTCGTCGGGCGTTGGCAAAAGTGAGCGACGCATCCCCTGGCAATCAGTCGAGACGCTCAGTCGCCTCGCGGATGACCGAGCTGGCATTTGAAAAATGTCGGGGCACAGTCGGCGGTTTTACGATCGCGGCTACGAGTCCCCGGCAAGCGGTCAGCGCGCGAGGTATTTAACCAAAATGTTTGCAAAGTATTCAGGCAAATCCATTAAATCTATAATTTAAGAGCGAGCGGGAGATATATTTCACCGGCGCGGTTTTCGGCTCTACCGGTAATCTGCCGTAATGTATTTTTACTATCTAAAGCTCGTAAAAGTAACAGTTACCGTTCACCGTTTCGACTCGAACCTAACCCAAATCCGCTTCGACTTTTCATCAGGACCGCGTTCAATTCGAATATTCTAGAATGAAAGCGACAGACGATTGAACGCTCTGAGAAATTGGCCGATTGCAGTCCTTAGTGGCGTCGTTTTTCCCATCGACGCGTTTTTATCGAAAAAATTGTGAAACGAGAGTTTCGATTTTCTTTGTTTCTTTTTTGACATTTCAGAAATGTAAATTTGTTTCGACCGATTTAGCATCGAAGTACCATACAAGCTGTTCGAACTTATTTCGCGAAAAATCATACTAATATTGAAGAGGAAAAAAAAATTATTTCTAATCTATTTCTGTAATTGACTCTTTGCACTTGTAATTTCAACGGATTTCAGCCAGGATTTGTTACGAAAAAGCAGTTATACAGACAAACCAAGTATATACAGAGTATACTTGTCCGACTGAACTTTTATCTCGCAACGTTGTAATTAACCATTCAACGACAGTCTCAGGAAAAGAGAAAAAGAAAACGGCACTTGTCTCATTTCGAATAAACGGCCAAACCGTACGCTTGATCCACACGTCGTAACTTCTCGCCAGGTCAGGCCAGGCACCTGTTTCTCAGAAAGTGATTCCCTATTCGATCGACACGAAGGCAACGTCGCGCTTATTAGCATCCTTTTACGTCCCACTTTCAGTCATGAAAACGGTACGTCACCAGATGGTCCCCTCTCGTCGTGGCACTACCGTGTTACGTGCACCTGCCGGCTTATCCTCATTTACGTACGTGTACGTACATAGTCAGTGTTCGTCATCGGGCTGCGTAAAGGTCACGGTACGTAAATCACCGTCGAAAGTCGGTTTCTTTTCTGACTCTCGACAAACCAGTAGAAATTTCACCGCGAGAGAATGATGCTCTAACCAATCGTTTTGCGATCGGCTGATCCGTCGTTCGATGATCTTACTGGCACAATAATTTCTTGGCATTTCTTGCGTTTAATGTCTGCAAACTCTTGTCCAAGTTGATATTCGCGCGTTAATACCTTCGAGTTGCACTCCATTTACGTTGAGTAAATTCCGTTCCACGTTTCGCGAATGAAAATCGATCGGTACAAAAGAAAAGCTGGTACAAGACGTAGAAATACATATTTATTTTACACAAGTTAACAAAAAAAGAAAAGAAAAGAAAAATAATAATAATGACATTTTAGAAAACAAAAGTAAATTTTATACGGCGTTACTATCGCTACTGTAATTCAAAAATCGACTCAATCTTTTCTGTTTAAATGGCACAAGCTCGTTTCAAGCCTCGTCGCCGGCAAATATTTGCAAATTCGACCTTAGCTTCATCGTTAACGTCAATGTTTGTTCTCAAACTTGTTTTTCGCCAAGCTGTCACAAATTTGCCGCAACGTTTCTTTAAATCGTTTATCGAAATTTTGGATCGGCAATGTCCTGGGCTCGTGCGTAAATTCGCGTATAAATATTTAGTGTTAAAATTTTCCAGTAAAGGGAAGGCGTAGTTATTTCCAAAGATTTCGTACAAATATTCTCGAGTATTTGTTCATGTGCGTTGCAGACGACGCAGCGACACTGATCTGCAGATGTAAGTGTCTGCTGTCATTACGGGACCGCGCGGTCGAATTTGCCTGGCCGTTCCGAAACCTCTAATTTGCGCTGGCCTGGGTATTTTTATCGGTCGCCGCCGCACGTACGCCACGAGGCCGCGGCATTTTCGACTTATTTGCATTCCTTTTTTTTTCCAGCGAGTTTCATTAACCCTCGACCCCGCGCCGGCGAGGCGCGGCGTACGAGCGTGCCGCGCAAGGAAGCGGCGAGCACGTAAAATAAAACCTGGCTGAATATTCATACCGACCGGCTGTAAATATATTCCAACGACGATAAATTCTGGCCTTCCCTCGCGAATTCCGCCGATCCACGCTCTCCGCGTTCGTCTTCGACTTTCATCTCCGTCTCCCATCTTCATTTCGTTCTCTCCTCTCGCACGCTCAATTTTACACGCTCCGAGACGTTAGACCGAAGGTCGTGCCGCTACGCGGAAGCAGGCAATTAACCGAGCGATACGTGTCATCGTTATGGACACTGCAAATTCACACCGTTTTATCGTACCGAGAATTTTCCGCGTCGCCTCGAGAGACACGCCGAGTTTCTGCGATTTTGTACAGAAAATAGGGAGACACCCGATAACGTTATTTGCGAACGGATGCAACGAATACCGCGCGAGTCGAGTGGGTGAACTGAACCGCGCGTATTATCTCGCGACTCGACCCCCCTGAATTCGAGCTCTTCTCGCTTTCGCTCCGATCGACTAGAGACGAGATTGAAGGATCGACGCAACCCTTTCCTCGGGCCAGTACGACACACAGGTGCAGCACAGCGGTCTAATATGGACGGAACGAGAGATACTGCCGCGTCATTAATAAAACGTTTGTTTCGGTGTAAAAGTCAAAGTGCAAAGTCGGCAAGTCGCGGCCGACGACTCGCGAGTAAAATACTCGTTCTTTGTCCAAGTCCTTTCGACTGGCGCTTTATCTCCCCCTGATCGACCCTCGTTCGACCTATTCTCGTTCCACGCTTCTTCCTTCGTTTGCCTCCCCCACCTCCTCGTTTTCTCTTTTACTACGTTCTTCCTCTTTTACTACGTTGGTTAATGTTTGATGAGTGATTGTGTACGTATGTGTACGTGTTTGGTCATGGGGCATGTTCGCGGTGAGGAGAGGGTGGAGGGGCAAACGAAACGAGACGGGGCACCGGTCGTTAAAGACCACAGTTTCGACCGGATGGATTTTCATCGTAATAAAACCAGACACGTATCTCTCGAGGGTACTCTATTTCGAAAGGGAGGCCTCAGATAGGAGGAGGCTTCGGCCGAGCTAATCTAAAAAGGGGACGGTAATTATTCCGAGCTTAGCGTCATCCGGCTTCCAGTCAGACTCTCTCTCTCTCTCTCTCTCTCTCTCTCTCTCTCCATCTCCCTCTCTCCCTCGGACCAAAGTTCACTGCAGCTTCAGAGCTGGCCCACGGTGAATGTGGTGACAAACGACGGGTGGAGAAATGCGAAGACGAATGGACGGAGATCAAGAAGAATTCGTCGGGAATTTTGATGGATTGTTCGTTCGCCTCGAGTGGAAGTATTTGGAAGATTACGGAGACGGGCGTCACAGTGTCTCGCAATGCAACTGTTCAATTTATGATTCGAATTTAGCGGTATAAATGGATCAGTGTGTGTGATGTGTGTGTGGCGTGCGAGCAAGAAGAAACAGACAAGTAAGCGAACCAGAGAAGAGCCTAGAGCAGTCCAGTTGAAAGTAACCAAAGATTAATTTCATTTCTTTTATTATATTATATTTTATAGTAGACTCAGTGTATTTTATATATATATATATATTGCATACCATACGAAATATATATACTTTTATCTGTAACCAAATCGGTGAATTCAATATTCGTACGTGCATTCCAACAGTAACTGAAAGAGACTATCGACCATCTACATCTCTAAAGTGGCGAATCTCAAGTCAAAGTTCGAAAATTAACATCCTCTGAGAACTTGGGAGGAAGAAACTTTTAAAGAACCCCTAGTTCTCTCTAGAATCGAAAATATCCTGACGCCAAGCTGTCATATCCGTTCATACGTATGTACATACATGCTTCTTTTTTTTTCTTCTTCTTTGCCGGTACGACGCTTCCCACATGTTTAAAAAATACCCTGCATTTAACGTTTGCACGGTGAGTCGCGAGCCCCGAGCAAGCACGCCTTTATTATGACCTCGGGGGCCGAAAAAATCGCGGAAGTTTCAGAACGCATGCCGCGGTAATCGATGCCACCTGTTCGTGTACGCTTCTTCGTACGTTTTGAAGGAAATGCGACCGGTGGACGGTTGAAGCGCGATGGGTATAGGGAAGAACGAGAAGGAGAAGGAAACGGGTAATTCTCGCCGGTTTCAAGGGAACGGTGTATGTATTAAAACGTGTATTGGATCGGTAAACTCCTTCCTCCTCGCCCCTTTAATCGTGCAATCGGGTAAGATCGAGGTGTACATCGACGAGGTGGATATCCATTCGTCAGAGGGGGAAGAATTTAGAGGGTTGGAGGAAATAAAGGTGGCAGAGATATTGAAACGATACACGAAATAACATGGCTGGAGGAAGGAAGGCTCTGACGCTGCGAGGATGGATAACTCGGGCGAACGTTGAGTCTGATTAATTGTAGTGATTACGGTGTTTGCTCACGGGTGAGATTGGCATTTCCGAGGTTCGTACGGAGCCGTTACGTCTTCATAAATATACGAATCTGGCGAATTTTGCTGGTAGTTTAAAAAATACTTTTACGAATAGGTTCGGCGGTTCCTCCGCAAATTATTGGTTCGAAACTTGTCGAGATCAGGATTTGAATATCGTGCGTTTCGCGTACAAGGAAACAACATCATTGACATCTTTTTAATCTTGAAAGACAAATTGACCGAAAGTGAAAGATGTTCTTCAAAATCCGAATCCAAATCCAAATTTTCATTTCACATTTAACGCCGAGTGATCGTTGGAGCGTCGTCGCTCAAAGAGGAAGCTCGAGGTTGCTTTAATAACACTGGCAAAGGAGGCGAAGGAGGGTCGACAAAGAGGCAGAATAAAACAGAGGTTCCGTGTATCCCGATCCTGGTGGGAGAGGACGGGGAGACCACCTGTAGGCTCAACACCAACGGAGCAAACCGCCAGCAAACCGCAAGACGCGATAATTACGCCGGAGGCCCCGAAAGGCGCGTTTTCAGCGGGGGATGCCGCGAGCTGTCCAGTTCATGAGCCAGAGAGAAGAGAGCAACGGTTGAAAGGCAAAACGAAAGAAGACGGGGGAAGAATGAACGTGAGTCCACGTGGAAGAAGAGAAAAAAATTGCACGACGAGAGAGAGAGAGAAAAGGGGGGAAAGCGGAGGCAGATCGAAACAAAACGGCGAAACCACGAGACGGAACGAAGAAGAAGGTGAAACGAACTGAAAAGCGAAGTAGCTGAAGAATAAATAAGGATAATTCACTGCAATATATTTGTATTAAACTACATTAAACAATATATTTATCTGTTATTTTATTTCTACATTCGTTGAAGCACGTGGAGCGTCCGGCCGTGTTATACATACGCTAGTCTTCTTTTTCAAACAAAAGATCATCGATCACGACATCCACAAACCCTTAGTATATGCTGCATATTAATAGATGGCGACATTATACGAATGAACTTCTCAACAAAATAGCGAAACAACGAACCGGCAGAAGAAGAGAGAAAGCGAAAAAGCGGCGAAGGACGAAGAAACGAAGCACAGGAGTTGCGAGCCCCGGGTGCACCAAGCGTGACAGTGGGTGCACCAGCACCTGCCCATTCTTAGAGAGTTGTGGCCGCGCTGTGATTTATGGAAACAAAGGTTGGACCGACCGGGAAACACGGCGCAGCCAGCATCCTTTCGCGTGGGCTTTCGATACGTGCCGAAGAACAGGAGTGGTTGATGGATTTGCCGCAACGCTTTTTTTTTTCTGAGAATTTTACATCGACCAAAGAGATGCAACGCTCGAACCAGGCTGAGGTTGAGGTTAACAAGTAAAAATGGCAAATTTCTAAAAAAAAGAAAAACGATAAAGAAAAAAAAGAAGACGATCCTACCGAAAATTTACGAGTATTTTTAGGACGCACGTGTACACTTTCGAGGAGGCAAGCATTTCCAAATCCTTTAACGATCTCCGCTGGCTCTACATCACAGCGTCGCTAAGGCGCAACCATTGAAAGAAGCTCGAGAAAATCTGGGAAAAATGCAGGAAGCTTGGCGCAATAAAACGGCCCCTGTTATGGCTCTGTTACGATACGACGCTATCCACTGGCACGTAAAAATAATCCCACGGTGCGTGGACGAGGCGCCTAAAAATCGCCCCATAAACCGTAAACGACCTCTGCAACGATCGCCTTTGATAATTTATGTCTCATCTCCGCGATCTCCAGGAGTATTAAAATATTAATACGACCAAATTTCTACCTAGATATACACTCTCAAGACATCGAGAATTCGGATTAATGAAAACGGTATAAATTCGTAACGTGTATTTCTTGAAAATCACGCAATTAGAAACGTTTTCTGATGGGAATTCTACTTATTAGATTATATTTACTTTCAGAGGTTTCTTTGTGTACGATATATTCAGAAGCTTTCTCTCTCTCTCTCTCTCTCTCTCTGCCCTCTCTGTCTGTCTATCCATCTATTCATCTGTCTGTCTGACCGTTCCTCTTTCGTTTTCTCTCCTTCGACGATTTCCAGATATGATTTACGAACGAATAAATCTGGTCGAACGATTGCCAGTTAATTCGCGCGGATCGACGATACATTCGATCGCTGCTGATTCTCCACTCCTCTCTCTTTCTCTTGGCCATTCCTTTTTAATCGAGCAACATCCCTCCGACGTAATAACCGTTAATAAGCGCCTTTGCCGCCGTTAAGTATCGGCGCGTGGGCGATCAACGGGGGAAACTCGAAGCGGCACGGAGGCAGGTTGTTTGCCGGTGTTGTTGCTGTTGCATCGGTTCGCCTGTTTTTCGACCGACTGGCAACCAACGACTGGCTCGGCTGCAGATTTACGGCTACTCCGCGGCGAGTAATCGAACAGGTAGACGCAGGAAGTGCCGGGATTTTATGGCTTGTTTCGATGAATCGTCGTTCGTTACGACGAAAAAGAATTTCGCCGATATTAGGCAGCCTAGGTAACAAGGATTTAATCCTTAATCCTCCAGTTTCTTGCACGCTTCTCTGCAGAGCTTAGATCTTTTTTGCCTCTCTTCAAATCTTCCAACTCTCTCACCTAATCCCTTCACCGAGTCACTGTTACAACCCCAGTGAAAATTTTTCCAAAGCCCCAAGACTCTTTTCCGATCGGTCGAGCGAAACCGATCTCCCCTATCGGTCAGCAAAGCGACCATCCATCGTCTCTCAAATAACGTCCGTGTCACCGAGGTCCTTGGATCATCGGGGCACGCCCACGCCCGGGAAGTTCGAAAACATTAGCGGCCAAACTGGACCGCCCGTAAAGCGATGTTTCGCGGTGTTCGCCCGCTTCGTCTTTTCTCCATCCTTCCTCTTCATCCCCCGTTGGTGCGGTTGTGGCTGCACGTGGACGACGTCGTGACGCTCCGGGGCTATCGTCACGGCTCTCCTCTCTCTCTCTCTCTCTCACTCATACTCTCAGTCTTTCTCGCTCCAGTAACCAATCTCCAGTCGGTCGACGTTCGTTTCTCTTCGAGAGCAGCGCGAACGGCGTACTTCCTCTGTACTTACGACCGTCCCCGAGTAGTTTTATTCTGTCTGGCTGCGTGGGCGGGAGCGAGACGCGATGCAGAGAACTCAGGGGCCATCTCCATTTGCCGATTACTCTGCCTCGTTCTCTCCTTCTCACCCTCTTCTTCTTCTTCTTCTTCTTCTTCTTCTTCTTCGTCTTCTTCGTCTTCTTTCGTCCGAGAGAGTACACGTCCTCGTTTCTCGTTCTATCCTCCGTTCCTTCTCGTTGATAATACAGCGTTTTCTCTCTGGCCAAAGGTACTTCGTCTCTGTCGTCGACTCGATACCGCAAACTCGCCTCCGGTGAGTCTACTCTCGCTACGTCGAGAGTTCTATGTCGAAACGGCGAGCTCGTGAAATTGAAGGTTTCGCTCCGCGGGGGCGACGACGAAAGTCGGCCCAGTAAATCCCGTCTTTACTGAAATTGCTCGACGAGAATTTATCTCGCTCGCTGGGAAGAGAGAGAAAGAGAGAGATCGTGCACGCGCCCGCCACAGAGAGCTTTCGAGCTCGCGGCGTTTCCTCAGACCCGATTCCGAGATGGATCAATCTCTCTCTCTCTCTCTCTCTCTCTCTCTCTCTCTCTCTCTCTCTTTCACCCGCTCTGTTGTTTGTCTCGTTGCGGTGAAATTGAATTTTCGAAATGACCCCCGGGGGGAGATTGAAAAAGCGAAAAACAGCAACGGCGGAAGAATTAATCTTTGAGCGTGATTCAGAGGCGGGAGCTCTCCGAGAGTTTCCTTCGTGAAAGTTTCTCTAATTATTCGCAGGCCTTTTTATCGCTGATAGTCGCGAGATAATCTTCGAAACGTTCGAGAGATTCACGAGAGGAACCAGTGAAATAGCATTGTCAGCAAGGGCCATAAGCTTCGAACGATGCGGGGGAGTGTCCCCTTCTCTGTATTGGTAAATATTAAACAAATACGTCACCGATACGAACCGACAACGACTCGAGCTTCATTTGCAAACAGAAAAAGAAGAAACTCGCTCGTTTCGAGAACTTTACGATTAACCGCGAGTAAAACGATATTCAATGAAGAAGTTGTCCGCGCGCGTAGGATGGGTGGTCTCTCATTTCATTTGCATGAAACAATTTCAAGAAATATTTTATTTCGTCGCGGAACGTGCGTGGGATAGACCGTGACAGAGGAAATTAAAAGGGAATTAATACCGGTTTTCGATCAGTATAAGTAAAAATGTATAAGCACGACTTGGTCAAACGACTACGAGTAATTCGAATCCGAGTGTGCAAGTTAGTTAAATTCATTGATCCTGTTATGTGTAATATCGTTATCCTCGAGTTCCACGAATCATTTTGTCCGACATTGAAAGTACAATCGCTTCCACGATCATCGAGAGGCAGCTGCGCCCTCGACGCGAGGGAAACGAAGAGGAAATCAAGCTGGCCACGCGTCAACGGTAATGTGGCATCATGCTTTATGACAAACGCTCTCGGGGCAAGACGAAGCCAGTGGTTTTATGGTTAATGCAGGCCACGCGTGTCTTATATCATAATAATGCAACGCAACAAGTCCTCGAAGTAGTTACCTCGCTTCTCCACCAGGTTCTGTTATGCCTCGACACGTACGCTCGTACACGCAAACACACAGAAACACACACGCAAGGGGAGCTCGCGGTCCGTGGCGAATTCTTAGATGAGATCATTTTCTTCGCACGATGCTTCACGCGCCGTATTCCCTTTCTCTCTCTCTCTCTCTCTCTCTCTCTCTCTCTCTCTTCTCAGTATTCAGATCGAAGCCGATCTTCGTTTTCGCGACAATGGCGAAAAACCAATCCCACCCTCGTCTCGTCTCAATTCTCAAAATTCCCATTCCAGGAACAAACGCTTCGTTCCAGAGACAAAAGAGGCAAAGGTTAAAAAAGGTTAAGAAAGGTTTTTAAAAGGCTCGCTGCGAGCTTTCCAAGATCCTTCGGGGCACGGTCAGTATATTTTTTGTCTTTTTCTTTTTGTCGCTCCGGTTCCGGGGCGAACAAAGCCAGCCAGCTCGACAACTGTATAGAAAAAGAGAGAGAGAGAGAGAGAGAGAGAGGGACTTTTGCTCGCGTGGGCCTGGAGGCGAGGCGGCAGCTCTCGGTTTTTGGCCATGCAGAGGTAACCGGAGTGTGCCCCCATGGAGGGCCACCGAGGGCCACCTGCCCTCCTCACCAGAGACCCCCTTTTACGTCCATTTTATTAGCTATTATTATACGCGTGCTTTGGCTCCGGTTTCTCTCTCTCTCTCTCTCTCTCTCTCTGTGTCCAGCTCGGTTCTCCCGGTCCCGGTCCCGCCCGCGTTTAGAAATATTTCGTCCCAACCAGTTCGTTCTCTCCTTGCCTTAGTTAGTTAGCCCGACGACCAACGAGTTCGTTAATCCTGTCGACGTAGCCTAAACAACTGGCTGGACCCGCGAAACTTCACGGTGAAACCGTGCTGTATCTCGTGATCGCGAGACTTTCTGTTTTGAGAACGAAACACGTTTATCGAAATTATTTCTCGACAGACTCGAAGCGAAAACAGAGAGGACAAGTGTGGAGTTCAGCGTTTCCCGAATAATCACCAAACAAAGAGAGCGAGGCTGTTGATTTCTTGGCGAGAAAGAAGACGAATACGATCTTTGCTCCAATGTTTTCAGCGACAGTTCTCCAGTGTTGTTCAACAAGTTCAACCTTCCAACGCCATTAATCTTATCAGCAGCGCATGAATTAACGCAGCTATAAATTAACGGTCGGTCTAAATTACATAATTAGCTTCAAATGACTGGGCGACGCCAGTCCCGGTAGGAAACTCAAAAGCGGCCAGCCACATAAATTTTTCCACATAAATTTGTCTCGGTTGAGTGAAAGTCCGCGGCAAGAATGTTCACGAAATAATAACAGACGGTGTAGCCTGGAGGTCGTTTATCTCTCCCTCCACATCCAGTAGCAGTTTGCTCGTTCTCTCGCCGACTCGATTAATCGACATTCGAAACGCGATCTCGCGGTGGAGCTCGCCGGAGCGTGGAACGCGATAAAATCGAAACGCGGAAACCACGTTTGAAAACAGATTCGACGACAGAGGTTCGCGGGTAATTACCTCCAACGCGATCCTCCTCGAACGCGTTTCAACGTCTCGAGCTTCGACTCGAGCGGGCCGCATTTCCTACATGGAGCATTTCAGCGTTTTGTGAAACAAAATATCACTTTGTCAGAGAAAGAGAAAACGAAGGGATACAGAGACAGTTTTCAACCTTCTTTGCATTGTCAGCAATTTATTCACGAAGCATCGTCACTTCAAATAAAATGGCACAGCACTGGAAATAATCATTCAAATAAGTATTTCATACGAAACTTTGTTGATTATGTCCTCCTAACGTGTGATATAACGTTTAAATTCAAGACAATCATCAATGTGCATTGTGAGTTTTCTAGAGCAGGTTTGAATAAATAGTTTCGATGTTTCGAAAAACAATATCGTCCACCATCTTTCAAACTTTCGTAAGAAGAAATAAAAAGTCGAAACTCAAAACTGTCTTTAGAAATTCTTTCTGAAATCCTTTTGCTCTTCTCATTATCGTCGTTATTATGTAATTTTCACTCTAGGCGTCTGTTCAGATATTACTATTATACATCACGTCATACAACACCAAATGCATACGTTCGTTATAATTATCAGAAATTGATAAAAAGAGCAAGCCCGTACTGTTGGCTAGATTTAAATACAACGTCCCCTCAGAAAGGACAGTCGAGTTAATAGTTTCTGATGTGAAAAGAAGAAATCCTTTTCTTTGCAGGAGTCAAGATTACTTGGATGGACGTGGAAATCGGTGTAGAATTAAAATTAACAATTAACCATTTTGAAAAACGATAAATTCCATTCCACTCGAAGCATGATAAAACGAATCTACGGGAGTTTGTTCGATTTTTCCCTGTGGAAATACGTCGAATGATGTCACCGGTAGCACCGGCGCGAAACGGTAATAAACAGCGATCGATTATCGCGAAAGCGAAGGCGTGCAATTTGTCGCGGCTATCTTCGTCCTCGAGTTCGACCCTTGCGCGCTGTATAATCAATATTGGCAGCAACCAGCCTCTGATAAGGCTGCTGGTTCACCTACAGCCAATGGCACCGGCTTCCCTCGGCCGAAGAAAGTGTAACGGAACGGAATAGGCCCGATAACGCACGCTGCCTTTAGAGGGGACCAAGGTTCTTCACTGGTCGTGTCATAACCGCAACCTAAAATGGCAATGTTCTTTCGACGGGACACGATCGATCGGAAATATCGACTTTTAGATCTACAGATTCGTGTCATTTTCAGCGGGCTTTCGCTTCCTCGTAACGACAATTTCAAGTTATTTAGACCGAGCGTGTTGAGCGGAGAGAATTTCCTTTGGAAGAAAATTTGGTCGCGAGGTGTCCCGAGCTCGTAAACGCCACGAGTCGGGAAAATATCGGGGCTGTAGATCCTCGCGTGTCGGGCAACAATGGCGCGATAAACTCGCGGGAACGCTCTTAAAAATAACCACCGCGAATATCTTCACCGTAGCGCGGCACCGAGCCTAAAAACGAGGCCGCGTTCTCGCAACGAGAAAAAAGAAAAGAAGCAGAAAAGAGGGAAAAGAGAAGGAAGTAAGAGCGATTTATCGTTTGGGGCGCCATATCGGCGGACAAAGGGAGGAAAGGGAGAATCGGCGAAATTTTTGCCCCGAGATAGTCCGTGTTTCGGTGTTCGGCGCATGCTTTGCATATCCCACTTTTCAAAGCGAACGCGCCACGTCCGACTTCCATGACCGGGAGGGCACGTGCGTGCCTGCCGTGTCGTTCCCGCGCGTATTCCCGTTGCCGAGAGAAAGGAAAAAAGAAAGGCAAAATACCCAGGGAACAGATGGGAAGATGAAGATTTGAAAAGAGCCTGATAATCGGGAATTTATTGGTCGTTCTAGGTGTTGGCGAGATTTCGTGCCTGAATTGTGGGGCTCGCGTGGCAATTCTCGCGTAGAAATTTTCCATATACTTTCGTAACGTTTTTTCTTCAAATACCGAGCCGATTGAATCAAAGAGAAAAGATGGTGCCAGTTTGAACTAAGAAACGAAGATTGTCAAAACTTTTCGTCCAATTCCTCGAAAAAAGGACAGAGAAACTCAAAAATCAAAGTTTTACGAAAATTACAGAAAACGTTCGTTGCAGCGAATTTTCGCAAATCCAGGAATATCGGACAATGTACACTGAAACTTCTGCGTCGAACTCGAATCCATCGAGTCGCACTTCCCACTCGGCGCGTGTCCATTGGAGTAAGAACCCGTGGTCACGAGGAACTCGAGAATCCGCGCGTTAGAGCTCGCGTGTATCCATATAAAGCCGCGTACCCAGTCGTAAGAGAGACGAGAGATCTAGCCGCGATACATCGACGGGGGAGGCGATTTCGCGTGGCCCGCATGGGCGCGTGACCGTAAATGAAATATCTCGAGGCAGGTTGGAGGCGCCACGCCTCTCAAAGTCGGGCCAACGCTTGCTTTTTCAGGAAACTCGCGCTCGCGCTCGCGATCGAAAATGGACAAGCGCGAGACGTCGGGCACCGTCGCCGTATAATTTCTAGGGCACAATACTTCTCGTAAAACGCGAACGAGATCGTTTCTCCGTGGTTTCATCGACGTCTCGTTTTCCTTCACTGCCGATCGTGCAACTTGCCACGGAGTGATCTCGCGAGCATAGCGGCGATAAACTGCTGCAAAATAGGCACGAAAGGCAACTGGTCAGAAAAATCGACCGTACGACTATTGTTATTTCGGCAAAAGTCGAACGAGAATTGGAATACTCAGAAAGAGCTGCTTCCGAAGGTTTCTAACCTCCTGCGCTAGTAACTGATTGACGGACCATAACGAGTGACCAAATCGTATACAATAATTCGTCTTCTTTTTTAATTTATCGATATATCACTGGATAGAAATTACTGGAGATAATAAATTTATCATTTGTTTCGCCTGGGTTTGGGTTAGGTTTCTATGTACTCAATTGTTTTCTATTTCAATGTACTTGAAACTGAGAAAATATTGCAATTTTGTCAGCCAAATATTCTCGACGCGCGTGGCACAAGAGGTAAACACGCTGCATCGTCCGTTTCGCGACGATTTACACACGCAAGTTTAGCGTTTACAACCTCATCAGAAAAAATGTACGCCGAGACTGGCAGCGTGTATAAACAATTCTCGCAGCGTGGCCGTACCGAATCGTCGTGGCGAATTCTGCGCGGAATATTGTTGATACGTTTACTCGAATTCTCAGAAATCAGGACGAACGTGTGTCACGAGCTACTTCCATGAGATCCATCCACTGTGTATTTACTAGTTTTTAACATTCTCGGAAAATCCTACGAGGTAAAATTCCAGCTATCGTTTCACACCCAACTGTCTCTATATTCCGCGGCATCGTGAAATTATGTAATTGCGACTGATCCAACAAACTTGTACATTTAACGCTAGAATTACAACGCGTCATACGGAAACGTGCTCTGTGCAATCGGTGTAAGTGAATATCGATTCAATTTTTAAAATTTTAAACTGAAAATAAAACACACGGAATCTCTGATCTTGACAAATTTCATGAACCTATTAACACTAAACGTAGCCTGGTCGAACAACCGATTTAAAAAAACCGTGACTTGTAATTCTGCATTCATTGTTACTTCTTTCGTTCGACTTTAACTCTCTTAATACATAATTTTCTTCCCCTGTTATTGAAAAGTTATTTCGTGCATTGTTTCCTGTCGACAATTACCTGTATTTCTCTTTATTTCAAAATCGGTTACTAGCAGGGGTACGCGTGTTTAGCGTTAAATATACCTTGTCCGATTGGTTCCAACTGAATATAAAATAGCTGTAACGAATATGTACGTGACTAGCTGACGAGAGATCAACTTTCTACAGGGGAAGGAACGCCATCAATGCCACGGGGGCAATCTAAAATGGAATATCGGGGTTCGTACTCACGTCGTCCGCTCCGCATTTGGCTCGTCCGCTGCACATTGGGGCGTCGATGCAGATTGCAGAGGCAGCGAGAGAAGGCGAACTACTTCCACCGGGGAATACCTAATGCGGCGCACCGTCGGTCGTACTCTTAACTTAATCTTAACTGACGTTAAATCGGCGCCGTGTCCTCTTCCAATGGGATGACCGCGTCCGTCCGGATGAAAACTCGCGATACGAGGGACGACCGACTTGGCAAACAAACGACGCGAGACACCGACAAAAAACCGGCGATGCAAAAGCGACAACGAGGTATTTATCTCGCGACACGAAGAGCGCGATACGATACAGAGAGGAAGCACACGAGAGAGAGAGAGAGAGAGATTAATACGCGAGAAAACGTACTCGCGGAAGAGGTAGCAAAAATCTTACTGCGTACGTTAAAACTCGCTACGAGCTACGATACGAATGTTTCACGACGAATGCTCGAGTCGAACTGCGCCCCGTACGTCCCGTTTCGTCTAAATCGATTTGTCTTAAGGTCGCGAAATGTGTAAACAATCACCGATGTTCCGCATGCAAACACGCACACGATGAACCACGCTTTCTTCTATTATAGTATCTATGTACCGCGAGCGTTTATCAAATAAAGACACTCGAGGACGAAGTGGCGAAACGACAGTTTCGAGTTTGATGTCCATCAATTTTTGTTAATTGAAATATTGTTCCATAAATCTTCGTCCAGAAGAAACAGCGAGACGATACCAGAGAGAAAGCAACAGTAGAAGAGAGTAGAAAGTTTTTTCCACATTGTAGTACCTTTTACCTCTTGCTTTACTTTTACTTATAGTTCCTACAAGAAGATGGGCAAAAGACAAATTAGATTCATAAGACGTAGACACTAAGGATTAGCTGTAGAAGTAGAAAAGAAGAAACCGGAAGCCATCCCAAGGATTATATATAAATAAATAAATAAATAAATAAATAAATCTTGGTCCTACATTACGTGTAAAATATTCCCGTGTATATCAATGAAACCAACTCTTTTCTATTAGATTCTTCGCTCTGAATTCCTTTACGCGTAACAACGCTGAAATCAGGTCTCATTTTAACAATGACAGTTTAAAAAAAAACAACAGTGATTCCTACTTTCGCAAACCTTTCTCTCCTTCCACAAATTTCACATTCAAGAGTTTATCTCTGTTATCTCTTAATAATTTTTATTAAACAACTTTGATCGCCCGTTTAACAAAAGACACGCTAAACCTTTTAAAATATTTACGAGTACAAAAGGGTCACGCGCTGGGTGACAGGGATTCACGTGTCTTATCTGATTTAAAATATGAAAGTATCTCATCGAATATTCATCGATTGTGGAAAGAGACGGGATTCTTGGACGTCTGGGAGGAGAGTCGCGCGTTAATTATCGAAAGTGCTGCTCCGCTCTCTTCGGGAAACGATACGAGAACGACGCCGATCCGACGAATTCACCGAAATTCGGCGAATAACTTTTAACTGTGGAACGTTTATCTGGAACGTAAACGCGTCACAATGGCGCTCACCCGCTCTCGTTTCTGCTCGAGCGTTTTAAAGGAAAGAGGAAACTGCAATCTTGGGCCACGACAGGGTGCCGAGATACAGGCAATCTGCAAACACGAATTGGCCATTTGGCGGGCGTGGCGTTGCGCATGAGCGTCGCATAATTCGCTTTGGAGATTCGTGACTGCACCTTTTCTTTCTCATTTCTCTCCTTCCGCCCCGCCTTGTGCTCGTCCATCGTCGTTTTTCTCACAAGAAACGACACAGTGGCCAACCGATCGCCGTGTCTGTCACTACTTTGAATATCGAAAAATTAGAAAATCAACAAGAATGGATTTCGCGCGTAATCTTCGAATGATATCACGATTGTACAAAATACAGCCACTCTGTACTCTTGAGATCTTTCGCTTCAGCTTCGTTCCATTCGTTATTGAATTCCATGTGTGAGACGTGGAGAAAGAATTTCACAACAAGTGAGAAGCAACAGTAAGGTTGGCAGTTTACTTTCTAAACGATCTCTTAGCTGCACTTTTAACGATGATCTTGGAATTGAAAAAGGGAAGATGGAAGGATGCTGTAAGCTGCCGAGAAATTAGAGAGAACGGCGGAGAGTGGTGCGTGTGTTGGTTCTAAAAGCATGCTAGGCCTCGGAACACGCGTCCGCGTCGCGGTTTGCATATAAGGGAAGGCGAAAACAGGGCCGAAGGGCCTCTTAAAACTGCCTCAACTTTTGAGACTGGCAATTATACCGGTATTTACTGCCACGGCCTCTCCCGAAACGCCATTGTGCTCGCGCCAACATTTGCATCCCTTGTAAGCGCGACTGTCGATTGTTTTAATGGCCGCTCCCGCAGGCCTTAGCCCATAAACTTCATTGTTTAGGCACGCCTTTTTAGGCACGCACAACCGCGACGTTAGAATCGCATAACGAGGGAGGATGTATGGACTTGCGCTGAAATTCAACCGCATTCCGCTTCGCGCGACGCTGGAACCTTTCCTTTAAAACGACCCAACGATGACAGCCCCAGAGAGAGAGAGAGAGAGAGAGAGAGAATCGGGAGAATATTCGAGGCATTTTCGAGCGAAAATTTGAATCGCGAGGAAAACGTATTCTTCCGTAACTTGCACGTTACGAATCGTTTGACCTTCGCGCCCCTCGAGAGAAATTATCGAACCCTTCGTCATTTGTCAGAGAAGAGCCGCACGCGCTCCCCCATAAATTCACTCTTCCGACTCATGGAACGAAATTCATGGATCAACTCCACGGTCCGTTCGATTTTCCCCTCTCGAACGAACCAGGGATCAGGAACCAGAAAACGGCCAAGAAAAGGGCTCTGTGTCCAGAGTGTTTCGTAACTTGTGGGACGCACTTCTGGAGCTGATTGTACGCCTAAAAATAATGAAAAAGAGTCATATAAATATATGTCCTATCTGTCTTCGTTTACGAGATATAATGAACTTTATAAACAGAGCAAACTCCAGTAAGCTAGTTTTACCAGGGATGGTATATTCAATTTTCATAATAATCATAATTGGGATGAAGAAAACATGTTATTGTGCATTCAACACTAGTTTAGTTTAAACGTATGGGCAAGAATAATTGATAAATTTTTAATTGGATCTTTTTTTCTTGAAGGGAAACTAACAAGCGCAAAGTACGTTGATTTTTTGAGCACGCGTTTACACGAAAGTTCCAGTCGATATCAGACTTCGTATGCGGTTTATGGAGCTCCGCCGCGTTTTAGCCGAGTGGCTAGGCAATTTTTAAATCGACACTTTGCAAATGAATGGATTGGTCGTGGAAGTCCTATTGCATGGCCTGCTCGTTCTCCGGATTTGAATCCATTAGATTTTCATTTGTGGGGACATTTAAAATCTATTGTATACGCAACATCGATTCAACATGCTGAAATACTACGAAATAGAATAGAGCAAGGCTTTCGACAAATTCGAGAAACACCAGAAACGATAAAGCGAGTGACCAGATGAATGACAAGACGCGTGCATGCTTGTCTTCAAATGCAAGATTTTGAGCATCTTTTGTAATAGTAATTAAAACAAAAAATTCATTGTATCCCATAAACGAAGACAGATAGGACATGTATTTATATGACATTTTTCCATTATTTTTAGGCGTACAATCAGCTCCCGAAGTGGGTGCCACAAGTTACGAAACACCCTGTATAAATTCCGGTGGCGATCACGGCGGAGCGGCGCAGAGAGAGAGAGAGAGAGAGAGAGAGAGAGAGAGAGAGAGAGAGCAGAGTGGTTCGTCTCGACCACCCCGCTGCGAAAAGTCCCGTGACTTCGCGTGACGAATTTCCATTCGTTACCGCCGCGGCCGAGGTCGCCGGGCGCGATCATCGACGTTCCTCGCGACATCGCTCGCATTAATTTCCAGCTGCGATACACACATTGCATTAATCACGACGCGCGCGGCCAAACATTATTACGAATCGCGGGCGAGGGATCGAAGGAAATCGAGAGGTGGACGACGATGACCGTGCGGAATGCAAGATCGAGCTCCGTTTGGTAATTACGGGCCGGGCTATCGCTCGTAAAATATCATCCAATTATAATATTCATTTGCATCCGGGCTTTAATTAAATTACCAGCCAGCTAGTGGTTAACTTTTATAGGGTGTATAGTTGGGATAGAGGCGCCGATCGTTGCTGCAAGATCAGCGGTTAAATTAAATAGAGCAATTAAATAGGCTCAGATCGAGCCTTGGCCGTTAATTATCCAAGACTTTTAAGACAGAGGGTCTCGAGGTATAATCAAAGCGATTTAGGAAGGGGCCAACGCGACGGGGAGTCAGCCGCCCCCCTGTTGCGACGGCCCTGGCCAACTCCGGCGCAACCCGAAAACCCCGTGCTGAGCTTCGCGTCTGTCTGTCCACCTTCTTCCCGAGCAACGTGTGCAACCATCATCGGCTCGACGATTCACCTGCCTCTCCGAGAACCGGATCGGTACGACGGGCGAAAACACGTGGATTCTCTGCGAAACTGGCGAGAAAAATGCCACCGAAACTGACGAATCTAACGAGCACGCGTGTCCTGTCGATTTGATCGATCGCTTCCCTCCTCCTTCCCAGTTTTGGTCAACATCCCTGCCTGCTCCCAGCGAGAGAGAGGACGCTGGTCTTTTTTCTCTCGACGATCGTTAAGCTAAGCTATGAACCGTGAACGTTGATAGGAAAGTCAGAAGCGATTGCGCGTCAAGTTTCGCCGCTGATATTGGTTCAAGATTTCGAACGTACACCGGAAGCACCTGCTCTCGGAATCTTTCGCGTCGATGATTTTTCCAAGTCGGTGGTTCCTTTACAAGCTGTCCACAGAGTATTAAAATTTCTACAGCATGGAGAGAAAAGTTTATCCGTGGCCATCATAGGTGAATTTCACATCTTCGATTTAACGGAGATATGTGCAAAGGACCTGCTGCAAAATTGACCTCGATCTTCAATATCAAATTTTTTTTTCTTTTTTTGCATTGTATTCCACTCGTCACGAAGATAACATTTTTTTAAGGAACCGTAATAGTTCTCTTAAAAAGTGGCAAAAAAGTTTCTGAATTATTTAACATTGCGTGCTAACAGCGACTAACGTCTATTTTACGTAATTTTCAAATTCATTAACATTTGATTTATCATAGTTGCAGCATCAGTGTGAGTCTAAATAATGATAAAACTAATTCTTAAAATTATTCGAAATATAAATGTTACGTAAAGTCGCTGTTAGCACGCACGCGTTTGCAGTGTTAAACGATTGAGAAACTTTCTTGCCATTTTTCAAGACAACTGTTGAATCGCGACTCGTGGCTCTGTGAAAAAGTTTTACCTTCATACTGAGTGGAATACTGTGCCTTGAAACTCAAGATCAAGGTCAATTTTGCCGCAGGTTCAAATCGAAAAAATTGAATTCACCTATGATCAGCCACGGACAAACTTTTCTTCCCTGTACACCTCTCTAAATATTCCACGTCTCCAAATATTCAAAAGAATTTATCGCGTTTCGATAAAACGAGAATCCGAAAATGAAACTCCGTCGTTCCTTTCGCTCTTTCTGGCATTAACCACCCAATGACGGGGTATTTAAATCCCCCTTCACTAACGGACGGATTTAAATCGCCAGGCGAAGTTTAATTTTCCATGTTTTTATACAAATTATTGTAGTTCCTATATTTTCAAAGTTAATCAAATCAAATAAAGACTCAAGCTACTCAAAACAAGAAGAGAGAGAGAGACGTCGATATATCGGACATTCGACTTTCTCAGATATTATATATAGGTGTCGATACATCGGGCATTCGATTTTCTCAGATATTATATATAGGTGTCGATATATCGGACATTCGACTTTCTCAGATATTATATACAGGTGTCGATATATCGGACGTTAGTGCTTGAAAGGTTAATCCGAACGAAAAGAAGAAGAACTTTCCCGCAGGTCCGTGGTTCTCGATGATTCGCGCGCGATCCAGCAAAAAGGCAAAATGATACTTCTCCATGGCGCTCATTAACGGCGAAGCCTACCTGACGAGGTGTTCCGCCCGTGCACGGTGATGCATTGTCCAGGGGAATTAGTTGGTAGGCTGGCACGCTCACGAAATCGAACGCGGTCACTGTTGCGGGCCACTCTTCCCTTTCATTTTCTACGCAGAGAGGAGACGGCCGCAGTCGATCACTTTAATCGATTTCGCCCGGCGCAAGAACCGAACGAATCGTTAGATCGGCTTGATGAATGGCTGAATTATCGGCGCGGAACCGCCAATGAATATCGTTAATGAGGGTGGCGCGTCCCTGGGGGAGGTCGCATAAATTTATCCCTCTCCCTCCGTTCCGCCCTTCTCGTCAGGTTCCTCGACGAAATTTAATTATTCGCCTCCTCTCTCTAGGCTGTCGTCTCTCTCTCTCTCTCTCTCTCTCTGTCGCTCCCATGCGAAAGGAATGATCGATGCGTCCAGCTTCGATTCAAATGGCCCCCGGCCTCTTTATTCACGCTAGCGGTTCCTCTGTGTGCCAACTCTCTTTCGGAGAGTTCTCGTTTTTATCTCGGGCGCGGTTTCGTTCGTCTTTTGATTGAACTGTTATGTGCGACGAGGATTAAATCGTTGAAGGGAGGACGAAGGGATGACGTGCCTGTGTGAAATTGTAGAGCGACGACTTTATGGAGGTAATTTTCGTCGTTGATTCGTTTGGAAGTGATGTCCTGTATCGGGATGAGAGGGTCCCTCCGGCTCTCTTTTTGTACTTTCCTAAGGGAATCCAAAGGACGATCGATTCGATTGGATACACTGTTGACAACTACCGACAACTGAAGCATAAAACTTCCACCAGAACTAAAGCAAACTTTGATTTATACATTTTACAAAGGATCACTTGAATCTCAAAAAAGTGCACTTCTACAAAACAATTTCCAACGAAAGTTATAAACTGGTCATTCCGACTGCTTCGGTAGTTCTATAGCCACGGTACAGATCGCAAGACGATTCGAAATCTGGCGAAATATCAGCTTTGAAGATGCTCAGTCTCGATCGACAGCCACTGTTGCATCTCCGGTGGTCGAGAAAACTCGCGAAACGAGTCGAGGCGTTTCCTAATTAAACCCTCATTGTTCGACGAGCCGCGCGAAACAAAGAGGGCTGCGGCGAGGTCGAAGAGAGCCGCGTGATCGAGCGTGAAAATAAGACAATAGGCAGAAAAAGCGGTCGGCGCGTCGGTTGCTTTCGTCCACGCTTCTTTTTCTCCAATCCTGCCGAATCGACGATTCGTCGGGGTGGCGGAACAGAAGTTACAAGATTCGGTTAATCGGCGGTGAGATGCTGTTTAACGATCGGTACGCAAGCCGAGACAATGGGAACCACGAAGGGCAGAGATCGTCTAAGACAATGGCAGCTGTCCGGCGAAAACGGGCGGTCTATGATGAATGGACGACCAGGTTGTTCCTCGTTTCCAGGGACGCTTTCGAAGAATCGTGTAAAGAGGGAGGCGTTGCCGCGCGATTAGAGCCGAAATTGATCCTCCGTCGTTGCACCTGCCACCCGTGTATGGGATTGATAAAGTGATTGGTATTACGAGC
Organism: Tetragonisca angustula; assembly: GCA_036937485.2. Taxonomy (NCBI): domain Eukaryota; kingdom Metazoa; phylum Arthropoda; class Insecta; order Hymenoptera; family Apidae; genus Tetragonisca; species Tetragonisca angustula. The sequence goes on from JAWNGG020000181.1 coordinate 436,821, forward strand.
AGAGTTCCGTTGGGGATGATTGGAAGGGGTGTGGTGCGGCGTTAATAGCTGTTAAAGAACGACGAGTGGGAGTATCTTAAACGTGAGGAGAACGAGTTTCGAAATCGTTGCAGGCCGAAAAAAATTTACCCTCACTTGCGTCAACTTTGTCGAAGTTGAATAATTAAAAACGAGAAGAAAGGGATACGTACGGGAAAAGGAAGAGGTTTTTTGGGTGAAAATAAAAAAATCTATCATCTTATTAAAATATCGAGTAATTAAAAATGAAGAGCAAGGATACGTGGAAAGGAGAAAAGAAAGGGTAGTTTCCTAGTTGAGACGCAGTTGGGAATATTCGATCGACTGGATAAAAACGCGTTTCAAATATCTCTCTCTCTCTCTCTCTCTCTCTCTCCCTCTGCTTCCCTTTTTTTCTTCAGACTGCGGCGAAAGGGTCCGAAAATAGCCCATTTAATCCATGGGACTCACCCACTCGACGCTATTAGCCTTTTGCATTTTTCTCCTATGAATTCATCTCCGAAAATTAACAACCCAATTAAAGCGGCCATTAACGTCTCGGTATCTCATTAGACCGACATCGTTTGCAACTTTTAATGGAAGGGGGCACCCGGTTTTTTTTTTAGAAACGAAACGAAGCTCGAAACGAATTCTCATTAGGGGGTAGGCCAGGCTTTATGACGCCCTCTTATCGTTGTTACACCATCGAAAACACAGCACCCGAAATCTCGAAACCTGACGAACGCTTTGCGTGTGCACGAACGCGACTAGCACTCTTTTCAATACTCCCACGCGCTACACAATCTTTCAAAACGTAACAGTAGATTTCTTTCTTCGTTCAAAGATGAACACGATGAGCTATCTAAGCAACCCAATATTTTCATTATTATATTTTTCTTAAATTTCGTTATTCGTTATCCATTATGTCTCAATACATTATATTTATATTCATTATTCATCACATTTCAATACATTATATTTATATTTATATTCATTATATTTCAACATTTCGTTTGCGTATAACATTGGAGAAAAAGAATGGTTTTACGTCCATTCTGTTCGTGGTTCGCCGATTCCGGCGTGAAATTCCTAAGGCCACAGAGCAACGATTGAAAAAGCGGCTGCGGCGGTCGTTCCACGAAATTTAACGCTAAACATTTTGTAATTAATAACATCGGTTCCGTCGGTGGGAACCGGAGGTTGCGGTTTGATACTCTTGCTCGAGGCTCGCACCTACCGGAGGATTCTCCGGTGTCGAGCTCGTTCGATCGTAAAACCGCGAAAGACTCCCTTTCTTTCTTCGCTATTTCATTTCTCGCCCTCGCCCACTGCCACGTCGCCGACAATCGGAGAAACTTCATGCTTTCTCGATTGTGAAATCGACGATTCGGAACGTTTACGAGATCGTTGGATCGTGAACGCGTGAACCGGTGGAACGAATCTCGATGCAGCCCGAGGTGGCACGTTTTCATTCTTTTTTTTTTCTTCTTCTTCCTTGCCAAGATTGTACACACAATGTTTCGCGATTCGCTGAAACTTTGAAAGACTTTGAACGATACATCAACTGATATGATATATCGCTGCTCCACAAAAATACAAAGCGGAGTAACCTTCGAAAAATTTTCTCAAATTGCCACCGATATCGCATACCACGCGATAAATTATCAGCGAACGAGCGAACTCGAGTCGTCTCGATTGCACAACGATTTACACGCGACCGCCTTAGAACCAACGATAAATCAAACCAGCGGCGGCGGTCGATGTCGTCTTGTATACCTGCAACGAATTCTCATTAAATGGCGTTTATGGGCGTCGTCCATCGGACAATTAGCGGCGGTCATTAAGGGGGGCCCTTAACTACAGAATCGCGTTGCCTGGCTGTCGTTCCCTCCGCGCGAAAGGCGTGAAACGCGTCGGTAATGGCCGGCTAGAACTCGAGACGAATGCAATCGGTCATCCGTGGGATTCATCGTGGCTCACGCGTCGCGAATATTATCTGGCAAACGTCGTTTTCATCCGACTGAACATTGTCGTTAAGGGAGAAGGGGGCTCCTACTCTCAGTTGGCCGCGCAATTTTTGACGAACCGAGTCCGTCGACTCTTGAATTTCGTTTCGCAGCGACAGTTTGCACGTCACGATGCTCAACGTCAATTTCGGCACGTAACACCTGCAAATAGAAACTTTGGAAGCTTGAAATGAGCTTGAAACACGTCGATCGCTGCGTATACCCGTACCTGAGTGACAAGTCGAGTTTTTATTGGGCGACGATCCTATTTTTAAACATCTCAAGGCAAGAGATATTCCGTAGAGAAGTGAGTTTAGTAAATTCCTCAATCGTAGAAATTTGAAATGACGATAGTGAGTTGCGAGTCGTGTATATTCGAGAAGAAAGAAGCAGCGAGAGCTCCGATAAGGTTACTCCGACGATCAACCCAAGGGATCAATTAATTTTTTCCCGTTCCTCCTAACGGGATCGTAATCGCACCGATCCATCATATTTCAATTGACCCACGAATTAACATGTCACTTACCAGGCAGAAAGGCGAACCGAGCCCCGTTTTCTGGCTCGCTGTTAAAGCCGTTAAGTCGTTAAATAATCAGTCGCGAACACGCGAGGAACCAGATTGCACTCGATGTTACGCAAGCCAAACCCGGGCGAACTGATGGGTTTGCATTCTCTCGTGGCTGTACAACATGTTTTGAAATTTCTTGCGTAGTGAGTGTAGCGTGGCGAGAGACGACGAAATCAGCCTGATTACGTCGACAAAATTCGAGACGAATTTATAAATCGCTCTCGATCGTCCAACACGCACGTGTTACGCAATCCCTACGCTTTTCTTATCCCGAGAGGTCTTATCTAACGGCGATAGCTTCTTCGCGACACACCCACAAGGTTGGTACGACGATAATAGGGAAGGTCAAATATCGGGCATACGACAATTTCACGACGAACAGCTTTTTCCTTTGGAAAGGATAAGCACTCGCGTTTAGATATACGAAATGGCTTTCAATTACAGTAATAACGTGTAACTGCTTCAGGGACATTGTTGTACAATAATTCGATCGTCCATTTCGCTGTTCTTGAAAAGAAGAACGCCGGTTCTTTTCGAGAATACTCGCAAAGTCCGCTCGAGTCTCGACAGAGACAACGAACGAAACCACATTTCCAACACTCAAGATTCACTTGCTAATTTCGTCGAAACTTCTTGCCCCCAGATCCCAATTCCAGTCCGCCAGCCCGATCCCTCGTTTCCTCTTTGTTCCGCGAGAGAGAAACGCAAGGAGTTTCGAAAAAGTTCGGGCTGAAAGAAGCCCAGCCAGGATTTCGGCAAGGGAACGTCCGATTTCGCAGCGCGCGAGAGGCAGAGGCGCGAGGCGACGCGGCTCGACGCGGCTCGTTACCATTCGGGTTAATTGGCCGGCAGTGGTTGGGCCCGAGTGGGTGCAGCCGTGGTTATGCCCACACACAAGCACGCAGGCAAGCACTGACGTAGCCTGTTGTGCCTGTTGTTGCACTCGCGACCGCCTCGAACGTGCTGCAATTATTCGCCGCAGTTTCGCGTTCCGCTCAAGTGTCACGGTGACGCGCTCCGGCTATGCCCTCCAAACGCCCGATGCATTCAGGCCTCGCTCGTTACCTCCACCTTTTCTCCCTCTCCTCCTCCTCCTCCTCCTTTCCTGTCTTCTTTTCCTCTTTTCTTTTTTTTTTTATCTCTTTTTCTTTTTCGTTCACTCGTTCGTTCAACGAGGAACGAAGGAACGTTGACTGGTTTGAAAATCGGCTCTTTCGTCTCTTTCTGGCTTCACCGGCGGCTCGCTAGGCTCCTTTGCATAACCACCACTCGAACAAAGGAGTCACTCGAGCGACCAGCGCGCAGTCGAAAATTTTCGGAGCCGACGATTCTTTTCACCGTGACGGCGGCGGGGGAGGAGGAGGAGGAGGGGAGAAACAAGAGGAGACGAACCAAGGGAAAAGGAAACGGATTCACCGCCGCTTTCGCGAAACGACGCCTGATACGCGATTAATGCCCGTGATTTTTCGCCGCGATGCGCACCGACCACCGCGGCTGATACTTGCAGAAACGCGACGCGCTACCGGATGCGGCCAGATCTCCAGCGATCTTGAGACAGGTTTCGGGAATTTTCAGAAACACGCCCATCGCTCGTAATTAATTTGTCCAGGATCGAATAACACGAATATACGAAAGGAGTCACGCGGAGCTAACGAAAAATTGGATCGCCGGTTTCGAGTGATCGTGGGCGCGCCATCGGGATCTGTATCGAGGCAGCTCTGCCTTCCGGGAACCCACTCGACGATTCGCTCGACTAGCTTTGTTAATCGAAAAACGGGCGAGAGGCAAGAGGAGAAGGGGACACTCACGGGGCACTCGAAAGAGAGAAAATCGTTGGGAATCACGAAGTCGCGGGGTCGACTGCCACGTGCCAAAGCGCGATATCGGGACGATAATCTGCATTTAATCGGGATCCGTTATATTTTCCAACATAATTAAATTAATATTTTATATGTATTATAGTATAAGTTTAATATAAATTTAATATAGTGTATATATATTAAATTTTATTTACTTTAAAATTATATTATTTATAATAACAATTTATATCATTTCAAATTTATTTATATTATATATATATATACAATAAAATTAATAAAATATTCAAAATAATTTAACGAAAATTAAATGGGAGAATTGAAATTAGCAATGGTAAATTAAAGTGCCAGCAATAGCGTTTAAGCTCGTGTCATAAGTTAATGATTAATTCCAACAACTTGTCGATCGATTAGGAATTCATTTTTCACTTAATTGATTCAGAACGTTTATAATTTAAAACCAGCGGGAGGATCGCGTGCTCGAGGAGATTGAGCAATCTTTTATCTGAACGATACTTTCGTACCAGTTTTCTCGAAACGAAGAAATTCGTCCAACAGACGCTCAATTATACACTTATGAGTTACTTAATCGCAACGTAGCTCCCTTCGATTATTATTTTCATACGGCGCTTTTAATAGAGGCAATTTGAAAATACACGATATCACGGTGCCATCAGAATTTCACAAAGTATAATTACGAACGAGGAGATAAATAGAACGAGCAGAGAGAGTTTACGTTTCGAGAGGAAGATATGGGACGAAAGCGGACGTTCCGACCCTGGCTGCTTGAAATTCACACCTCAAACTTCATTCTATCCTGATACTTTTCCCAAGTCTAGGCTAGTCTGCTTGCCTCTCTCGCCACGGAGCAGCTATATCTTTTGGTTCTTGACGAGGACGAATCGGAGAGGCACGAGAGGCTACGAAGGCTTTATTGTTTAGAGAAATGCATGTGAAACCTCGTCTCAGAGTTCAAAAGAAAAGAATTTCATTCGTCTGCCGCTAGGTGCGAGATTTATCCTGGCGTTCGTCGAGCAATCGAGTCAAATTATATAAATTCACGTCCAATTTCTCATGATCGGATCGTTCGATCAGCTCGCGGCATACGATCTATTTACGTATATAGATACGACTCGTGTTAACGATCTCGGCATAGATACGATTCCTGTTGACGCTCGTCTATTCGTCTTCGTATACTCTGCACGCGTCGCGCCACTCGCGTGTGCACGGATCGTGCACGCATGCCAGTGCGTACGTGCACGCGTGCAGCACGCAGACAACGTTCGGCTCGTCACTCACGTATGCAGATGCGATAGACACGAGAGATGGTCGCGATGACTGCGCCATGGACGGTTCCGGCTAGTGGTGCGCAGTTCCCTTTCGGTCCGTATTCTCTATCCGCTCTCTCTCTCTCTCTCTCTTTTCCTTTTCACTTGCTCCTCTGTGCGCTCACCCTGTCACGTTTGCAACCGCGTATATACAGGGTAGTCCAACCAGCCTCTCGTTACCGCGCGTAACTCTTTTATTTCGACTGGACACGTCGTCGGATAAACGAAAGTTTCCGAGCAGCTTCGAGATACTTGATGAATGAACGATCGTGCCTGGAAGATGAATTTCGTCGGAGAGGAATTACTTCGACACGATGTACAAAAGAAGCCGCGTCTCCCGTAATGAGAGATTCACGGCGGTAATTGAATTTGACGGATGATCCTCTGTTGATTGAACGCTTGGCTCGTTGAATGAAAAGCGCGATTGGAATCAGGGACAAGGGCAGGATCGGATGCATTAAACGAAAATTTACATGCTGCTGTTTTCTACCGACGGCAAGAAGTACGTAGAGTATTGGCAAAATAATTAGACTGTCGTCTAAATCTCGAAACATCCAACAGCGACAAACAACAACCAACGAGTACGAGTCTCTCGCGCAACGAGAACACCCTGGCGAGAATCGCAGCGACACGATACACCGTGTCAGAGATGAAAGGGCCACCCTGTAGATGATACGATCGCGTATACACCGGCGTGGAAGTGTCCGCGAGAGTATCCGTGGGCTGCACGTGTGCCGGTACACGGAGAGACGAGGCTACAAAGCGTGCCACGTTCCGGCGGGTGTGCTTCCTCCGGGTGTCCGCTCCAGTGGGCCAAACCAACCGGCCAGCCCCAGCTCGAGCGACGACCATTGAGATTACGCTCTCTTTCCCTCTCTCGTCGCGTCCTCGTACGCGTCCGCGTGACTCTCGCTTTTCTTTTTCCCTTAAATGTCACGCGCTCGAGATGGGTCCGCTCGATTGTGAACGGCCCCTCCGACCGATTTATTAATTTTACCTGACCACCGGACAATCAGAGCCAGACCCGGCCTGGTCGTTCGATGATTACGCTGATTGCTCGCGGCGATGATACCGTGTCTCTTCTTTTCTTCTTCGTCTTTTTTTTCCTTTTTCTTTTTCTTTCTTTCTTTCTTTCTTTCTTTCTTTCTCTCGTCGTTGCAAGGGAGAATTGTCCGACTGTTTGATCGCAGTCGATTTACTGTCAAAGATTTAAAGAGTCGAGTCTGAATAATTAGGGGAATGTGCTGGTAGTTTTTGTAGATTATCTCTAGTTTCCGAGCAACGCGTGTTTTATTTCTAGTCCTGCCTGTAATATGTCTGTTTTTACAAAGTTCGTAATATTTCTTCTTTCTTCCGCAAACAGTGTGTTTGCCACGAATGTAACAGAAAACATCGGGATTATTCACACGCTGTTTTCGCAAAGTACTCACTTTCGTGGTGAAAAATGCTCGTACATTTACTCAAACCAGGCCACCAAGTTCAACTAACGCTAATAAAACAAGCTCTTGTTATTTTTTCTAGAGGAGGATAATTGTATGTACGTCGTTTTGTCAAGTAAAGCAGGTTTCAATCATTCTTTAAAAATCAGAGTTAACGTGAATATGTAATACGAAACCAGGATCCTCGAATATTATATAAACCAATCTTGAACATCTGGCAACGTGAAAAAAATTCTTTCCTGTTTCCCAATGTTATCAATTAATTCCATGTGATTCGATTCATCTTTCGAAAATCCGTACGCGAGAGTCTTCCATGACGAACGAGACAATCTGAAGTCACCTCACCTGTTGGATATAATCAAAGCTCAAAATTTGTTACTCTTAGATCTGTCGAAAATGAAAGAGTCGCTGGTTCGAAGTATGAGCGACTCATTTAAATTTGTTCCAAGTTTCAATCTTCAATTCCTTGGTTCGTTGATTTAAAAAAGAAGAAAGAAGAAGAAAAAAACCAACGCAACGTCAAAATTAAATTATTCCCTTCTCCGTGCTTGGCAACCGAGCAACGTTGCATCGACGAAATCACTCTCCACGGTGAGTCGTCTCGAATCTCTCGGTCGTACGTTCGTATCGAGCGATCGGGTCTTGGTTAATGATGGATGAATCGGGTGGCCGGCGATCGTAGAATGACGCGAGCGGATTAGCCACGTTCGACTGGCTTCTAATCAGCCACGCTGCTAAAAACTAGCAATACCGGTACCAAGTACGGATCGATCGCCCCGAGACAATCGAGAGGGCAACAAAGGGAGATAGCAGAGACCAGGGACTGCGAATGAACGTGTTTATCGCATATACACGTCTCTGTCACTGGGCCACGAGTAAACAGCTCCCGAGGTTTATCGCGCGAGAAAACCGCTTCCATTATCGGCGCGTTTATCAGACACGAGGCACTGGGTTATCGTCTGGCCGACGATATCCCTTTTTCCTTTCTTCCCGATGGAGTTTCCTTGTCCGGCGACGAGGCTCAGAAGCCGCCTTTGTGACCGAGAAACTTGTGAATCACCGAACAGCTCGGACGAGTTTCTTGGAACCAGTGAACTTGGCACTTTGAGATCAAACGTAGACGTGATTAATCGCGACGACATCACAGGTCGATGCATCTATCTCCTTCCGAGTCTACGCCACTATAAATTACGAAACAAAGGTGCGAGTTACGAGTGTTTCGAGTACGAGACTCGACGAGTAGCAGAATCGATTGATTGAGTTCGTTGCCGAGCGGAATAATTTCGCGAGAAGGCTGCTTCGTATGAGACAGCTCGCATGTAAATTTCGCGGTTGTAATAAAGTCTAGAAGCCCGGTGAACTTAGATCTCCGATCTTCCATTTATTTGCAAATTCCAGGTCACATTTGAAATCGATGACTTCGGTATAATCAAGCGGAAAGAACCGTTTCAACGCCAAACACTCTGCTCGTGTGCATTGTCTCGCAGGCTAATAATTCATCGCGACATACCGATACCGGTACTTCTATTTTTAAAGTAACTATTTCGTCAAACATTTTATAAATATTAATGCGAGCATAAATTAGCTAAAATTACGCACAACGTCCGTGTACTTCTTTTAAATCGAACGTATGCGATAAAGCACGCGAAAACTTGTCGATCCTTTTTTCCAATGTCATTCGAAAATCAAAAGCATGTGACCACTTACGCTGGCAACTGACTGCGAACCATAACGAGTGACCAGAACCGTACACAATAATTTATCGCTTTCCTTTTGAACTCGTCGGTACGATACCACTGAATAGAAATTATTGAGAAGTAATAAATTGATTATTTGTTTCACCTGGGTTACATTTCAATATACTTGAAATTAGTACATTGAAATTATTTTCTCAGTGTTGGGAATATATTTTACTTTAATACGAATAGTAATATTTGGAACTCAAACAGAAGCCCTTTTCCCTGAAAATCACATTTTTCAACACAATTCTATTAAACGCCTTAACCACTTATGCTGACAACTGATCGCGGACTGTACGAGTGACCAAAACACAACAATTCGTCGCTTTCCTTTCGAACTCGTCGATACGATACCACTGGATAGAAATGACTAAAAAATAATAAATTTATTATTTATTTCGCCTGGGTTATATTTCAATATACTTGAAATTAGTACATTGAAATTATTTTCTCAGTGTTGGGAATATATTTTACTTTAATACGAATAGTAATATTTGGAAACGTTCAGAATCTCAAACAGAACCTCGTTTCCCTGAAAATCACATTTTTCAACACAGTTCTATTAAACGCCTTAACCACTTGCGCTGGCAACTGATCGCGGACCATAACGAGTGACCAAAACACAACAATTCGTCGCTTTCCTTTTGAACTCGTCGGTACGATTATTGAGAAGTAATAAATTTATTATTTGTTTCGCCTGGGTCACACTTAAATATACTTAAACCCGAGGAAATATTGCAATTTTGGGACAAAGAAATTCTCGACGCGCGTGGCACGTCATTCTAGCGCAAGAGGTTAATCAGAGTTAACAAACGACGAAGAAACAGCCCCCCTCGGATATCGATTATCCGAGAGAGCTCGGCCCTCGGCTCAGACTGTTGGATCAAGCTGCCTCGTTCCCATCACTAGGCTGGGTCACGAGGATGACCCAGAGAATGACCCCAGCGCGGAGAGGATAGCCGCGATGCCCCCTGCGCGCACGCGATAACACGCGCGGCCGCGGCCGTAACGCCGTGTTTTTCGAGCCTTCTCGCTCTTCTCACTCCCGGAGAAATAAGAAGCCCGAGCCCCGAGTGGGTCGTAGGTCGAAGATACCGGCGCACGCAAGCCGGCACGGCTTTTGTACGCTGCCGAACCGACACGAGCACCGGCCCCATCGTGGACAGAGAAAAATGGACGAGCCACGCGAGGGAGAGACGCGCAACGGCGCGCGGCTCCGTGCTTCACCTTGTGAAATTCCAGCCGAGAAATCCCGGGGAACAAGGTTGGATACTGGTTTACTGGCAAACTGGCGGCGAACATTTCGGGAACTTTATGGAGCGACGTCACTCGAACGAGAGATGGAGTATAACGGCATCGTCGAAGGACGAAAAGTTGTTTCCTTGCGAGGGTGAAAAGCGACGCCACAAAAGTGGTGTTTGCAATTGATTAATCGCACTGTGTAGTTAATTGACATTCCTCAGGGTGCTTTCGAAAAAATACTGACAGTGGGACGTAAGACTTTAGAATTTAGAAAGGGATAATTTGTTACGGGGAAACGAAGAAAGCCGAAACGAAGATTACATTTATATAAATACAAATGCAACATTGTCGAGCGTTGCTGCTTTACAGACAGGCCGTTGCTAAACGACGCGCAGCGCCTCGAGAGATATGGTATACCTGGATGATTACAGATGATTGCACGGTTAGAGAAGCACATAAACGAAGGATACTTGTTTCTCGATACGGCGAACTGTGCAATATGTGCGCAAGAGCAAGAAAAACACGAGGAACGTAAACGACTCGAGGAGATCTTTTTCATTATGAAAGCCAGAGCGATAAAGAAAGCTATATCCATCGTAAAAGTATCGAACGATAACAAAGTTGCACAACGTCGTACGTGCCGCAACTGACGGATTACACTACTCTGTTTCTAGGAAATTCAGTAGAAATATCTCGCCGAACCAACTGAAACGAAGCAAAATCCCATCTCACGCTGAAACGAAAAGAAATATTGACACATTCGAAAAAAATCCTAAAAATTACGAGCCAAGTTTCCTAGAGACGAACTTGTAAAGACCATACTTCCAATTTTCTCAGTTTTAATAAAAGTACACTTTTACCAGCACATCGCGAAGCATCAACGGCGGGATCGTGATCAGAGATTGAAACAGGAAGAAATTCGAGTTGAGAATGAAAAAGAAAAAAAAAAAACGAGCAAGGAGAGGAGGAGAGGAGAGAGGAGAGAGAATTTCTCGAGTGATCGAACGACAACGAACGAGCAGTGGATCGACTTTATCGACGACGATTCTTACGAGCGACTCGCATGCGCTGATAACACCGCGCGGAGGTCGCGGGAAAGAATACCTTTTAGCCTCTTTTATCGGAGCTGTACTCGTGCGTCAATGACGGAGCGGTGGCTTCTTCCACGGAGATAATGCCGTCCTGCCGGTTCAAGAAGGCCGGAATAATCGTTTCTGCGAGACACGAGCATGCCCCGGCAGTGTGCTCCTCCGCGCACACGCGATCCATTACACGTGCTTTATGGATCTCGTTGCCTGGTTGCCTCTCTCTTTCTTAATCTCGCACACGGAAAACACGTTCTTTCAACTGGCGTTACAATTTTTTACTTACGATTCCAATTTCTCCAGAGTACCAATTTTGTTTCCTTTTTCCCTCCTATCGGTATCTTGCAGTTTGGAATTTTTATCTCTTCGATTAACGCATTTTTTCCCTCGAAATAATCACACGTTTTAGTTGCAAGTTGAAAGTGCGACAAAATTCGAGAAAGTGCCGTGAAATCTGGAAATGCTTCCCATTTTTTTCTTTTATTTTTTTTTTTTTTTTTTTGGAAATACAGGAGGAAGCGTTCGAGCGACGCGGGCTGAAATTAATCGATAAAATTTATCGCCGCCGAGCAAGCAAAATAAGCCGAGGACGATAAACGCGCGTCGTGCGCTCCAAGGTACGCCGCGTTAGTAGTTCACGTGCAATATTAATACACACGTTGATTTTACGATTATTCGTATCCGCGCTGAAACGCGGCCCAGGGTAATTAAGTATCGGTGAAATACGGCGTACTAACGGACCACTTTCCGCCTTCAGTTTCAAGCAGTTCGCATCGTTTCTCCTTGACTCGCCGAAAGACGTCTGCAAAATCCCAGTAAAATTCCGCGGTAACGAAAATTCTTGATTCAGCATCAGGCGCTGAACTCGATTGCGTTCGTGTCGCGCTTCGTGTCGATGGCCAAACAGATTAGACGTTTCATAAATTAGTGATACGGGAACGATCGAGCTTGTGCTTCTCTGCAATTTCACGCGAAATCGTTTCTTTTCTCTTTTTATAAAAAAGAAAAAAAAAAAGAAAACAAAAAAAACAGCACGACGAAATTTACGAAACATTTCCTTCTACTTTCATTATCGACATCTCTGACAGTGTGATGTTTCGCCGTAAAAGCGCCAAAACAAAAATCCCCGACCCCGGTGCGCCACGATGTCGGTTGCTGATTGCGGGTCAGCTGAGAAAAAAGAAAGGGAGAAAGGAGAATCGAAAACGCAAGTCCGGCGGAAATTATCGAAATAGAGCGCACTCGAGAGCTAATCTAATCTGAGGAAGGAAAACTCCAGGCGCTCTATCGGGCCTGATAACCCTCGAGATCGTGCGTGTCTCGTTAATCTAAACCTTCCGAGAGAACGAACCACAATTTCAGATCGCAATCGCAGACGAAGAGAAAGAACGAGAAAGAAAGCCAAACAGGGAGACAAGTGGCAAGTTATCGCTAAATTTTACAACCCGGAAGTTAATATTGGATAGTCCGTTGAAAAGGTAGAAGAAGAAGCAAGAATTCAAAGTCGTATGACGTTCGTTTTCGTTTCGAAACGATCACCCGGTCGTGTATTTATGTTTATCGATCATTTCCATCCGATTATTCCACCAGCAGGCTAGCACGCGTCAGCGAGTTGTACGCATTTGCGGTAAACAAGTCGACGCCGAAGAAACGCTAGGCGTTTGCAACGATTGCGCAAAATAAATTCTGGTTTTGCAATTAGCTCGCGCGATAGCAGTTCGCGTGACAAAATCTGCCATACGAACGTTCGCCGCAACTTCAATAATAAGAAACTACCGATTGACAAACAAACCTATTTTAGCATACCGAGGGACGAAGACGAGGGAATTGCAATTTTTCCATCCGTGAATTTACAAGAACGCGAGCCCGGCTTATCGTCGATTCGGTTGCAAGAACACGGAATAGAAGGCACGAATGCCTCGCGAGAGTATCACTCACTGACCAACCGTACGTCTGAGAGCGATAACAGAGGCTACGGCGAAGTCGTCGCTTGGCGAAATGCAAGACGACCTCGAGTTCACCAGGCTTTTTATTGACGAGCGTCGTTCGCGATCGGGGCACATTAAGGCGGCGTATCGCGAGCAGCGGTGATAACGATAGCAGCGCCTCGTGCGCCTCTGCACGCAGCCTGAAACTCCGAAGTAGAAAGTTATCGCAGCCCCACACGAAGCTGGCGTTCGTGATTTATCTCCCGGCGACACGTAAACACTTATTAACGGACGCATTCTCATTAACCAGCGAGCCGTGCCTGAACCGGGCGCGAAAGGTTATCTCAAGTGCGATTCTCGGAGCAGCCGCGGTCGCGATACGCTTTCACGCATCGACGTTTCCACCATTTCCGCCATTGTCACGCCGTGGACTGCGCACGAACGACTTCTGGTTCTTCAGACTCGAAATAAATGAATTCTCTCCACCGTGCGATTAAACTTTGATTTATTAACGAGGTGTGGAAACGAGCGTTTCAAACAGCGGACGCTAATTTCCACGGCTCGGTTGTTCGCCGTGCCGATCTTTCGCAACAGGCACATCCACTCACTCTCGTACGAGCGTATAAATCATAATTAAATCGGAATGACCGACAATCGGTTCGTACATATCGGTTTTTGTCCCCGGAGCGACGGAGCAGCTGCATTTATCGAGCATTCCCGATGCACTTTCGATCGCGATGAACCGCCGGTTAAACCAGTTTTCACGTTCGCCATGACGACTATGGGTTCGGTCCACGATCCAGGACGAGAGAAGCTATCCTCGTGCGCCTACCTCCTCCCGGATTCTTACATAATTTATCTTAATCTTTCCGCGCCGATCGATTTGCACGATTCATTATGTCATTTGTCACCGGTCGAAAACCCTCGCGCACCGACGATCCTCGTCGCCATCTTTCGATTCTCCATTCGATTCTTTCTCTCCTTTTTCTTTTTTTTTCCTCTTTTCTTTCTTTCTTTCTTTGTTTCACCAGCCGATCGACAGGCAGATGCAGCTGCCGGCAACACTCGTAACGCACGAGTTATCCTTGACATTATGCGTGCGTTACCAGAACGGACAAAGACTCCTCCGTTGCGAAATCACGACGCGTGCACTGGCTTTTTACGATTTCAATGTACGGCCGCCGGCGTGGATGAAGACGAAGCGAAATAAGACGACGTACGAAGAGAGAGAGAGAGAGAGAGATGATGGACGTAGCTTTCTTCTGATACGTTCGCTCTGATCCGTTATTACCCTTACGTAATCCCCCTCTCGAGGCCTTTTTCCAGTAGTCGTTCATTAACGAAACCTGTTGCTCGAGAAACGAAATCGGCGAACGTACGTGCGTACGATCTCGAGATTTAATTCGTGGCAGATGCAGCTGTGCGTAATAGCAGGACCAGTTTCCTGCCCGCGGAAGTGTGGCGAGCGTATATTCCGTAACAGGAAGGGATGAACGCGACGAAAGTTTGTTTCTTTTGCGTGTGCTTCCCTTCTTCTTCTTCTTCTTCTTTTTCTCTTCTTTTTCCTCTTTTTTTTTTTTTTTTTTTTCTCTTGGATTTACATGCGGTCGACGAAGTGAAACGTGCCAACCAAGAGAGAATCCCTTTTCCGCCGTACACGTTCGTGCCAACCTGTGAATCTGTGTCACTAGAGTGCCGCTTCAGAGCTTCGAACAAGGATGCAAGTTTTGGACAAGTGCAGAGAGGTGAAGAGAGAGAGAGAGGGGGGGGGAGGAAGAGTTGAAAAAGATCGTTGAGCACGGACGAAAGATAATCTTTGCAACGACGAAACACGGTTAACGCTTGTACGCATAATGAGTCGGATTCAGCCCTTTCCTGGGCCAATTTAACAGGCGGCAGATGCACCTGTACGCGGCAGCGGAACTTGACACGGAAGCGCAGCAAGCATTCCGTAACAGGAAGGGATGCTCCCCGTCCTCTAACCCCGGTAAAACTCATCGGGCCGAGGTTTCCTGTCGCAGGAAACGTTCCGAGCTGGAAAACGGGGGGCGGCCTCGTCGAAGCGTGACTGCAATTTCGACAGGCTGCGCACGGTCAAGTTAAGTCGTTGTTGGTTTTCAACGTTTTCGACGTGGTCTCTGACCAAGCTGTTCCCAGCACTTTGCACCTCACGCTCCATTTCGCTCGACAGTCCAACCCTTCGACTTGCCAATGATCGTTGCTCTGGTCGAATTACATCGTACGAAACCGTTTAGAACAATGACGGCGAAACTATGATCCACAAGGATCAGACACTGACCCACGCAGGTTTTTTAAATGGCCCACACGTTGATTTTTATAAACTTATATAAGTCATATATATAAAAGAATTTTAATTATTTTTCGAAGCCCTCTTTTCAAAAAATGTTAAGAAAATTACAAGCGTTGGGTTAGAGCTTAAAAGTGAGAAATAAATGCATAATTGTGTTTTATAGAGGATTTACGACTTGGTTATGTATACATATAGGTATTTCAAGTCTTAAATGTTACACGAGTTAGTTGTGTCCAAAAAATTTTACATAGCGCTTACGATTAAACAGATGTAATAAACACTAAAAGACACACTAGATCCCGTTCTCAGAATGGGTAGCTTTGCTAGTTTTTTTATATAATAAAAGAGAGAACAGACAATAAAAAATATTAAGAAACAAAGTATATATATATATATATCTAATGTATAGTGCAGGGGTGACTGAGCACGATGTCACCCCTTTTATATCAATTTTTGGACGTCGACATTTATTTTTTGCTCTTCACTCGCAAAAGTAAAAGTTGTAAAACAAAAAGGAAACGCAAACTTTTTAGAGGATTGTAAAAGTGAGAACCAAAAGAAAGTAGTTTTTAACTATCATCCCCCTTTCCAAGTGACCCTTGAACTAGTATTAAAAAAAATAATGAACAAAATTTGACCTACTTCTCAAAAAGGTTCGCCGTCACTGGTTCAGAACTTCCGGGCCCCACAACAAAAATCTGTCGATGGTCGCACATAGTCTTTCACATATTTTTTTATCAGTTCAACTTTTATAACGAGACGATACACTGATTAAAAAAATATGCTTACATTAATTTAAAAATATGAGAATTCTCAAGCTTGTTTTCTAGATACCAGTTCGTCAATATCTAATTTGATACAACTAGCGGCACTACGAAGACAGTATCTTCAAGATGCTCATCTAAAATTTTTCTTCGCATTTTAATTTTTGTGTGCTTCGTATGGGAAAGAATCGGCTCGATATAAGTACTCCCCATCAGAAGGAACATCAGATAATAAAACTGTAATACAGCTCGTGTTGGACACGCCTGATTCAGAACTTGCGAATTTTAAAGTAGACAACGTGAAAGTTTTTCAGATCGTGCCTTGTGACTTTCTCCTCGCTTTTAATCTCTGGAATTAAGATACACAAGTTGCTATGAATCAAACGACTGATTAGATGAGATTTACCGGGATTGAACGTCGCCTGAAATAATCCAGGGCCTGTTAAAAATTTATACGAATCGATCATTTCGACGACAGTCATGATTTAAATCATGATTCAATGATTCAACGGCGAAAAACTGTTTTCCCTCGGCGTTTAATTATCAAATTTCCGGCTAGCGACTACGGCCAGCGTCCGTCGAATGCAAATCCGAGGGGAAAGTAAAAAGCGGAAATAGCCGGTAGCCGGCGTGGCTTCTACGGCCACCTGTCCTCCGATACAGAAATCAAAAGCGGAAGTCTGCCACGGCACAGGAAGCATCGGGCCGTGTTAGTAGCCTCTTGTCAGCCTCGTCGCGTCGCTTCCTTCTTCGTGGAATCAGTCTCGAACCGATAGAGGGAACCGGCTCGCGAGCTTTGGAAAGTGGAAACTGCGAACAAGCCAAAGCCGATTCGCGGAAGTCGGCGTTTATGGCGTCCGCGGGACATGCTCCCCGCCGAGTAAAAGCCACGTCCACGGAATCGAATTAACGTTCGTTTGATTTGCCAGCGATGCCTAATGCCTCTCTGCGACCGTGTCAACTCGCGTGTAACGGATAACGACAGTTTCTCTCGCGCGCGAGCAACTCGAAATTTGTCAATTCGAGATGAAAGTTGACGGAGGAAGAGAGGTGTCGAGAAATCGATAGAAATTAATTATTCGAATCGTACGAACCTATTGTTTGATAAAGGAGGCGACACGATTTACGAGATGACAGCATCGAACGGGTGAGACCAGTTTCGGTTTCCCTAAGATATAGTTGAGACCGCACGTTTTCGTGTTAAAACTGTCGTAATATGCAAAAATGAGTCGATCAAAGGGCTCCGATTAAGAGAAATTTCATTTAGGTATTAACGAGAGTGCTACGCAGAGTCGTTAATGCGTAAATTAAAAGTCGGCGTAGCGAGATATCAACGGCTCGACGACGATTTTTTTTCGAGGACGATCATCCGATCGTACGAGCTAGCGGCCCCAATCCCGGTCTCCCTCTCTCTCTCTCTCTCTCAAGATTGAGCAATCAGGCAACTGATTACTATCTTCACGCCACGAATAATTACTGCACTTTGATCCGATCCACCGTAAGTCGTCGATAACTCGGCTCGCGGATCGGCTAATAAACCTAATGACCGATACAAAATTATCGCCGGATCGTGCGAACGTACCAATCGGACGATTGGCCCGTCGCGGCTGATTAACGATAATGATAATAATTCCGTGGATCAACGTGATTCCAGCATGTTTCCAGGGAAGGTTAACGAGCATCGGGCAACCAGTCTTTGGCGTGACCCTTTTTCGTCCTGTTTAAAACAGGCGCTTCTCCCGATACGCTTCTCCACGGAAATTCTTCTCGAATCATCGGGATAAATTAAAACGAGGGCGGAGAAGGGGAGAAAGTTCAGTGGCTCTCGACTCGTGCCGGTTGGTTTCGAGAACAACGATATCAAACAACTCGTTCGGTGGCGGTAATTTTTTTTAAAACGTTCCGAGATTTCCATCGACCGTCGCAAATCTCCCGTCCCGTCAACGTAATTTATCGTCAACCGCAACGAAACACGCCGAATCAGCTCTGCACCAAAATAAAAAGAAAAAGAAAAAGAAGAAAATTCACCTCTTGCAACGTGCAACCACCCCCCTCCACGCCGTTCCCTTCCATTAAGGAAACCCATGGAATCGCCGTCGTCTCCAATGGAGCGGAGAAAAATTCGCGGCAGGAGCCAGACCGCTCGATACCACCCCACGAAGGTGCATCTGTCGATTCTAAGCCGTGATTCATGGTGATTGCTCTCTACGGGCTGCGTAGAAAGCACGATTCGATGGACGAAGCTTCGAAGGGGGAGGGAGAGAGAGGGAAAAAGGATTGCCACGACTATCACGCGACCTCCTAACCCAGCCTCTGCCTCTCTGCAACCACGCTCCCATGTAAAATAATCCCCTCCAACATTCCTCGTCGAACGGACACACGAACCTCCACATTCGATATCCCACAGGCTAGGCTTACAGGGATTTTAATTACCCAGAGGTGGTTATCCGGCGAGGAAATCGCACTTTCGCTTTTATTTATAAATGATTCAAACGACAGGGTCAAACGTTAATTTATATTATACGCGTCTAGGATGATTGATTAACCCTCTGACTACTGAATCTCAGCGTCCTGTGCCGGGGTCATTTTGACCTACACGGAGCATCCCACTAATACGTATTTAGGGTTGTTCAGACGGCTCACCGATACTGTACAGAGTGTACGATCGCTCGAGACTGAGGTCCTCACCGGTATTGTACCAACAGAGTGACAGGCACTCATATAGGAACATGTAGGAGTATAAGGAACAAATAATAGTCACATGAATAATAAAGTTATATATATTTACTATACATTTATGTCATTCACTGTCAGGAACGTCTTGTGCAGATCGAGCAAAAGAAGACGAAGAAAGATTGCTCGTTGGCAATGAAGACATTGCGTCAACAAATAGAAACAACGGAGAAAGTAATAAGAGGAACAAAAATAATAATAAAAACAGTAAATTAATAATAAAAATAGCAAAATATTAAAACAGTGCTGAAAACTAGAATCTAAATGATAAATACAAAAATAATATAAAATACTAAATACTAAATACTACAAAAAAATAATACAAACTATTAAATACTAAATACTAAAATACTAAAGCAATAATAAAAACACTAAAATATGAAATAAACTTTGAAATAAAAAAATTGCTTCGATTTGCTGCACACGTCTTTCTTTCTCAGAACGTTACCAGAAATTGATTTTTTTCGTCTTTAGTCGTCGTCAATTTGGCAAACACATGGCACACAGCCGCATGATGCGTTAGTGCGATCACCAACACAAGCAGCTTCCATAACTAACACAAGCAATGATCAGCATAGGTCAAAACTGTGACCCGAGCACAGTAGGCGGAGGGTTAATATTTGTTGCCCTTCCTTCTGTCGACTGGAGGGTTGAATTCGACGCGACGCTTTTGCGTCCATGCTCATGAAGATGGTAACCAAATCGTCGGTCTTTTGTCGCTTCAACGAGTCAACGATCGAGTGGATACTTTATCGTATCTGTAGGAACCTGCGAAGATAATCGCGACATCTATTGACTGCTGATTGTGTGTGTGAGGTATGTGTTACGCTAGTACGTCTGTGAGTACTATGAGTACTATCTGTGGTCGTGAAGTCTGGCGCCTTCGCTTGTTTTTTTAGATCTTCGATTATTGTATCGTATAAGATTCAGTAAATATTAATATCTTCGATATCTTCATTATCCCGACAATTAATTCACAACGTAGTGTCGACTGCGCAAGAAATTTCCAAATTGCTACTCGATGATCTTTTACTCACGCAACGTTCCAGCCGACAAGTCGAAATCCCCTTCGCGTCAGGAAGAAAATGGAACTTCCGGCGAGGTGAAATCATGGTTGGAGTCGTCGTAGATTTTCCGCGGCGATTTCCCTGGGAATGAAAATCACCGCGGGCGCCTCGCCAACTCTCCGAACATTAGGAAAGGAATTCGCATTCCGAAGTACCGTAAATACGACCCGCGGATTTATGCACGTACGTGCAGGATGGAAATAAAAGTTTATTCGTGACTGTCGTAGACGAATTCCACATTTTCGACTTGATGGAGATATCTGCAAAGAATCTGTCGTAAAATTGACCTTCACCTTGATATTCAAGGTGAGAAAAAAATTTTTTTCTTTTGCATCGTATTCCACTCGTCGCGAAGGTAAAACTTCGAGGAACCAAGGAACCATGTTTCAACTTCCGTGACGGACGACGCTTTCCTAATTTTGTTATTTCCTTCAAAAATGCAAAATCTGCCGCATTGAAGTTGAATGAAAACTCGTGTCACGTCTCGTTTCGCGATCGTCACCCAAGACGACGTTCATTCTCGTCTTGCGAAGGAACTGCCAGAATACGCCAGAAGCGGAATTCGCCAGAATAGCCCCCGTAATCACTCGAACGACTCGCGCAATTTTCTCCTCCTCCGCTCTGCTCTCACTGGCAATCACGCGGATTCAATAAATATCAGCGTTCGCCGCTCCGCTTGAAATCGCGCGATTAATCATCGCGAGATCGTCGTCTCTATTACACCCAAGGATCTTTCCCGGCAATCCATCGCTTCGCCCTCCTCCCTGCCTCCTCGAGAAAAAAAGAAAGAAAAGGGAAAGAAAGGAAAAGGGGAGAAAAAGAAAGGATGGAAAGATCGAAAGGGATTACCGGGCGGCGCACGAAAATGATTAATTATCGCGGCGAGGAGCGAGAGAGGCACGGCGACCTTGGTCGACTTGACGCGGCGGCAGCACGCGGCAGCGTGATACTTATCGGCGTGATTTACATCGCAGTTAAAACGGTTGACACGCCAGGACTTTCCTGGCCACGCGGAATCGCCGTGCTTATTCGAGCAATTAGAGACGCCTCGTCTCGCGATCGTCGGCTCAATTTCGCGTCATTTCTCTCTCTCTCTCTCTCTCTCTCTCTCTCTCTCTCTCCTCCTTTCGAGAGAAAAGTCGATGAACAACAGAGCGATGGGAACCGAGTTGTCGCTTCGATGTAAATTGAACGTCGCCTGGCGAGGATTTTTGAGGCCGACTGTTTGCCAGACCGAGGATTCCGGGAACGCTCGTGGATATTTGTGAGTAGCTGGCGAGTGGTTTCCAGGAGTGTGCGTAAACGCGCCACGGGTTTTTTTTTCGAAGGGTTGAGAGAGAGAGGTCTCTCGATTCAAATTTTTCCATTCAAGAACAATCGTCGTTCGAAGCCAGCTCGATGATAGTTGCAACGATATTTTCTGTCTAATTATTAGATGTAGATCGATCGACAATTGATGTTGTAAAATAAAATGACTTTTTACACACAATTATGCGCGACTGATTAATCTTCGATGATAATTACGCGCAATTGTTTCTTTTGGAATGTCGGACGTCACATGCGTAACTATTAATTTTTTGTTTTCTTTTTTTACCCATTCGCGATCGAAAGAAACTGTAAAATTAAAACCTGTTTTCCTCCACAATTCATATCGGAAACACTATAAACTTCGATTCTTCTAAACGACGAGACTTCGGAAATCTGCGTTGAAGATCGCTTACAGAGACTTACAGTCGCCTAATTTTCAATACGCAAATTTCTCAAGTACGAAGAGTTCGCCAAGCGAACGAGAACGTGTTATCGCACAGACCTGTGCATCTGAAATTGTTTGTCGAACGAATCGGAGAATTTGCTTGCTGTGCTCGTCGTTCAGCTTCATCTCGGTTCGAAATTAACGTGCGAAATTAACGACCACGTCCCTGAAGCCACGCTTGATGGAGCCACGATCCGAAAGTCGTTAACGTTTTCTTTGACCTAGCTCTACTAATTGCGCGGCGGCAGAGAGAGACGCGGCGAGGCCTGGAGACGGTCTCACGAATCTGTTGCCAACACACTGTTGTAAGAGAGATCCTGGCCGGAGGGTGCAGCCGACGCGACGCCTCGGGGCGGCCAATTAAACGTGATTATCCTTCATTAAGGACGAATTCGAAGGACCGGGGCACCGTAGAACCTGGTTGCGTAATTGTGGGAATGATACGTCGCTGTCTTCTCCTTTCCTTCTATCATCCCTATCTCTCTCTCTCTCTCTCACTCTCCTTTCGTCCGATGGTAGAAATCCGCTTCTCGTGATGGTAGCTCACGATCCTCGCGTGCACCCACGCTGAAAATCCGCTTGGAAAGCCCCCGAGCGTTCGTGAACCCAACGAGGATGATTGCTGCCAGTTGGTGGAAAAATTCGTTCGGTTCGGCTCGAGTCAGTCAAGTTCGACGCGATTCGCCCGAGATTTAGCATCGTGAGACTTCCAACTTGTTAACGGGATGGGAAAAAATTGTACG
Organism: Tetragonisca angustula; assembly: GCA_036937485.2. Lineage (NCBI taxonomy): Eukaryota > Metazoa > Arthropoda > Insecta > Hymenoptera > Apidae > Tetragonisca > Tetragonisca angustula. The sequence goes on from JAWNGG020000181.1 coordinate 459,341, forward strand.
AACAATTTTTTCGTGAAGTTTACAATGTTTCAGTGACTGGAGTGACGTCAATGATTTCGAGCGTTGGAACCATTCTCCAAGAAACTTGCGTTCTTCAACGCGCAAGATATTCAAAGAGCATCACTCGTCAGAATCGTCATAATCAATCAAAAAGTCAAAGTTTAACATAGATTCGAAGGTGCTGTCACTCTTCGAGCGACGTCACTGGACGTTTCAAATTTCGATATTGAAATCCCGAGCTCGTCAGAATCTAATTTAACCCGCAGTTAATCAACGACTTTAACTTCTTGCGCTGGAATGTTGAGAATTTCTTGTCCCAAAATTTTCTCAGTTTTAGGTATATTTAAGTACAACCCAGGCGAGACAGATAATAAATTTATTACCTCTCAATAATTTCTATCCAGTGATATCGTACCGACGAGTTCAAAGCGACGAATTACTGTATACGGTTTTGGTCACTCGTTATGGTCCGCAATCAGTTGCCAGCGCAAGTGGTTAACCTCCGTGGCTTGAAGCGGAGAATTCTGACGACAATTGCAAGACGTTGAAAACATAAACAACGTTTCGCCAAATTTTTCAAAAGTCTCTCTCTCTCTCTCCCTCTCCGACAAATAAACGCTACCAATATTCGTCTGATTGTCGGCGGGGCAGCGCCTTGCACTTTTATCTGCCGTTATCCAGCGTGTATCATTATCACGACAGGTTGTTTGTCTTGCGAGGCGAAGGGGAAGCGTTCCTACCAAATGTATGCTGCGAGTCAACACTTGGTGCGCGTAGCTGTTTGACTGTTTGACTTTCCCAGAGCAGAGAGGAGCGGTTCTGAACCGTATACGTATGTATATATCTACCTGCGAGGCGCGCTCAGGTTCTAAGTTTCCTCAAATGTTGTCTCAGCCGGGTTAGATACCATACGTCGCGCGGTTTCAACCTTAGATAACACGGCGTTCTTCTTCGAGATTAAGTTTCTCTGATTCCTCAGCCCAAAGGAAACGGAGCATCGACGAAGCCGACGAAGCCATTTAAAAAAATTCCATCCTCTCTCCTTCTTTGTCTTTTATCTTTACAAGCACAGGAGGAAAATGCACGCACGAGAGATGGATTTTGACTCGCAACTTGCTCGAGTATGATAATTTCCGACGGAGAATTGAATCATCAGTATCCTTCTGCTGATCCTACAGCTGATGAATACAAATGGAAATTTAAAAAATTTAAATTAAAACTCCCATCAGTTGCAATTTCCAGTAACATTTTACGCGTAATAAAAGAAAAAGACACCTGTGTTCACAAAATTATGTACCTCGTTATCGTTTCCTTGATGTTTCTGAACATTAACGTAACTCCTTCGTTAGAGATAGATTGTTCCTTTTTTGTTTTACTAATAAATGCAAAAAGTCCATTAATTCTCGAATAACGATATCGTCGAAGCTTCTTTAACTTCAATCTCCGCTCCTGGACTTCAACTCTCTGCTATAATTTAATTCGCGACGTCAAAGCGTTCGGAGAATTTCCTACGCGATTATCACGTCTACGCGCCACGAACAGCGTGAAATTCCACTGTAGAAGAAATCGAACGATCGCCGCGAATTAGAGATGTCGAGCGAATTCGTAATGATCTCGCGGCGAGGTGAAGCCTGAGTAAATAAGTAGAACGTGTTCTGGCACACGTAGTAGTAGTGGGGCGTCGCGATCTACACGAACGACGATGACGTTCTCGTCGCCTCCCCTTCGACCTAATCGCGCGATGGTGCTCGACGGGCACGTTCCTGCGTTTATCGGCGCGCAGGCGGCAATACCACTCGTAAAAATTCGCATAACAACTGCCTACGTCTGTCGGGCACGTGCGAGGAAAAAATGGAGCACGACTCGATGAGAGACATTTTACATTTAAATTAGAGCGTCATTGAAGGAGAAATGCAGGATTCTCGAAATATGCAAATTGTCTTGAACGACAGATTGGTGCAAATAAAAAAACTCTAGCCTTCGTCTGTACAGAGATCCAAGAATTTGAAAAATAAATAGAGAGTCATTATACAAGGGTTTAGGCTCGTTGCAAAGTTGCTTGTACCGAGATCACATCTATTTAAACATTTCGTGCAACCAAGTCCGCCCAATGGTGCGATCATTACTTTTTGGAAGGTAAATTTCTCAACAATGCTTCGATCCAGCTGCGATTGTAAAATTTCGGTTCGAGGGGAAAAGAGTGAAAATAGAGTTAAACATCTTTCTTGGCCGGCACAGTTACCAGACTTTAGAACATTATTGAGCTATTATCATTTATTCTCGAAAACAAAGTTAGAAGCAGATCCTCACCCTCTTCTGGCCTCGCTAAAAGAGGTGTTGCACGAAAAATGGCGCAACATTCCATTAAATATCATTCAAGATTTGTACGAATCTATAACGAGAGGAATTCAAATGTTATTAATAAAGAATATTCTGAGTAAACGAGATGTTTCCACTATTTTCTCCAACACTGTATATATATATATATATATATATATATATATATATATATATATATATAGGGTTTCTTCCCACTCATTTTCTTTTAATGAAACATCAAAATACAAGAAGAAACTGACTTTATTAATTTTAAATTAAATTTGAGTTCAAACATGATTTTCTCCGCCGTTTCAAAAATTGTTTCTTCCAAATGTCGAAAGAAAAAAAAGAGTAACAAAAGAATTACGGGTTTATTTATAGTAAAAAGCGATACATGGAATAGTTTGCAGTCCCACGAAAGAAATTGTTAGAATCGTGGGACGAGGGATAGCGGAGCGAGAAGCGTGAAACGAAGCAAGCTTCCACGGTGAGGAAAAACACACAGCAGCGGACCGGCTGGTTTCCAGGTTTCCACAGTGGTCTCGAAATATACCCGGGGAACAAGGTTACGTTTAATAAGGTGCAGCCGTCTGACCTTATTTTAACAGATACGCCGCTATTTGATCAGGTCCACCGCGCCGGCACTCGGCGTATATTTGTTTTACGTGCCGTTCGTGTGCCTGTCGCGAGACAACTTAACGAATCGTGGAAAGACCTGACGCCACGCCGCGTGTGCGCTCGAACACGTCAACTCTATCGGAGGTAGTACGACGCGCGATCACCGACTAGTTCCTTCCCTCTCTTTTTCTTTTTCTTTTTTTCCCGTTTCTCTCTCTCTCTCTCTCTCTTTCTTCGTCGTCTTTTCCCTCCTCCAATGCCTCGCGTTTACTTAGAAGCAGATGCATTAGAAAACTCGTGTGACGAGCCTTGACGCGCAACGCCGCGGCCAGAGAGGACGGTCAACGCGCGGTCTTCTGTTTTACCGAGTAGCGGGAAAAAATTCTCAGAACGCGAGAGCGCACGCTGTTTAATTGGTCTCCGCGCGGAAAAACCGAATGGAAACGTATTTACTCTCTGCAGGCCGCGACAGATTTCGATCTTTTCTTCTTTTCCAGATCTCTCGCCAAGTGGTGCAAAAGTTCACACGGAAGAGACCAGGGATCGAGACACCGATCGCTTTTCTGCCCGAAGTGATCGTTCCTTTTAAAATTACTAAGTATGATGTCCCGTTTTTGCATCTGTTGCTCGGTTCTATTAAAGGTAGCCAGCTTTTTCACTTGGAGACTCTGCGAGAAATTACACGTCCGTGGCGCTGCGAGCGTGATTTAAAAAAGGAAAATTACCACCGTAATGCGTTAATTTCACTTGGAAAGTTGCGACCGAGCAGCAAACCTGCAGTCACACTGCAGTCCTTCCACGTGTATACATTTCCTGTAATTTCCACACACGCTTTCTCCAGATCGAGAACCTTCGTCGAACATTGTTCGGAAAATTTATTCTAGCAATCCAAACTAACTGTTGTCTCTCTGTCCCTTCGAACTCAAACATCAGGTCAAACGACTTTCCCTTCTTTGTTTCGTTCTTTACTTGTACGAACACCTCCACCTTCTATGTAACCGATCCTTCGAAGAATCTCAATTTAACAAATAACATTGTGAACAGTGTTTAGAAATTTCCGGACTTCCGAGTCGATAAATCTTCGAAATTATTCGACTGTCAAGTGTTTCCCAGTCTCGACGCGTGGAGTCAGATCCGCCCAATAAGGCGCCAGGTATCTAATCTTATCAGGCCAAATAAAGATCGTGGAAGTAGCCGTGTCGGGACGGCAGTTTCTTACTCTCTGCGACAACCGAGTACGATCCGTACCGATTCGCAGAGATGTCTCGGGACTCGAGATCCAGTTCGTTCGGTTCGCGAGATAAGACAGGCCGCCGCTTCACGCAGATTTCCGATAAAATTCCCTCGAATCGCGAGTGGACGGAACTCAGCCGTGGCAGTCGTCATTTCGGCGTGTAATTGGGTCGCTTTATGTCGATTTTCTGTGGCCGGGCAGCGAAACGAGTTCCCTTGTCCTCGCTTATTTTTGCACACGAGCTCGTCGCCGTTACGCCGTCGCAGATAAGCTAATCGACGCTGTAAAAAGCACGGTTCACGGATGACGGTGTCGTTTCGTTCGCGATACTCGCGCCACCACGATAACGCGACACGACTTGGAAACCTTCTCCCGATACACCTGTTCCCGAAGACTACCAGGACTTGCCGAGATACGAACCCAGTTCAGAAGCCACGGTTATCTATTCCACGCGTTTGAACGTACGATACGCCGATGACGTTATAGAGTGTAGCTAGCTTTTCAAACGTAGTCCAGTTACGCGCAGAGTTGCAACTCGATACGCGAGGAGAAAGAAATTGGAATATGGCAAATTTAACGAATGAAGATCGACTCACCAAAGTTGGGAAGCAATCTCTGGCAAACAAACGCGCGAACAACTCCCTCGAACCTGTAAAAATGCACAAAGGCTTCGTTAGAAAAACACGATCTCACTAAAAGAAGCTCCTGGTCATTATTATCGCAATGAAAATAGAGACATTGACGAATTCTAAAAAGAGAAAAATATAGCGCGTAATGTCTGTGCCGTTAAAATTAATGCGACAATCAACATTCCTGCGCCGAAGAAAAGCGAAATTAATCTCCTTAATCTGTTCAATTTCCTGTTCCGATTCGTATTATATCCATCCATTATCCACGCATCCCTCTAATTTATCTCGCAAAATCAACAAAAAACAAGAACGCGGATCAGAAGAAACCCCATCTACTTCCAACATCCCTAATCACACCGCATAAAATATACAGTCAATATTTATCGTATCCCATGGACAAACGTACAGACTCTATACTTGTACACCTATTTATGTCGCTAAAAATTTACGTAAAATCTTACGCAAATTACCTTGATCTTAAAACGTCTCCACTACAAAATCCTTCTTTGATAATTCGTTGTTACAAAATAAAATCATTGCTATGAATTAATATCAAATCAATGTAGATTATTCGAGAGTACTACAACGAAAATATGTCCAAATTCTAAAACTTTTCCAAATTTGTCTGCCAAATATCCCCCGTCCTATTGCAAAATCTTTATTTGGTAATTCGTTATTGCAAAATAAAATGATTGCTATGAATCGATACCACGTTAATGTAGATTATTCGAGATTACTACAGCGAAAGTACTGTACGTTAAAACTCTCCAAATCTGCCAAATATCCCCCGCAATATGGACTCGACGAACCACAAACGTCGCAGAGACTATGTCAGAATTCCCCAAATTTTCCAAATTTGTCTGCCAAATATCCTCCAGGTTAATATAAATTATTCGAGATTACTACAACGAAAGTACTGTACGTTAAAACTCTCCAAATCTGCTGAATATCCTCCGCAATATGGACTCGACGAACCACAAACGTCGCAGAGACTATGTCAAAATTCCCAAAATTTTCCAAATTTGTCTGCCAAGTATCCCTCAGGTTAATGTAGATTATTCGAGATTACTACAACGAAAGTACTGTACGTTAAAACTCTCCAAATCTGCTGAATATCCTCCGCAATATGGACTCGACGAACCACAAACATCGCAGAGACTATGTCAAAATTCCCAAAATTTTCCAAATTTGTCTGCCAAGTATCCCTCAGGTTAATGTAGATTATTCGAGATTACTACAACGAAAGTACTGTACGTTAAAACTCTCCAAATCTGCTGAATATCCTCCGCAATATGGACTCGACGAACCACAAACATCGCAGAGACTATGTCAAAATTCCCAAAATTTTCCAAATTTGTCTGCCAAGTATCGCTCAGGTTAATGTAGATTATTCGAGATTACTACAACGAAAGTACTGTACGTTAAAACTCTCCAAATCTGCTGAATATCCTCCGCAATATGGACTCGACGAACCACAAACATCGCAGAGACTATGTCAAAATTCCCAAAATTTTCCCAAATTTGTCTGCCAAATATCGCTCAGGTTAATGTAGATTATTCGAGATTACTACAACGAAAGTACTGTACGTTAAAACTCTCCAAATCTGCTGAATATCCTCCGCAATATGGACTCGACGAACCACAAACGTCGCAGAGACTATGTCAAAATTCCCCAAATTTTCCAAATTTGTCTGCCAAGCGTACTCCTCCAGGTTAATATAAATTTTCGAGATTACTACAACGAAAGTACTGTACGTTAAAACTCTCCAAATCTGCTGAATATCCTCATTCGCAATATGGACTCGACGAACCACAAACGTCGCAGAGACTATGTCAAAATTCCCAAAATTTTCCAAATTTGTCTGCCAAGTATCCCTCAGGTTAATGTAGATTATTCGAGATTACTACAACGCGTCCAAAGTGGCCCACTGTACCGTCCTAAATGACTCTCCAAATCTGCTGAATATCCGTGGTCCGCAATATGGACTCGGACGCAGCGGACGCAAGTCGTAATTTCCTTTTAACCAGCGAGCCGCGTTATCAGAGTGCTCGCAAGCCATTGCTCGCTTTTGCCCGCCACCGTCATTTGTCCTAGCGGACAGGTGGCAAAATGAAGGACCACACGGCTCGTTCAATTCCTCCCGATACGCATGCGCCCCATACCCTGGCCAGGATTTTAGTACGCGCGCACACCCGGATATACGGTTCGGATCCTGATCGTACGAGACCAGGAGGCCAGCTTCCGTAATTATGACGATTGGCGTGCGATTACGTTTTTGTCACGGAACGCTGATGGGCTGCTTCGTTCGCGCGATTGCCTTCGTTTCTTTTCCTTTTTTTTCTTTCTTTTGTTACGTTTGCTTGCTGCGCTGCAAAAGCAATCTCAACGATGGTGCCACTCGACGGAGCGAGGAATTATTTGGGTTTGATACAATTTCGGTGCGGAGGAGAGTTGTAAAAAGATGGCTCGAAAATTGAGCGTAATTCTCGAGAAAGATTTCCGCGGAGGAAGCCTGTAGACACACCTTTCACACGAGGCTAGCACGTGGCTCGCGCGAAATTGCGTTCGAGTGGAAATGTAAATTCATCCGTGGAATTAATAACACGTGTCGTACATGTGTCGCGTTCGTACGCAAATGATTCATAAACTTCCGTGATTACATGCTTCTTTCTTAAAAGCTCGATTGCAAGCAGCAGGTTCAAAGACCACCGAGGTAGAATCGGCGATTTCCGGAAGGCACAGCTGTTCGGAGGTCGACGAGCGCGATACGTGATCGTTAGAAAGAAAATAAAAGAGAAAAAAAAAGTGGACGAACTGGCAAAAAATCAATATTCCAGGGCGTACGACGAATTGAGATACAAGGTAGTTGACGGCGATTAGAGCCACTGGTGTGGCCCGATTCGTGTGGTGTGGCTAATCTGTAATTGGACAGAATCGCGAACCGTCGTGCAGCCACTCGTCCCACGAGATCTCTACCCTCGAAATTGCTACCTGTCCAGGGACTTGGTTCTAACACATACACCGTGTACACTCTCAATCACTCGTCCCCTCCTTATTCGCTAATATTATCGATCAATAGATTATTTTGGACTGGCTGGAGCGACGAAAGAAGCAACAGCAACGTCACACGCTGCTTCTTTTCAGCTTTTCAACAAATATCTTTTAAATCCCCGAGAGCCGGGGCTCTTCACGGCCTTCCGGATCTCATATTCTCAAACTCGACGCCACTCGTCGAAAGATAAACGCAGCTCGATCGGTTTTCCTCGCGTCGTTTTCAAAGATCCTCGGGAAGGTTTCATTGGTGATCGTCCGATCTTTACTGGCCGCAGCTTCGTCTGCGGAAAGGACCTTCATCCTGACAAATGACTCACACTGCCAGCGACACGGAATAATTACGCGACACTGGAAACACGGGAAGCGGGTCGGTGAGAAGAAAAACATCGGCGTGGTGCGGCCAAAGCTTGAAAAATTAAAGGCGAGTGTCGCGTCTGGCGACACGGTCGAATCGCCGAGCTTAAGGGGATCCCTTGACAAATGAACGACGAAGAAAGAGAGAGAGAGAGAGAGAAGGGAAATTGCAGCACCCACTGACAAAACTTCCGCGAACGCGCGCGTTCGACTGGCCGACAGAGAAATTGCGTTGCCGCGAATATGCTAAATTATGAAGCGAGCAATCAGCCACGAGCCGCCGATGCAATCTCGCTTTCTGGCCGCGTGGCACCTGCTGAAACGCGAATGAAAAAATACACCGGAGGTCCGAAATTTTCGCGTTTTGCCTCGTCGACAGAGAGGATAATCACCGTGACTTTAGGCTCTTGATTCTTCTTTTTTTTTCCCTTTTTTTAGTCTCTCTTCGTCTCCAAAGGCAACGATGAAAGCTTCGAGATAATCTATCGCGTGACCTTTCGCGTTTCACGATTTCCAAAAGTATTTCAAGTTAAACGAAAAAGGGATTAAAACCTTCGAGGTAATTGGCTACCGAATAATCACGTATGCGCTGAACGCAGTGAAAATACAAGCGGGCAAAGGAATCGTTCAGCGGCTTTCTTAGCGATATAAATGTAAAAGAATAATTGCTACGAGCATCGAACGAAGAACTGGTTCTGCAAATTACAACCGCGGCTCGTACCCTCGCCCGTTAAACGTACCTGCGTAAATATTTAAAATTCTCCGGATGCAAACCTATCAAAAGTCACAAATAACCCGTACCTTGCACCAAACTAAATACCATTCGAACATTTCGAACTAAATTACACGCTGCAAGAACGGAAGGGACTGAATTCCTGAACGAAATTGACCAAAAATGAAGTAGATGTCAAAGAGACGTGGAAATCGCAAGTTTTCTTCTCCTTTTTCTTCTTTCTTTTTTCTTTTACGACGACGACGATGAGACGTGAAAGCTGCAGGCATCAAGTGGAAACGAGGGTCCGTCGAGCTATTGTTAATGAGAGCGCGTGGCGTAACTCGAACCGGATGAAGCCACGAAGGGTGGCACCGGTAACTTCGATAATTAACACGTGGCGGCAGACAGTAATCGATTCCTCTCCTCCTCCTCCTCCTCCTCCTCCTCCTTCTCACCCCTCCTCCTTCTCTCACCGTTCTTTCACTCACGTTTTCGCATTTCCTTCCCCTCTCCGTGCGTGCTTTCTCCGTCTCCGACGCCGCGATTTCACAGCCAGGAATTACGAGCAATAAAACGCAGCTGTTTATTCACGACAGCGTCGATTTATTTGCGATACGAGCCACGGCCCATGATTATTGGGAACGGCCAAAAACTGGCCAAATTGCCCAACCGAACGAGCAGCGAATTGTTCTCCGTCCGTCGATGCTATCGATCGTTAACGCGTATCGATTCCCTCCATCAACGATCTGGCGTGTATCTCTCTCTCCTTTGAACAACCCGTAACGAGTGTGTCTGTACTTTTATGCGCACCGCGTTCTCGTCTTTCCCCCTTCGTACAGAGAAAACACGTACTTTCATACCGTGGCGACGTTGTCCACTCGCAGGCCGCATTTATTCTCCTTAATTAGATGACACTCGGATCAATCGTTTCACGTGAAATTACGAGAAAATTGAAAACGTTGTTGCAAAGTGAACTCGTGACGTTTTGCAAGTGAAGCTCCGAATCTCTCCAGATTCGAAGAAGAAGAAGATCGATCGAAGATGCAACCATCCCTCGCAGTTGTCGATCGTTGCGCAATGCAACACGACGACGAGTTCGCTTCGTAAAAAAAAAAAAAAAAAAAAAAACAAAAAAAACACACACGCACACACACACCGCAGCTGCAAGATCGCCGGCCGCTTGCATAATTGTCACTCGCACGTTCCACCTATCCGCGGGATACAGTAATAACAGCGTTTCGTAACTGATGCGCGCGGCACGTGGGGCATTAGCTCGTTTAGCGAAGCTGCGATATTAGAGAAATGTCGGTGATTAAGTCTCCGTTGCGTGACGTACTGCCAACTTCATTATCACCGTCACGAACCCTCGCGCGCGTCCTGCACACGTACGTATACATCGTGCAATCAGTGGTAAAAATATCTATCCACGTCACGTACATACATACGTACGTTTATCCGGATCGGATAACTTTCGTGACCGACACTGTACACGCGTGCTCCTCGACGGTCAATGAAAAATAATGCACGACGCGGTGCCATTTTCAAAACGAGCAGTTAATTGCTCGCCATCCGGCGCGTTTAACGCAACGCTCTCGCTCCTCCTCGTGTTCGCTTGGGTGGCTAAAGCTAAATAAAGAACTCCGAATTAGGGAAACAGACTAATCATCGTTGGTTAACGCGTGGCAGTCTGCCACCGTTTGACTGATGATTCGGAAACGACGGAAATTGGTGGCGTTAAGTGGCGGTAAGCACAGCCATCGGTCAAGGAAATCGTCGTTCTTCGTCTTGTCTCTATTACGGAAACATCGTCGACTCTGTGAGTCAATGGAGCGTGATCCAACTATTGCGATGGATGGTTGTTTCGGCTCAGGAATCGTGCGCGACTGTCGTTATTTCTATTCGGCGTCAATTGCAAGAAACTTGGATAAGTAAGAAAGTGTTAAATATCGCGCTCTGAATTATAGTCTAGACCAGTGCTTTTGAGAAGCAGGTCAAACTTTGTTCATTATTTTTTTTTTTAGTACTAACTCGTGGGTCACTTGGAAAGGGGGAGAGGAGGATGGTTAAAAACTACTTTCTTTTGGTTCTCACTTTTACAATCCTCTAAAAAGTTTGCGTTTCCTTTTTGTTTTACAACTTTTACTTTTGCGAGTGAAGAGCAAAAAATAAATGTCGACGTCCAAAAATTGATATAAAAGGGATGACATCGTACTCAGTCACCCCTGCACTATACATTAGATATATATACTTTATTTCTTAACATTTTTTATTGTCTGTTCTCTCTTTTATTATATAAAAAAACTAGTAAAGCTACCCATTCTGAGAACGGGATCTATTGTGTTTTTTAGTGTTTATTGCATCTGTTTAATCGTAAGCGCTATATAAAATTTTTTGGACACAACTAATTCGTATAACATTTAAGACTTGAAATACCTATATGTATACATGACCAAGTCGTAAATCCTCCATAAAACACAATTATGCATTTATTTCTCACTTTTAAACTCTGACCGAACACTTGCAATTTTCTTAACATTTTTTTGAAAAGAGGAGTTCGAAAAATAATTAAAATTCTTTTATATATATGACGATGAGTTTATAAAAATCAACGCGTGGGTCATTTAAAAAGGCTGCGTGGGTCAGTGTCTGACCCGCGGGTCATAAGTTCGCCATCATTGGTCTAGACTGTTCCTTTAACATTTACTAGCCTGTTGTGCTTAGTGTCCTCCAGAAATTAGGTTGACATCGATCGTTCTATCGATTCTGCTTCGACTTCACATTTAGCTTTTAAACGACCCACGGCATGCCAATCAAACGGCCCTAATCGTATTTTACTCCTGTGCACTCGATTTATTTTGATCAATGTTGTTGGCTGTAAACTTGTATTTATTTTTAGGGAAACGAATTAAAGTAATTTTACCAGCGGTGGAATTCAACGTCTTATATTTATTTTTTTTATCACTATTATAATAAAATTTAATTAAGTAGCGATTTAATTAAAATAGACAAGCCAAAATCTATCACTGAGTTTAGAATTTATTGTTTATCGTTTATGGCTCATAGCTTAATGTGTTTTACTGTTTGTAAGGCAATTTACGACTTGTAGTTGAAGTTACATCTAAGGTAGTTTAAGATAGTTTAAGTATCAACCGGGAGCTCATTCTTAAACCGCAAGACAAGAGGATTGTGTATAATTAATTAATAATAAGATTTAATTTTTATCTCTTAAAGTGTGGTATTTTTTCAGCATGACATACGAGTTCTGTAACAAATTTGTATTGTCATCTCCAAAGAGTTAAATGTTTACTTCCAACAAAACAAGTTTGCCGCGTATCTTCATAAATAGGAATCGTTGAGAATTCCATACGCAATGTACAAAATCTCGCAAATTCAAGTAGTCTCAAGTAAAAATTATCGCTCTCGATTAAACGAGACTCGTTCACGATCCATTGCTGTGAAATTAAACAGAAGCTGTACTGCCGATGTATGAGACAATTATATGCCGGCGACAATTCTATCCTTTTCCCTCTTCAAATTCCCTTGAGAATTCTAGCTCGGAATACACGTGAATCGAGCAACGATGGCAGCGACTGCGTCGAGAATCAAACGATATACGAAATATACGAAAATTCCGGGGGATACGCGCGCTCATGGCGCACTATGGGTGCGACGCGTGTTCGCATGTGTTCACGGGCCGGTCGTTTCACGGGACGGTGTTCGCATGGTGGATGCACAGTGACTGGCGAGTGTGCGTGTGCAACATACTGTGACTTTTTGAATGTGTGAATCGGAGTGTGTCGCGGAGGATGCTCGCGCGAGGGGCTCCGCCGAGCGAGGTAATGACTGGAGCTTCCTGCTGTTGGAGCAAACTGCACGTTTGGAAGGGGAGTTCGTCCCTCGTGCAGGATATCCGACATTTAATCTGATTTCTGGATTACGCCGCCGCCGCCGCCGCCGACCAGAGCTGAAAGAAACGAGCGAGTCTCCCTCCTCCTTTTCGCCGCTAAAAATAATGCGTCATCCCCTTTGCGAGAGACCAGACGGGATTAACGTTCGTCGGATCGGTTATTGAAAGCTCCGGTTCCATCCCGTTGCACGTCGAACGCGCACCACTCAAATCCCGGTTACGAAACGCAACGATGCAAACGTGCAAACAATCGATTGCCTCCGGAGAGCCCGCGATGTCTTTCGGTTTTTCACGACAACGTTGTTGATGCCTCCTTGCCCCGACCGTGGGAGATCGCGCGATCTTCTGCGTGGTTAATTGGTAGCCAGCGAAACGAAAGAAACGCTTTAATCGCCAGGTTATATCAGCCAGGCGAAATAAGACTACCCTGCGAAGCGAACGCAGTCGTGGCGGGAGAAAAAGGTGGAAGGTGCATCGACTTTTGCATCGTGCATCACAAGCGTGCTCTAACGTTGCAGTAAAACGACACGAGCCGCGTTTTCAATTCGCGCGGCAAGGACCTTTGTTCCCGTGTTCACCCCGAATCACGTTTCCAGAACGGAGCGCGGAGGCAAAGCGTGCAAGTTGAAAACGAGCATCCACGCGCAGAGGAGAAATGCGCGGAAGCTGGAAAATGGAGAGTTCTTTCGTTGAAAAGGAGACAATCTCGCTTGCAGCTTCGAGCTTCGAGCAAAACAGGCTGTCGACGATTATCTCGTTCCCCTGAAAGCAGAAAGGTTAACAGCACTTGCGCTGGAATGACGTGCCACGCACGTCGAGAATTTCCTTTTGTCCCAAAATTGCAATATTCTCTCAGTTTTAAGTATATTCAAGTGTAACGCAGGCAAAACAAATAATAAATTTTTTACTTCTGAATAATTTCTATCTACAGTGATATTATCATACCGACGAGTTCAAAAAAGAAAGCGACGAATTGTCGTATACGGTTTGGTCACTCGTTATGGTCCGCAATCAGTTGCCAGCGCAACTGATTAAGGAGTTTCGTTGTGAACACGTAAGACGCAAGACCACGTGGACGATGGTGGCATGCGTCAACTTCTCCCATGAAGAAGCGAGCCTTCTTACGCTAAAGTCTCGCCATTAGCAATGAAACTTCACTCGGTTTAACAGTGTATTTAAATCAAAATGGAGGCTTTCAATTAACGTGTACGAGAGGATATCTGGAGGATGTCTGGCGAGAGGGGAAAAGGATATATTTATGAGCGGTTCTTCTGCCATCGAGACGCAACCCTTGTCGCTAATAGGCCAACAAGTAGAAAAAGTTTCTCCCCGGTGAAATATAAATTGCCGTTTCAAAGCTGTGCTAACATATTCTTCCGAGCATTGTTATGGATGCTGCGTTCACCCAGGCGAGCTCGAGGAACTCGAGCTCGAATCGCAAAACGAAGACCGGCCGGATAGAATGTTGTTCTTCGCGGATAATAGGCGATGTCGGTTCGGTTGCATACGCCGCCGCATAAATCGGCCGGCTTCGCCTTGTTTTTCTCGGCGTTTCGAGGGTAAACGACGCCGTTCGCGCCACTTTGTCCCTCGTTTCCTGCCGGAATGCAGAATTTATTGCGCTAACGAGCTGTGAAATACAGCCCCGAGCTGTATCCGTGGTGACTCGCAGCATCGAAAGAACACTGGAGTTTGCGCGCTCGTTAACCGCTTGTCCCCTTCGAAATCGAAGCTTCTTAAAGGGTATCGAAATCCTCCCTGCTGGATATCTCACCGTTTTCTCACTCTCTCTCTCTCTCTCTCTCTCTCTCTCTCTCTCTCTCGTTCAAAGTATCATTGTTGGTTACGGTGGAGAAAGTTTTCGAATTTAAAGAGAGACTCGTATTTACGTCTGCACGTAAATAAACGACTGGCTGACTGTTAACAATATGATGCTATTTAATAGAACGAATACAATTACTTGGTACACGTTTATTCTCGCGTGGAACGTATCAACGAAATTGGGCCACGTGTCTGGCTATGGGTGGCTCGTTCCACTTCTCGAAACGAAACTTCACTCGGCGCTGGTAACAATAAGTTACGAAAAATCTTGTCTCAATAGCAAGTGAAATTCAAACGATACGGGAAAAATTTTTTTCGTCAAACGGCGTCGCAGTTTTGAAAGTTAAACGTTCCATCGGTGAATTTGTTTCCGTGTATCTGATCATCGAGTTAGGTTTCGCTCTACCTTTGCCGTACGTACGAGCGGCACGTGTTTTGAAACGAGGAATCGGTAAACTTCCATCAATTTGATCTGAAAATATGCATTGCTCGGAACGTTCGATCGACGGGGGATCGGCTTACCGTTGCAACTCCCGTGCAAAAGTGTCGAATTCGATTCGAACGCGAGCCAGTGCAACGATTCGTTCGTTTCGGTCAACGTCCCACGAGCTCGGATTCGCGACGCGAGTATACGTGTGTGTATAACCCGGCTGGATGCCCGTGACACGTTCACATGACCCTTTTCCGCGGCGTCACAGTTCTCATGAAACAATATACGAGTATGTGAATGGGAGACGTGTCGTTACGATACTTCCGGCGAACAGTCAACCACCACGAACAACATTAAGCCATAAATAATGCAAACGGGAAGTCCACGCAGCCAACGAAAATGCACGTTCCTCCACGCGTGAAAAAAAAGATCATACCTGTGCCTCCCGATAAGTTTGTCAAAATCAAATCAAGCTTTCAACATCGTATTCGCGCAGAGGCAAACATCTTGCCAACTCGCCGCGCTGAGGAGGATCAGACGCAGTGTTTCAACGTTTCGAGTTACACGTTGCGCAGCGCTTTTGCGTTAAACGTAATAATAACGAGAGATGAACAACACGGCCGCGATTAATACGGAGAAACACTATCGGTGGACATTGACGACTCGCGACGCTCTATGAAAATCCTCGCAATTTTTTCACCGCGAATCGCCGGTAGATCGTCCGATCGTCCCGAGAGACGGCTCAATCTGATAAATTGCTAATAACACGGGTGTTTTTTTTTTTTTTGCGGTTTATCGGGCGAAGCTTTCCAGATAAAAGTTGGACGTAAATAAGGCGTCGAACGGCGATAACGTCGGCGACAAAAATCGGGCGTAACCTTCGATCAAGCTTGACGCGTTTCATCATCGACACGTCCAGGTTTATCTGCCGTCGACGTCAAACTTTCCGATAATCGAGCCCAATGAATCATACGTGAAACTTTTCGAATGTTAATGTTCGGGGAAAAATTGGCGTTCCACAGTAGCATGTTTCGCGATGTTCGAGGCTAGACGAGGCTAGTCAAGGATGATTAACGAACAACTTGGGAAAACCGAGAAACTGGCAGGAAACGTGAGTCGCGGAAGCGGCCGCGTGGGAGTAGCCGGTCTCGCGAATATCATACCGGATATTACGCAGTAATAGGAGCAAGAGTCACGCGAGCACCCACGAGAAGGGAATTTAAGGGGGCATTACGACGAACAATCCCTGTCGTCGCGTTCCTCGTTCCTTCGTCGTCATCGTCGATCTCACAACTCCAGTTGCTGGCGTCACGACAGAATTTTCGAACCGCGCGGACTCGGCGAATTCACGGATCCTCGCTGATTAGGCGAAGCAGGAAACCATAACCTATCGCACGAACCCACGTACTCATCTTCGATGTTCACTAGCGCGTGCAACCAGCCTCGTGACTGACACGTCATGCCAACGCGCCAAGGACGCCTTTCGATCGCGAAGCGACCGAGAACGTCGCGCATCAACTCTGTCGACGAGAACCAGATCCGGAATTCACGGCGAACAATCGACGAATTGGAATGCTCGCTCTAGTTGGCTTTCGAATCGATGCGCGCACGACGTTTCTCTCGTGAACTTTTTGGAAAAGAGATCAGAGTATCTTTTATGGCTTTTAATGGCTTAGTTTTTCTTATGCAAGTGGTCCCCGACTTTTGTACAATTCGTCATTTAACGTCAGTTGGATTTTCATCGATATGTATTGCAAAAACTCGCCTGCTTCCGAAGCCTTCACAAATTTTTGATCATCATGGAAGAATGTGATCTCAATAGAGAGCACGTATGTATATCACATGTATGAAGGACACGCGTGTTACGAAACTCTTTATCAAGAAAAGAAAAAGAAGAGTACAATTTAACCATCTCTTGGCAAATTCGTAAAGAAAACACCAGATACTACTCGATAAAGTGTTATTTGTTTATATGCTAATACACTTCGTTAAAAAATAAATTTTTTAAGAACACTTTTCGACGATTTCTTTTTTCTTTTTAACATTGCTCTACTTTCGTACATTTCAACTGTCGTAGATATTTCGAGAACCAATCGACGAGGACCGCCTGTATTCGTCGCATTCATGATTATATCTTTCACGAATTCTCCGAGACTCGTAGGATGACATTTTAATTAATTATTTTGGAAACACCACCGTTACACGTCTGAGTTTCGTGGTATTTGCGAAGGATTTCTTGAAGTTCTTCGACGGGAAGACGAGTTCAACGCAATGTACGGTTTTTTGAATCGGTATTACAGATACCGGTATTTTTAGGTTACTATTCGATTACGTTTGATGAAACTGAAATGGTGCGAATACCGGTATGATGCTATCAAAACGATGTTAGGTCGGTAGATGTATTTCGGTAAATAAAATATTAATATAAATATTAGAAAAGGAAAAGGAGACAATGATTAAATGTTTTCATAAAGCTGCCGATAGTAACTGTGATGATACTTATACACGTATCCTTTTTTATTTCTAATACCAATTCATCGTTGTATCACTTGCTTAATTTTAAAAAATGACCGATTTCTCGATACGTTCTTCCTTTTTCTCGGTGAAAAATGACTAATTGTCGTACGTCAATAAATCGAAAGAGGAGTTAAAACAACCATTAAGATCGTAGAATGGAAGAATATTCCGCTAAATTACTTAAAAAAAAATTACTGGAAATATGCCTAAGCGTCTGCGATATATTATTGAAGTTAAGGGCTATCTAAAAAAATATTAATTATTCTTTATGTTGACAATTTTCAGGTTCAAATATTGTGGTTCTTCAAATGTCCGAATATTTTTGCCACATTTCGACATGGTTCAGTTTATTGTTTGACATTAAGAAAAGTATGTGCAATAAATAAATAAAATTTATGTTACTATAAACTATAATGAATGTTCTATTATATTATTAAAAAGTTAATCCAAATTTACTATTATAAACAATCGAAATCCACAACAATATTTTGAATAGCACGATGTCCGAATATTAATAAGAGTCACTGTACGTAGAAAATGAAAAATGTGTTTTCGTCGGTAAAGCAGTACCGTATCGGTTTATATTTCGGTATTTCTACCGTTGTGGACATCAAATACCGATAAAATACATGTGAAAATACCGGTATGACCCAAATAGTGGTTATATTACGATAATATGGGAGCAAATACCGGTATAATACCTAAATCTCACAATATTTCGGTTTCAGTCACTAGGCATAATACCTAAACCTCAAAATATTTCGGTTTTCAGTCTCTGTTTTTGAATTTCGAATTTAGAATGATAGAAGAATCTTTACTCTGCGTAAATATCCAAATTTTTAAAGGATTCCCATTGCGCGCAATTTCATGACTATCCGACATAACTATTTCGTCGTCTCGTATATTTTAGTCACGCGTAATTACTTTTGCAGAATCGATAAACTACATCTTTGTCGTATCATGCCAATTACGTGTTAATATATTTCGCTCGTGGAAAAATTCGCTTTAACAAGCTCGACCGTATAAGTGCGTTCGTAATTCTATTCGGGATTTCTCGAACAAACTAGACCGTTATTTTCGAGCAAATGCTTAACGTTTGACATTTATTGGCAAAACGCAACAAGTGAAACAAATTAAACTAAACGATTTACAAAGCTACCGCGATACCGCAATTATTCGTCGAACGAAAGAAACAGAGTGGATATCGCGCCTCTCGCAACGTAAGAAATAACAAATTGCTTGACCCGTCCGTGCCTCGAGATTAACAATTAATGAAGTTTTTTTCTTTCTTCGCGGAGCACGGAATCAATGGAAATTTCTGCGTTGCCCTCGCTCTTGCTCGAGGAGCATCATTATTATTTTCCAGGCAATTATCCGCGCGGTTTTTGCGTGGCTTTCGTCTAGACGATGCTCATTTACGTCCGCGACATGAAGAAACGAAGCGGCAGGTAACGAGGCGCCTGACATCCGTCGAACAACTAGCGGCCAACGATAACGGTGCTCCAGAAACGATAACCAGTTCGAACTGTCTGGCTCGGGCGACCAATCGGGATCATTGACTTTCTGTTATCGCGACGAGCAACCAGATGTCTACTTCGGCTCGCGATTTTCGCAAATATTTTCGCGAGCGAGTCGCGACTTCTGAAATTCCACGACACTTCCTCCACGATCGATTCCCCGAATAATCGAATCTCGCATATTTTTCTGAACTTTTGTCATGAACTTCCATACGTAGCGAACGACAAGGCGTGAGAATTTATAAATATTTAACGAGGTACAATAATAATTCCAATACATTGTTTAAGCGAGCGGCATTGTTTCAATTTGAGGAAAGGGGAGCTCAACTCGAATAATATTCTTCGCGTAAGTAAGAATGAGAAAAAGAATAGTAATCGTAGATTATCGTGGATTATTTTCTCAATTTGAGCAAAGATCGTCGACGTGAATCGTGTACCGCGAGCTCGAGCTAATTTCATCGACAGTTTTGCGTAATTTCTTCCTCGAGATTGGTATTTTCGTCGAGTAACGCAACGCGATTGGCGATGGACCGTAAAAAACTACTTACTTTTCATATGAAAATATATAAAATAGTCGATCCAAACGATTTTCGACAGTTTCGCTAGCAATCAAATCGTAGGCTCTCTACTTCGAAAATTTGCCAACGAACAGTCGGCATGTTCCAAATTACAATTTATGAAGAAAAAAAAGTCGACCAGCGTACGGAAAGCAACAGCAAGCTACTACGTCTGTCGGAGTCTCGACGGTTAGCCGACAATTTCCCCCGAGCAATTACTCACGCAATCATCGACACTCGGAGAGCGTTGCGACAACGTTCCAACGTCTCCATCGAGCAAACGCAGATATACGCAGAGGGGACGCGTCGTCGAGGAAAAAACGCAGATATACTCCGCGACTTAATGGAGATTCTCCGCAGGCAATCTTAACGAGGCGTTCAAAGTCCGTGGAGGGTGTCACGTGCCGTCGAAACGGCGAGCGGTATATCGATAACGCAGAAACCGCGCAGACGTTTAATTGCCTCGATCTCCCCTGTGAAGCCTCCTCGCTAAGAAGAGGTCGCGGTCCAGGCCGTGGAACTTGAACGCGCGTCACGAGACAGACGCTCGGCGGATTTCTCCTGGCCACGGGGACGAGCAACGTGCGATCTCCTTTCACAAAGACTCGTGCTTCATCGGGCTTCATTCGGTTGCAACAGAGACGGAAACACACCCACGCTCGCCCGTTACAAATTTCCACGAACAGGATTCCACGACCAGAGATCCTCCCTGCGTGGAGCGATCACGTTCGCGGGCACGTGGCCAAGCGTGGCGCGAATTATTTTTTAACACTGCTCTCGCACACGCGCGCTGCAGAATCGATCCGACGGGCGGAGATTCATGAATCGAATTCAGGTTCTCTCGTAGTATACATAATTTATATTGAAGAGCCAACTCTCTCTCTCTCTCTCGCTCTCTCTCGTTCTAATTGCAAGCATTTTCTTAATTTAACAACACACCTCTTTCGCGCTCGCGCCGAATCTCTGAAGAAAAAGATTCATTAGCATAATCACGAGTATCTCGATAATTTAAAAGTCTAAAGGAGGAGGAAATTTGTCCGTTCGAAATGGCGAGTACACTCGCGAAGGAGCGAACAACATTATGCGAGTACGGCGGTGAATATCCAAGCTCGTTAAGCCGTTAAATGACAACGAGGCCCGGCGGCGCGGTTATCGTCGCGCTAATAAAGCCGGCATCGCGAAACACGGTGCAACGATAAGGCAGCTCGTTTTATTTAAGCCCCGACTCTCGATCTTCGTCGTAAACGTGCGTAACACGCGAGCCTGTCGGGGAGCCGAGATAAGGCACGCAGATATATCGGGCGAGCCGACGCGGACCTCGTCAAAGATTGTCGCTAATACGCGACAACGCCACTATCGGCCGATACGCGGTTTTTACGACGACACGGAGCCGCGCAAAGCGTCACTTTTAAACGTCGATCTCAGCCATCGACGGTCGACATTAGAGAAGAAAAAGAAGAAAGAAGGGGTTATTCGATCGACACCAGCTCTGATTTTCAATTTTCCAAATTTTTGGAATATTGTGTACTATTTTACTATGGTAGCACCTTTTTAAGCGTACATCAGACGGTTAACCACTTGCGCTGGCAACTGATTGCGGACCGTAACGAGTGGCCAAACCGTATACGATGATTTGTCGCTTTCTTTTTTAATTTGTCAGTGGATAAATATTATTGAGAAGTAATAATTGCCTGGGTTATGCTTACTTAAAACTGAGGAAATATTGTAATTTTTGGACAAAAAATTGCAATATTTCCTCAATTCTTAAGAGAAAAGTGATTATTCCGAGAGCTGGCACCGAAAGAAAGAGGAAGAATGAGCGTCGACTGTTATACCAATTCCAGTATTAGCAACATATTCCTCAGTATTGTTTACTACGTTATTCCATCGTAAAAAAATTTAACATTTTAACTGAACGTTTAAACTATTCTAAATTTAATACACACACACACACACTTTCAAACTAAATAAGGCAATAATTGTCGAAAATTTATCGA
Source organism: Tetragonisca angustula (assembly GCA_036937485.2). NCBI lineage: Eukaryota > Metazoa > Arthropoda > Insecta > Hymenoptera > Apidae > Tetragonisca > Tetragonisca angustula. The sequence continues at coordinate 481,011 of JAWNGG020000181.1, forward strand.
AAATTTAGTGAAATTCCTATAAAAATAGATGTTGATCAATAATTGAATGGAAAGGCAGTAGGAACGCAACCTCTACAGAGATCAATCAGCCTCTGGATCAAAAATCTAGAAATTAGTAGACCTATCGCACGAGGTAGTGCATGTTTTTGAAAAACAAATCTACGATCGTCCAGCGCGAAGAAGCCGACATCTCGAGCGACGTCTCGGCAAGGTTACTCGCTAATTAGTCTTAAAAGACGATAATTTCGTCGTTGATTCGGGACAGCACGAGCCGGATTTTTCTCGAGCGGGATTTCCGAAGCTCGAGTTGGCTCGGGGCTCTCGTTAATTTACATCGGGCCGCTCGTTGGATCCCTACGGGCCCGAAAGCGGGCCAAAGCAAATTTGCTCAGTCGGGTCACGCGCGCACCGCTCCTCAGCACACGCGCGTTCCGACGTTTCTGCGTTTACCGGTGTCATTATTACCCGGCGGGATGAGCCGAGCCGGCGCAGGCTGGTTAGTTGCAAACGGTAGAAAAGAGTGCTGCAACGAGAATCGAACAGGCGACGTCATTCACTCGAACACGCGCTTCGAGGCATGCCTACGTGTTTCTCAAAGAGATTAGGAACGCTGTCGCGTTACTTCTTTCCTCTCCTACCGTCGAAAGCGTAACGCCCGCTCGAAAGGAATTTTCGCTTCGTGCCAAACGCTCTTCTACCACTTGCACGTCGAGATCCAACGAGAAAGAAAAGAATCCTCCATTCTCCGCGTATTTGAAATATTACCAAGTTCTACGGAACTGCTTGCTCCGCGCAGAGCTAATAAAGACGTGTGACATTTTATTGAAGAGAAACCAGGTGCTGCGAGCGACCGACAGACTCTGTTAACACTATAACTACCAAAATGGTCAAAATGATCAGTATCTAACTTTTTCAGAGTAACTTTGCAGAATGTCACGTTTTTAAATTTTAATGACTTTTGTAAACTATACGAATAAACCTTCGTGTTCTTTATTGTGTTATAAATTTCCTTCTGCTCCTCGCACTTCAACTTCTGTGATACCATTTTTATACCTTGATCGTCGGTAGTTCTAGCGTTAAACGACAATCTGTGTTACTGCCGGGAAACTAAGGCTAATTGGACAATTATGTGCAACGTCTATCTCTACGTCGATGATTTCTGTCGCGATTAATGTTTCGTCGAAGCGTGTTGCGCGTGGAATGTTAACACTGGAAAACATTAGACTTGCCGGGATACTTCCCACGATAGATTCAAACTCGGTCGCAAATTTACATTCATAACCGCAGAGAACAGAAATTGCAACAATTTCAACATTGTCAGCCGTGTAATAGAATACGTCTCGTTTCGCCGTTCAGTTTTTACAGAGCGTCTTGTTAAATCTCGGCGATACAGCAACGCCGTAAAGGCTGATCGTCGACATCGTCCCTCGAGAAGAGGCAGAACGTTCGCCATCGTCGAGCATCCTCGATGAAGTTCCTTCTCGTCGGACTTTTACGATACCTGGACGCTCGAGTTCGAAACGACGAGCTTCTCGTCTGAATGAGAAAGAGAGAGAGAGAGAGGACTCGGGCAAGCGTGCACGCGCAGTAAACAGCTTAATTGCCAAATAATAATTAAACGCACGTGGGCAAAACTCGCGACCCGATGTAATTTACGACGCTGCCTTCTGCCGGCGATAATAATTTTCATAAAAATTACGACCGCCGCGGTTCTCGTTGCACTCTCTTTTGCTTACTACATAGTATACATATACATACATATACACACACAGAGACAGCATTCTCACTTTTCCTTGGCTACTTAATTCGCGCGGTGCTTTACGAGAAGTCCTCGCCCACGGCGGTAATTTACTCTTTCCAAGGGATAGGCACGTGCCCTCGACGAAACGTGGTGTAGTGATTGTGACGATAAATAAATCAATATCGCAATACTACAAATAAATAATAACTCCGTAATGAATTTTGATAGTTTTGTATGAAAATATTATCAATATAACAAAATATGTAATTATCAAATAACGAAGATTAAATAATGAAAGTTAAACAACAAATGAATAATTAACGTGATGATTGCAGTATATACGAGTTTCTGTAAATATTTCCATGGTGATGATAAAATTGCCAACAATTTTTAAATATTCTATTGTTTCTATAAAATACACATCTCGACGGAACGATTTAACGAACATAGATGTTAACCTAAATTCTTCGTAGTAGAGGTCGCTGCAGTCGCTTCCTCCCCCGCTGCATCTCTCGGCGGAGGTTCGTTTGACATTCGTTTTTCACCGGTGGAGGCACGGAATCCTTCGCGTAATTTTTACATTTCTCAGACGAATCTCGAAGCGTTATCAAAATAAACGAACAAAGTTCAAGACGAGCCTGTTCCACGCCTGCACTCTTTCTCTCTCTCTCTCTCTCTCTCTCTCTCTCTCTCGAGAATCGTGTCGTACGTCGAAGGTTTTTACTGCGCTGGGAGGTCTATCCAACGTGATGAATTGCCATTGGTAATGATTATTACGATGAATTTGCAAGTTTCGAGTGCTCAGAGTCGGACACCCCGGAGCAAGTCCTCGCTTCAGCGCAGCTGCGTTTATTTGAACACGGCTGCGTCGAGTCGCGCCACGTCGAATTGAATTTATTAAGTTTACGTCGTGTCCAACGCGCATGAACGATCCAACAGAATCGTCGTTCGTTCATTGACGAATCTCGATCGAATCCGAACAACCTGCAAACGAAAATTGGACCGCGACGTTGACAGCGATTCAAATCCATCCAGACACACGATCAGATCCGTTCCCAAGGATACTTTGTCCCGATTTTCCCACGAATCGCAGGAAAGCAATCGCGCCTCGTTACTCGAAACAAGCCAGCAGACCAGCGCGCGGACCGAGAGAGGATTATATTTCTCTCTCGCCGAGGAGGCTGTCCTCGCGTTCCGCGTCTTTCGCGGGGCTTTAATGACCACCACGTGGTGCTATCATCGGAGGTAGTACGTGAGAAACACGGACGAGTATCATCACGCGGTGACTCGCTAAAATTATCCGTGCTTCTCTTTCCAGGCGCAACACCGAAGGATGAGAATTAAGCCGGCGCAAAAAACGCCCGAGACCGTGAAGACCAACGACGACGGTCTCTTCGGTTTCTCAAAGGACTTCTCCTGGGAAGGTAGTCAAGTGGAACCCCTCTCTCGTTTCTTCGCCAACAATGTTCCTTTTCGAACGTTCTTCTTCTCTTCTTTTTTTACTCTCTCTCTCTCTCTCTCTCTTTTTTTCCTCTCTCTCCGGAGAATTTTTTTCTTGGAGAAAAGAGACGTTTTCTTCTCCTTTTTTGTCTCTCTGCCACCGTCTCTTTCAAAGATTTCTTCTTCTTTTTTCTTTTTTATTTTTTTTTTTCAAAGATTTCAACGCTGAGACGTGTCGTCGAAGTTAATGTTAAAACACGCACGGCCAATATAGAAATATAAATTGACAATCGAATTGAACATCAGTGTTGATTCAGAATGGAGATCGTCCACGAACTCCGGGCGTGCAATTAATCGATAATTAAAGTGCAGCAGCGTTTATTAATTATGCGACGGTTGCACGACGTTGCACGGCGAGTCGGTATCTCGAAAGTAAATTAAGGATCATCAATTGGCGGAGTACTTGTGCTTGAGATTGGATCTCGACAAACATCGAATACAAAGAATACAGATCGTACGATTAAAAAGTGATTAGATGAAACAACGCCGACAAGTTTTGCGAATGAACGAGCGACATTTCGAAATCGCCTTTTTGCTCTCTTTTCCATCGATCGATGCATTATATTAATACAGAGCTTTGCACTCTGATGAAACGAAGATTGAAAAAGAGTCCGATGGGAAATTTGATTCATGAGTCATTGGTTCATTCCAATTACCGATTGGCTCTTAAGTCGAACCGCTCGATTTTGCTCAACCGTTAGCATGAAGCTTGATATTTCATTACTGAGCCAAGTATTAATCGCACGATTAATTCGCAGTCAGCTCGCTACGTGTCTTGTGATTAATCATTAAGCTGAGAAGTAATAATCTACGCAATCAATATGTAGAAAAAGATTCGAGATACACGGTGTATTCGTTTCATAATTAAAAAGGATATTTAAATCAGTTTCGTCGATCATGGGACACTTTGAGGTAGAGAACTTTAGAGAAAAGTGTGCAAATGTGTGGATCATTTCAATTCTTCTTGACTGCATATGAGTTTATCATTATCACTGTTTAAATGAAAATGACAAAATGCAAGAAGAATGAAGCGAACATTTAACGTAGAATCTACGTAGCTCTTGAAAAATTAAAATTATTATAATTAATCCGTTAGAATAATAATTTAAACTAAAACTTAAAAAAATTATTCTTCAATTTAATATATTAAAATTAAAAAAAGTTGTAATTAAATAAATTAAATTTCTTAAAATAATAAAATCAAATAAATAAACTATATAAATTAATTCAATCATTTAAAATATTAAATTTAAAAATTTTATTGTTTGATGACCAAATTCATAATTTATACTAATTAACAATAATAATCCTAAAATTCTTTCACACATTCTTTCACATTTTCTTTATGTCTCCCGGTGTCTCTGCAGTTTCTACTCGAGTATTCTGATCGTGTTTGTAAATTAGCCACACGTGAAAATCGTGAGATGAATTTAAACGAAACTGACGATTTATACGTAGTTGGGGAGGAAAAAGAAATAGGTTGATTTCGGGGAGAAACGGCTTTCAGTCGAGAGGATCTTTGTTAATCAAAGTCGTCCCTTTGACGTTCAGCTCGACGTGAAACGCGGCGCAGGGCCGAAAAGGAGAGGACGACGAAGGAAGTAGTTAAAGGAGGATGCGGAGGAGGCAAAGAAGTCGACGACGAGAGAGCACTACCGTCTCTCTTAGCCCGTAATGAGGTCCCTTACGTGCTTGTAAGAATGCTACCCGACGCGTTTCGCGCATCGACGAACGCGTTAAACGCGCCAGCTGCCTGCGCGTCGCTCGAGCAGCCAGCTTCTTACTTTTCCCTCCCCTCTTCCTCTTTCATTCGCCACTCGTCATTCTGACTCGCCACTCATTTTTACTCGATCGCCCTTGGCGGATTTTTTGAATCGTTCAGAAATACGTGTCACCGATGCATCGACGATTTACGTGCTGATTTTTGACTCGAAATCAGCCGCCAAAATTGAAAACTTCCGTGTCGACGGAAATTTCGACAGAACTTTGCCGTCAATTCCGCGCGAAAGCGGGAAAATCGTTGAAAAAATTCGACACGACACTTTTTTCCCGAGAAAAAAAAGCGCCGCCCACACGCACAAAAGGCGAACGCGGAAACACAAGCGGCAGTTTTTATCGGCTCTTTGTACGCGTTATTGTTCCGCGAGTACGAACCCGCCGCGCTTCCACACGACACGCGTGTACTCGTGTACGAAGCACGGTGGCGATATGCATATGCGAACGGCGTTATGTTAATGAACGTTCGAGGAGCCACGCTGCCGCAACGGCCGTTTTAAATAATACTCGTCGAGCGCGTCGTGTTCGCCCGATAGGAGCACCTGTGGAGATTTGTTGCGACACCAGCCGATTGTTCCTCGCATCGTGCCTCCACAGCGGAAGCTTTAGGCTAAAATTCTGTTTCTGACAGAAAAAGAAAGGTTCCCGTATCTCGAATACCGCTGTGGAATAACGTGTTCTTGAAATATCGTTCTCTCGATGGTGCTACTCGAAGATCTCAACATGGCTGAGCCACGACAGAAGCGGGCAAGACAAGTCTCTCTCTCTCTCTCTCTCTCTCTCTCTCTACGTGCAGGAACTCTGAAAAGATCTGGCCGGTTCACGCGAGATAATATTAATCTCCGGTCTCGTGTCGTGCTACGTTCGGTAACACGAAAGGGGAAAGGGGATCTGTCAGCGGCGGGAAATAGTGCTCTCGCTCCTAAGGTCGCGGGTTCACGTGCACGTGACATGAGGCATCGCGTGGCTTCGTGAGATCGCTGGTGCACGCAGTCTGTTTTTTTTTCTTTTTTTTTTTCGTTTTTTCGATCGGTTGCATCCTCGTGTCAGACTTGCGCAACCAGGTCTACCGATACGATCGTGGACACGTTCGAAGAAAAGCCGGCGCGTGGCGGACACGTGCAGCAGCGAAATTTTACTCTCGTTGGTCGGTACTGAGTTTTAGAGTTTGAGAATGAACGGAGAAACTCGATGTCACGTTACGATATCTGTACTAACGATAGCCACGATGTTAGACTCGCTATTTCAGAAATCTCTCTACTTTGTCGCTTGTCAACATACTTCACCCAAAAGAATGTCTGTTGTAATTCGAATCTCCCTCGATAATCAATAAGTGTCTCCCCTCCCCCCAGAGACACAATCGTAATAATCTGGGAAAGAAGAATGTTCCTTCGCTTCTTTTTTTGACCGCGAATGTACACACACGTGCGTGACCTTTTCTGGACTAAAATCTGGCTACACTCTCTGAATCCTTTGTGTTACTTTATTTAACCAATAGCGTCGATACTTTATAAATAAAACGACGACCATTACCTCCCTCTCGAACCTTCAATCATCCAATCAGGCAACGATGCAATCTGTCCAAGACAACCGCCTAAGTAGAATGAGAGATCACCGAAGAGATCAGGCGTGCCTCGATCGACACTGATCGATCGGACAATTTTGTCGTTTGTATCACGACAAAATTCGAAGCTGCTACGTTAAGACATTAAGAAAGAAACGGATGACTGGAAAAGATTACTCTTATGTTTAACTCTTAAACGCGTTCCCCGTACGAGGATCATAATCGATCGCGATCTTATCACTCTCAGTTAGCACGCGGGCAAACGCGTGGCCGTGGATGCTCGACGAGAAGCCGAAAGAACGAGAAGAGAGAAAAAGAAGAAAGAACGAGAACGATATAATATTTTCGAAGACATCGACTTCCATCCGTTTGCATGGCCGTTGAACATTATCATCTTCGCCGAGTTTATCCGACAAGACATCGTCGTGTAATTTCCGAGCGCAGATTATATAGGGTGGCAGGGGCCGATTCCGATCTCTCGGCGCCGCCAGTCATGTTTTAACTTGCTAAAACCGACTCTCTTCCCTCAATCGTAATTTTCGTTGTTCTGGTTGATCCGCGGAACAGGCTCGCGCGCGCCAACGACATCGAACGAACACGAACAGGCCACCCTGGTGTTATCCGCTTCGCGAAGTCGCGCGGATCGCGCAAAAACCCACAAAAAAGTTACACGTCGTCGACAGGGGTTTTTACGGTGATCCACGTGCTTCTGCACATCGTCGTGCATGACGCTCGATCCTTTCTTCTTTTCGCGGAGGAAAATTTCGGAGAGAGAGAGAGAGAGAGAGAGAGAACGACTCAGTCGCGAGCGGTAATTTAACAGTTCGATGAGAAAAGTCAAAGTCCTTACTCTCGAAATTTGCTGCAATCTGAGATCTGGTTTGATCCAGGAAAATAAAGGGCCTGCGTTCACTTTGCTTCACTTCACACCTCGACTCTAAAAAAAAAAAGAAAAAAGAAGAAAAAGAAGACTCTCATTTTTATCGAGTGCGATCCGAGCAAACCGGGGCCGAGGATCCACGAATCGAAGCGAGCACGTTCGCACCACAGGATGGAACGGCGTTTCGATCGGCAAAAACCGATGGGTTCGAGTTATTTATTGGCACGTTCTTAGGACGTTCGGGGGGAGGGGGGGGGAGACGATGGAATACGAGGAAGGTGGAGCAAAGACGGTGGACAGAGGCATCGGTGCCCCGTACTCGGAGATATCTTATCTGAGACACACACAGTACGCGGCGTGGAACGCGCCGCGTATACTTACATCCTCGCCGTGGGCCTGATACCACTCGTTGATAACGGACAGACTAGTATCTGATGTACAGGGCAAAAACAAAAGGCGCCGTCCAGACCTTTTCTCTCTCTCTCTCTCTCTCTCTCTCTCTAATTCTCTCTCTCATCCCCACCCGTTTGACTGCAGAGCCTCGAGCACGTCGACTGTCTGCGCGGCGATGCGGTAACGAGGATCGATCTCGTTGCGCGGCCGATTTATATCGCCGGGGAATGTTTTATGTCGCACGGGGGATGCGTCCGTGAGGAAACACCGCGGGAACACGTGCAGGCGAGCGCGTCGCGTTATCGGATTCGAGAGGGCCGCGAGGAACTCCTCGCATGCGAGGCTGACGACCACCTCGAAGTGAGTATCGGTCATCGATCGCAGGTGCAGCCTGCTCGCTCCGCGCACCGACCCGCTATGAAGTTATACTCCACGCCCCGGGGGATTATGTAATGCCTGTTGCGTTGTGCAACGCGTTGTCCACTGTCCAGACTTTCGTCGTTCGTCACGGGGTAGCTGCAAGTTCGCGCCATCAACGTTGCTTTTGTTTTCGGCGATCAGTTTTGGAAGATCAGTTGCGACTGATAGATCATCAGCTCGAAACGTTTCGTTAAGATTCGTCGTCGTGGTCAGAGTTGTGCAGTATCGTCTTTCTAGTGGAATAAATCTCGATCGATCGATCTCGGAACGATCAATGTCTCTATCCCCTATGGTTTACGAGTAACGTTTCGTTAAGATTCGTCGTCGTGAATAAATCGGAGCAAACGATCAGCGAGCGGATCAGAGAGCATTAATTTCGTTCGTACGAAACGAACGGGTGCGCACCACTCGGTGCATTAACCTTCGGGGGGAAAGGGGCGATAAATTAGGCGAGCTTATCGGCGATCATTCGCGCGAGCATGAGCTTCGGTTCGGAAGCTACGAACGTATGCAGATCCGCTTCTGCTTGCATCCTCTCGGCGTCGAGGAAGCGGCGAGGACTCGCGCAGCTCTCGCTCACGCCGCATAAAAAGCCAAGGTATTGATTTTACGTTCCCTTATTTACGAGGACCATAAACCCGGGCTCGGGGCTCGCCGAGCACAATCGCGCCAACTTCCCGAACCGAACTGCCGACTGCGCGCAATCAATTGATTTCCAGAAAGAACGCGCCGATAAATCTCGAAATTGATCACGTCGAAATTTATATAGATCTCGTTCCAAATTTCTCGGACTGCCAGTTTGAAAAGATCTTCGAAAGATACGGAATCGCCTGGCAAACACCGAACGCGAATATTTTTCAAGAAAATCAGGTACCTTTCTGCGCGCGCGCAGTCTGCACCGCTTGAAACTCGTGAAAAGGCAACTCGGTATCTCGAGCGGGGCAAAGTATTTGTTCCGAGCAAGACTATCGGAGACGTGAACTTTTTTTTTTTTTTGCACGATAATCGACAACGAGGAGTGTCCCTGTTATCGAGTCGTGAACTTATACGACCAGCAGATAACAACGGCTAGTTCTTTCGCGACTCGTTCCAAGTGATCGAACTAACCTGCAATATCGATCGTCCCGAAATTCCCGTCGTCGACAAGTATCCGGTTGATTAATAAAAATTCACTTTCCTTCCTATTCTCACACATTCCGCCTCTCTTGGACAGAGAGCTGCTTTGACTCCAAACTCGTGGCTTTGTCTTCATCAAACGTCATTTTCCTCCCTCGTTCACCGGTTCTATTTCCTTTCTCGTGTTTACGAACGATGCTAGCCGATGGATTTACACGCGTAACGAGCTTTTTACTACCTCGCTATAACTCGTAACGCGCGTTGCAAACTTGTGGCAGGAGAGAGAGAGAGAGAGAGAGAGTCGCGAGTTCGTTTAAGATCGTTCGAGAGTATTTACCGCGATCCTTAACCGGTTGTGCAATGACGGCGAGATGGAGGCAAGAAACCGATTTCTACGATTGTTTCGTTAATAAATGATCGGTTTTTGCCCGGCACGCTATTGGATGGCACGGAACCGTGACTGGTATCACTCGTGGCGTGATCATCATCGTTGCGAGAGCTCGGATCAGTTCCCTGTACGAATATGAGGAGCCCACGTTCCTCACGGACATGACGAAAGAAGAGATGTAGAAATATCCAATTAACATGTCGAAATAAAGCTTGTGTCGTCAGAATGTTCTGAGAGACAATTTTCATTCGTGTAATTTATTCTTCCGAGCGAAAGAAATGTCATCCTCAAAAGTAATACTGTACATTTTTTGACGACCGATTATTCCCCCCATTTTCTACAATTTCGCGTCACACTTCTCTGTGAGTTTTTCATCTTCAAATTTGATCTGAAAACATGTTATGCTACTGTTCTTTCGCTCAAACATCTGATTACAGACTACGAGTCAGACAATAATTGTTGAAAGTCAGCGCTGAAGATTCAAGAGAGAGATGATTTAATCATTTTTAGTAAATTGCTGTTCAGATCTCGTGTCGAATAGTACCAATGCGCTCGGTTTCGATTATAGCGTCATATCGGGGCTTCCTCTTCCAATTCGAGAATGAGTTATTAACAGTGAATTTTTTCCATTTCTTTAAATGACAATTGAACGTTTGTGCAATGCACCATCAACTGCTCCCTAATTAATGGCCTTTTAGGCTTCCTCCACTTTAAAAATTCACTTTTCGGACAACGAAATAATGGGGGACCAAAAAAAGGTCTGGGAAAAAACACCTACAAGCTACATACATAAACAAGCAGCTTCTACTTTATCTACTTTTATATACATACTTTATATGTGTAGTTACATCGAGGTAGCACTATCGCACTCCATCCAGCACGGTTTTTTTTTCAAATAGCCCGCGGCACTAAAACGATTAACAAACGGCCAACCTTCTCGACACACTCTGTTGCTCAACGAAATTCTCTCACCTCCGATACACATTCGCAGTTACATACTCCGAGAAATTTCCATCGAGAATCGCGATCTCCGTTCTCATTCCTTCAGCGCGACGAGGCACGTGGACGACGTTGCGCGAAGGTCGCGCAATTTCCAAGTTTCCCTCGACGTTTCGTTTGTGGGAACTGGAGACTTCTCACGTCTCGAGAAGCGGATAGAAACGGCCCCAGCGAGGATTTCTCGCGACGCGCCCGAGTATCCCGCGATGGGAAGCGTCTGATTACGACCGTCTGAATTCACTGAGTGGCGGCCGAGTCGACATCGATCCGGATTCCAGCCGTTTTACGTATCCGAGCCGACTTCTCTATCCACTCGTCGTTGCATTAATTCAATTTCACTCATACGCGCCCCCCCCCCCATTCCGTCTCACGTTCACCGTGAACATTATCAGTATGCATCGAACTGCGCAACGCTCGTTACAAAGGGTATCTTTCACATTTTCTGGCAAGGGAATCTCGCGTTTTTTAATTTTACCTGTTTTACCTGTGCACGTTCATGCTTCGTGGAGAAATTCGTAAAGCAGTCGATCAAAGTTCAAGTAAGTCACGAAAAAATCGAAAGGCAAACGGACCTACATCGGTGGTCGATGGTCGTAGGGCTGGCACCGGGGTCATTTTGGGGTGTGGGTTTTCGTGGAACGGCAGTAAAGGCAGCCGTGGTCGGGCGAGACCGCAGATTTATGCTTGGCAAAGGCTGGCGAGCCCCCCTTTCATCCCCATTTTTTCGCGTTCGCACTCGCGCGAGCCAAGCCACGCGAGAAAGGACATTAGCGTTGCTCTCGTCGGTACTGACCGACAGTTACCGCGTGGCATCGTAAATTACTGTCCACGCCCCGAAACTTTTAGCGCTGCTCGGACGTTCCAAGTGGAACAGTCGTTCCGCCAGCCCACGTGATTTCGGCGACAAAAAAGAAGAAAGGAAAGGAGAAGGAAAAATTAAAAAATCGTTGGACCTGGAAGGAAAAAAGCCACGAGAGAGCATAAAAATCGTCCTTGCGCGCGATCTATTTTTATTATCGCGGCATTGTGCCAAGTGACCAGTTAATTATAACGTCAGTCGCTGTTTTAAATAATTGACGCGACTGATTGATAGATTCCGTTTACATATATATTATATAAAATTTTGTTTTACATTTAAGAAATAATTTAAACAAAATTATATTTAATGTAAGATTGCATATTAAATTTTTGATTTTAAATGAACTAATAATATTAATAAATTTAAATATATTTTAAAATTACTTTAATAAAATAATATTTTAATATAAAAAATATTATATATATATATATATATTATATAATAAGCTAATTATAAGCTTCTAGGTTCATACCCTAGTGATAAATTAAGAAAATTTTTATATAATTAAATAAATTGTTAAATTAATTATATTTATAATAATTAGATTTAATTTATTTTTATCTATTAATTGCAAATTGATTGTTTTAAACTGAAATCCAAATTTATTATATATTGGATTTGACACAACGTAGAAACGCAATTGAGTTGTTCTAGCTGTTTCTTTCTTTCTTTTTATTCCAAACATTTTGAGAGACATGGCCATTCGTACTCGGAGGATTTCTGAATGAAATCCCTTCTGATCGTCCGAGATCGCTTTTGTCGTTTTTCGTCAAAGAGCGCACCGCACGAATTATGTAACGATGTGAATTACAATCGCGTGTCAAGGCCATCGCAGGCTAGTATTAACATCCGCTATGTCTAAGCGAAAGAATTTCCACTTATCGGATAAATACACGCTTTTACGATAATTGGCATGGAAATCCACCCCCTCCTGCGCTCATCCCCGTGCCACACGGAACAAACACGGTTACAATTTGAAGAATTGTTGTACCATCTCTCTGTGCCGCGGCGCAGAGAGGCGCGATAAAATCTTCATAAGGTCCAACTATCGGAGGCGGTTGAGGCTATCGTTTTCGTCGATTAATCGGGCAAAGTCCCAGCGAAATCCTTACCAGGTAATGCGACAAGGTTGGCTCGGCAACAAAAGATCCACAGAGGTGAAACGAGAGAAAACGGCAAGAGAGACAAAGAAAGACACGAGGAGCAGAGGAGAGGAGAGGAGAGAAGAGAAGAGAGAGCCGTGGCTGCCGGTCCACGTGGGATCAGCGGCGATCGTTAAAGAAATATCGACGTCGTATGCGCCTCCTTGCGAGCGGTCCACGGCGAATACGCCGGAATAGTATCTGTAATGCGATCGCTTTGGCACTGTATGGCGATAGCATCATTAACCCTCGGTACCGCGAACGCTGAATAAGATCTTGTTAAGCGATATCCGAGCGTGGAGGGATAGCGGTCGCCCTCTCGCTGCACAATACTCGCTAATTAAACGAGCGGTCGGCCCGCCACCGCAGATACCAGAGCGCGATTGCTTTGTCTTGGTCCACGCGGGGCCACGCCACGCCACGCCACCGCGGCCCGAATTAATTGGCGACGAGAAAATAAATAGGGAAGCGCGGGCCGATTCTCGCGACGCGACGCCGCGCACTACGCAACACGGTGTTTGCCTCGCAAGCAAACCGCCTTTCGCGGAAGTTGCGAGAGTTTCTGGTGAAACTTTTGGCGAACGATCGCTGGCGCATTTCGCCATCCGTGAAATCTTGCTGACTTTTCAGAAAATCGGTGTAAATTTCGGAATAGAGTAATAACGAGTTACGCGAAAGCCACACCCCTTGGCGATCGCGCTCTAATTTACCTATCAACCTCGCACGTTTCACGCACCACGGCAAATTGCATTCTGTAAAATTACCTATGTCCACATACTCCTTTCCCCATCCATCACGCGGCTAATCTACCAAACAAAACACGGCGAACCATCCATCTTCCCCCGTTCCCCTCAGCCATCAAATATCCCGGTAAAACCATTCAACTACCCTTTCGTCGTGCAAAAGCAAAGAACCAGACAGAGAGAAAGAGAAAGACGCTTCTTACCGGCCACGCGATCCAACAAGCAGCTACCCGGTTGATCCCCGTGCTTCAACCTGCCAGTCCTTAAATTTCACGGCGAGCATCGACGTGCTAATCGCGCACCGGTTCAAGGAGAACCTCCCGGCGGAATGAAAACATTTCCAGCCGCGAGTGCCAGTCCGTCCGAGAAAGGAACCTTAACCGGCGATAAATCGTCGTTCGATCGTGGCTGAGGCGCGCTTAATTGGCAGTATCGGCGACTGGTTCACTCAAAGAGTCGTGAAAATCTCGGCGGAACCTGTCGCCGGAAGACTGAACGCACGTGTCACGTTCTTTTTTTTCAGCTTTCTCTCTCCCCCTCTCTCTCTCTCTCTCTCTCTCTCTCTCTCTCTCTCTGCTCGTCGTTGGCGAACCGATCGAACCACCGCGGTTAGATAGAGCTCGTAGAACGACCCAGGGGCAAGAACAGGCTCACGAACGGGACAACTTCTTTTTTACTTCTCTTTCTTTCTCTTCCTTTCCTTTTTCATTTTTTTTCCTTTTTTCTTTTTTCTTTTTTTTTTTTTTTTTGCTTCGTCTTGTTGGTCCTTCCAGGCGTGGTCGAGCAACCGACGACGACGACAGAATTGACCGAATAAAAAGCACGGGAGATTCCCTCGAATCGGAAGGGATCGTCTAGAGATAGCGCGGCACTAGTCTAACCTGTTGTTAGGAATGTCTCTCTTCTTGCGATATCTGCTCGCTAAATTTCTGCTCACGTACTGCTTCCTGCTCTAGATGTGCCGAGGGTGTTTGGAATCCGTGGAATTCGCGCTCGGAGTCGCCATGTTAATTTCAATCGCAGGGGAATTAAACGAGGAAATTAAAAATTCCACGCGTGGAATCGACCTCTTGCACCCCCGTTTCAGAGATGGACCGAACCAGAGGTCCATCATTCGAAATTAGTGCCAGTTTCGGGGCCAGGCCCACAGGTATCGATAATTAAAAACAGGCGCGGCTGATACTCGTCGGCCAGGCACGTTCGTTCGCGACGACAAACAGGTGTGGCCGTTCACGAAGATTGCGTAGGAACGTCACGCGCGTATATATTTGAAAACAGGTGTCCGAGCATCGATGGAGAAAGCTGTGCTGGCACCATTAGATACGCGTACGATCGTCAGACGCGTGTACACGCGTATTACGCTGGTCATAGTCCAGTTAATCCGACGCGTTCAGACGATGTCTGGATTATTTGAAGGTCACTGATTGCTCCTTGAACTCGGCCAATGGCCATCGTGTCGAATACATTATAATATATCACAGTATAAAGTAAAAGCTCTTGGAACAGTACGATCCGAATTCGTAAATAAATTTCACGTAAATCTGAAATTTTAATTTGCCCTCGGTATTGCAGTATTTTTAAAATGGTACCGTGTGTGTGTGTGTGTGTGTGTGTGTGTGTGTGTGTGTGTGTGTGTGTGTGTGTGTGTGTGTGTGTGTGTGTGTGTAACAGATAGCACTGAAGTACATAGCTAATTGAAGGCTATTTAAAACCAAAAAAGAAACAAGGTCAGTTAAATAAAAATTGAAAGAAAAATGTCGGAGAGAGATTCTTTGTGCTGACGTTTGTAGTTTCAGACAATGGCATTTTTCTGTGGAAAAGAGCTCGCGAGTTTTCACGACGAAACGTATACAAAGACGGTGAATCATTCAACTGATTCTATTCGGCTGGAAAGTGAGCACAATCGAATCTCGATAACTAATTAACCGTAGATTGACGAGATCTAGATCAGGCGAGATGTAGAACAGACGCATGGTCGTCTCGCGGCTAATAGGTTGAAGAATTCACGAGAGATATCTGTTCGGAAGAAAGAAAATCCAATAGAACGCGATGGTTTCTTTTTTCAATAGAAAACTAAAGTAATTATAGGCGCAAGAGTCCTCGTTATCCACGGATTCTCCGCCGATTGTAATTTATCATTTAAAATGGAAATTTGGCTACGTTTCACGCGTCAGGATCATCGATTCTTTTCCTGAAGCCTTCGACGATTATTCGCTTGAAACGTCTGAAAATGACGATATCGTCCGCGAATTTCATCTGCATGACACTCGACTAACGCTTTGTCATCGAATATTTATTTAACGATTGCTCATCGTTCTAAGGAGAGATGGACAGCCCAGCCAAGAAAAATACAGGAAATCATTTCAAGTAAACGATTGAGAATAAGAATTGTTTCTTCATTAACTGATCCACAATAACGAAAGATATCGAAAGGCAATTGCGAATCGTCTTCGGAAAAAGGGAAAAAGTCTTTCGACGCGCGCGCAGTTCGAAGAAAGGAAAAAAGGAAAACGTGGTTGAAGCGTTGAGCAAACACTTGACAGCCGTGCGACGATGAACCGTGCCGCGCAAAAATCACGAGGTTGACTCTGCCTCGGCACGAAGGAGTCGCGATGAACATGTAAACGCAGCTGCAGGGGCTTGACGATCCGCTCTCGAGAACGCGAGCAGTAATCATTCACGATGCGATCGCAGGGGACGCAACGATTCGCGAACTAAGATCCGTCCGAACCTGTAGCCTGTACTTTGGTCGCACGACTGCACCCTCGAGGATTCGCCATTGTGATAGTAATTGCGAGCCCTCACCTTCTCTCCAGACGGGAGACCAGAAACCGGATCACCGATCGTTCGATCCAGATCGAAGATCATGGTCGCGTAGCGGGCCTCCATCCTTCGTTGCTCGTGGCGAAAGGTCACGAGCGGGGAACTCGGATTATCTCCTTTTCTTCCCTTCTCTATTTCTCTGCCGTTTATTTGCTCAAAGATTGACGCCTGAATTAATGAAAAATCCCGTGTTTTCTTCTTTTCTTTGCTACTTGACTTTTACATGATTCACGACTTCTTCGAACGAGACGTTGCGCGTTCTCTCTGTGTGAAAGATGGTTTGCACGATACGTCTACGTATTACCAGTTTGTTCGCAATTTTCCTCAATGAAAAATTGCTACTTGTAATCTCAGCCATGTGCACGGGTGCACAGTTTTCTCAAAAACTAACTAATTTTGCCGAGGAGATTACTTACTGGCTAAAAGAATAGATAGCTACGAATTGTTAACAACAAGCACAAGACGGGCAATTAAATATTACATTGTCTAAATCCAACGATCTGGCGAACGAGAATAAAAGAATAAAAATTGTATATCGTGCACTTGCTCGATAAAAAATATTATTCTCCAGAAAATAAAAATAAATTAAATGCGTAGTGCAAAGTACCGTGTCTATTATCAATTCTCATTTAATTCCCAAGCAACAGGAAACGTGGTCTTTATCTTTGTGGAGAAACGTGGCTGAACGCGTTTCGTAAACAAGTAAACAACGATACCGACACACGTGGATCGACGAGCAAAGCAACGAGAAACTCGTTAAATGGCTAGTAATTCGCCTTGAACCTTACCCTCACGAAGTAGTTCTGGCTTGTCTATCGTGGAGAGAGAATCTGAAAAGCAGCCGCGAACAAAGGGAAAATCACTGTAATTAATTTACGTTTGATAATCTCGCTTGCCCTTAAAAATCAGACGTCTTTTTTTCATTTCTGCGTGGTATTAGCAAATGTTTCAATCACGAGAGAGATCAAATTCACTGACATTTCCACGAAATCATCGAGACGAATTCCGTAAAATTTGTATCGTTATCCGTAAGAACAACGTCACTGAATAGTGAGATATTTTATTACCTTCTTGCGCAAAAGATTTCAATTATGAAATTGAATTCGAAACGTGAATATCATTTAAGAAATAAAAAGGAAAGATTTTATCGAAGGATACGATTGAAAAGATAATAGAGGAAATTCCTTGGACATTGCACACTCACGAAACACGCGCATAAAGACTTTGACAACCACTGGCAGAGCTAAATAAAGTACGTTCCCTACCTTGAAAAATGTTCTACCTTGCGAGGAACTTTGCGTTTCTCAAACAACTGAATTTCCACGAAATAGCGACGTGAATGGCTCCTGTTAAGAAAAAGATAACCACAAAGGATCTCAAACACCGTACGATTCAAGACATAATGGTACGTGACTCTGGCGTTTTCAATTCCTCTCCAAAGAGTGATCCTTTCCACAAATTCAATTCCAAGGAGAGACAAGGAAAAAGTAAATAGAATTTCGTCGGAAGGAGTGAAACTCCGAAAGGGAAGGTGAATCACAAAGGTGAACTGAAAGAATCGCGAGGCTCAGTGTGCCATTTTAGTCGGGCACGGTCGGCGTTCCGAACGGCTCAATCCTGCCACAAAAGTCTATTTCATTATTTTTCTTTTTCTTCTTCTTCCTTTTTCCTCTCAACGCGGCAATTTTTTCCCCGATCGGCGCTTTCTCTGCGCAAAGACAAATGGCCGCGCGGCTGTCGAGCCCGCGGCGCGCAATCAGCCCGGCGCAATACGTTCCTCCTCTGTGAACCGGAATACGTCACAGCTAATGGTCCACCTTGAACCCGTTATCCCGAGGACTCCATTCGGACGCCGAGCGCGGAGAAAGAAATGGAACAAGAGAGAAAGAAATGGGAAAGGAGAGAGATGAGCAGAGGGGGAGAAGAAGAGAGAGGGCGAGGTGTATCTATGCCGGTGTTTCAAGGGTGCAGCGAGATATGCGGTTGCAGGTTGCCGGCAAAGGTCGTCGGGAGGCTTCGAGGTGAGGAGTTCCCACACTTGGAGGCTGCCTCGAGCGCTAGAAGCGCATGGGTCAGACGCCTGTGCGCGCCTCGAGCGGCGGTCGCGATCCAAGCAATGTTACACGAGACGAAAAAGATGCATCGGATCTTTCGCGATACGGTGGACTTGAATGATCACCTGCCACTTTGAACGAAGGCCTGACGATTGCGAAAAATGATTCAAAATTTTATTTTAGAGGATTAACATTGTGATCGATATCTGCCATTGGGAGATGACAGTTGAAGATGTATGTCTACTTGAGATACTAGATTGTTCCAGATTTGCATGGAAAATTCGAAAATTCGAAAATTCGATGGTTTATACGTTTGAATTAATACGTGTTAATATGTATAGATGGGTGAACAGTTCTAGGTAGAATGTACTCCAACCAGTGAACACCTAATAGAGCAACTTAGAAAAATGCTTCCATGTTTCCACTTGAAGACGAAAATTACATAAATATCATAAAGTATCGGCAAAAGCCGTACACGTAAATTTTTAATTTTCAAGCATCCTCGCGTCGCTGTGGAACGAAGTTTGCTCCGAGAAAGAGAGAGAGAGAGAGAGGGAGAGGGAGAGGGAGGGAGGACGGACAGAAAGACGTTGTTGACAGAAAAACGTACTCGGCGCGTTGGGAAGTGGAGGAAAAGGGAGGCCCTAGTGCCTCGTGTAACAGCGTCTGAAAGTGGCTCCAGGCACGGCGCGTGCAGGACGTGATTGTGTCGCGGGTCTCTCCTCTCTCTTCGTTCCTTCCTTCGCCGCGTAGCGTTCTCTTCGTCTGCCACCACTTTCTCGCCGTTCATCCCCTACCACCCGTAAAACCCGCGCCTTTTCGCCGCGCGGCTCCTTTTTGCTTCTCTTTCGCTTCTCCACGCCACGATAGAGCGGAGACGGCTCCCACCGCCTCCGCTCGACCGCGACTTACACAGCCTCGGCTCGTGCTGCTTTTGCTGCTCTTGCTGTACCTAGCAGACTCCCATTGACGTAGGTACCCGGCGATTTCGAGAAACGAGTTCCGCTCTTCACTCTCGTTCTTCTCCTTTCCTTTTTCTCATTTCCGGCGTCGCGGTTTCATTCTTTTTCTTTTCTTTTTTTCCTCTAAATAACCCCTTTCTCTTTAAATAAAATACAACCCCTTTTCAACAAGTTTCGAGGATCGATTTCACAACTCAGTCCCGAATGATGAACGTTCCTAGACAAATTTCTAGATTACGAAGAAAAACGTAGCAAGAGGAAGGGCATCTTCCCTTTGTCGAATGGACGGAGGTCGCAAAAAGCGTAGTCGCAAGTCCCACGAGTACCGTTTTCAATCAAAACGAGCAAAGCCGCAAAAGCCGACTGATCGCGGTAACATCCGGTGACGACGGATCGCGTCCGATCACGCCGGTGTGGCATTTTCACGAGCGATCGCTCGGTAATCGTGGTGGCGTGTTGACGTGATTGTTGTTATCGAGAGGCGGAGAGGTGGATAGGCCAGGCTCGACAAATCGGCTGGTTAAGGCCGATCGGTAGTTACGCCAGTGTTCCTAGGCAAGGCGCGTGGCTGGAATGCGGCGCGACCGTGCTGTCGCGAGCGACTGAAACGCGCCGTAGCCAATGGGAAAAAGGGATCGAGAAGCTTGGCTTTCCGCTTTAGCTGCCGTTAAATCGAACGATTTTACAAACGTACGCAAATAATCCCTCTTCCTGCATTTTTTGCAAGCTGAGCTTCAACGAGACGTAGAAACTGTGGATTTCGAATAACAAGGAATGGCTGGAGCTTTCTTGCCCGGCGTAAACGGTCGATTAACTTTAAAAGAAAGTGAAAGAACTAACTTTTAAAACCACGCTACGTCGAGATTATACCGCCGAAGTCGAAACCTTTTTCAAGCTGGGCCCAACGTTTAGAAAACGAAACAGCAGCAAAGTGTAGGAGACGGCGAGGGAACGGTGCAGAGGAGACGGAGAGAAGAATCGTCGCCAGGGGCTGTGTCCTTTAATCAGCGACACTATATACCTAGCGAACGCACGGTGCTTAATAAGAGGGACCGACTTAATTACGAGGATATATGGCGAACGACGGAGGCAGCAGTCCCTTCGAATCGCGCGCACCTTGGCTCTCTCTATGTCGGAGCTAAAGCCTCCGATTTGCATACCGAGCCTCCTCTCATTCTCTCTTTCTCTCTGATCTCGCGAATAAACCACCGTGCGGCTGCTCTCTTGCCTTCTTCCTTCTCCCCCCCCCCCCGCCACGAACCTCATTCACTCTCTCACTCGCTCTTTCAGTCTCTCATTCTCTCTTTACCGCTGTATGCGTGTCCGAACGGACGCCAAGACACAGGCGCGCACGCCTCCGCCGGCAGAAATATTATTTCGAGCGGTAGAAATTCCGGCGCTCGCCCGGTCCCTTCCCGTTTTAACGACCGAGCTAACGAGCGTTTATGCCCGTCGGTACAAATCCCGCGACCCCGATGCCATCGCGACAGATTTCGAGTCCTTAAGCGTCACTAAAAACTTCCCCAAGACAGTTTACAGAAGAAGAAATCTCAATCGAGGCAATTGATAAAGTCCGCTCTCCTCGCGCGAGAAAGAGACCGCTGTCGAGCTTTGGAGAATCGTGCCGAATCGAGTATTTTTTCCTCGGTCGATGGTGTTTTTCGATGTAAAAGGAAAAAGCAGGGCGCGAAGTATTTCTGGGCTACACCTACCTGGGCCGAGGCGAGGCAAGCAAGGGCATCGATGCGCGGCACGAATCGTGATTTATGTAGTGGTGCCAGGCTATATGGGCCCGGGGTATATCATTGTTGCCATCACAATGGCACGAAATGCAATACTCGTACTCTATCGGGTGCGCTTTCGCATAATGTGTCATAAATAGGCGGCACACAACGCCGCTCGCATACCGTGCTGAAACAATAACCATTGTGGTGGGATAGTGGGCACTACCTATGGGCTCACCACCCGTGCTGGCTACGCGAAGCGCAAGATTTTTATCTGAAAGGAGCCTTGACGCGCAGGTGGTCTTATCAGCTCGCGGAGAAACACCTCCGTTCGCTTTGACTCCGTAAGCTTTGAATTTGAACGGGGGAGGGAAAAAAAAACCTGACAAACGGCGTCGATCGTTTCAAAAGACACGCAACTGCCTCGTCGTCGATCGCTTTGCTCGCCAATTTTGGAGCAAAGATCTAAAATTGTAGTTTTTACAATGAAATAACACTTGTACGCTTTGGATGAATATTCGATGAGATTCTTTTACAGCGAGGCTGACGAAGCAAGAAGATGGGTTCCCAAGACCAAACCAAACAAAAGAACGTCGGCTAAAGATTTACGTGACGACGTACATAGTGCTCACAGACATGATAGGTGTCACGATTAGTTCGATTACAATTAACCAATTAACGCCACGATCCATCAACTACCAAGTGAATTTCCTTTCGAATTTTATCCGTCGCGTAAACCTCTGTCGATCTCGAGAGCGTTTCATCGCGCGAAACCAAGTGCAACGTAACGTAAAAGGTTCCATTTAACGGTACGACCTGCGGTCGATCGCTTAGTTTTGCTCTTAATTCTGCCTTTTGGCATCGACGATCGTGACTGCGGTTCGCGAACCGCTGGCGCGTGAACTTTCCCGTCGAAGCAACACGCGTATACTGCGACTGCGTCGGGAATTCACTGGCGAAACCTCGGTCGTTTCGCGACTTTTTTACACGGCCGGTGGTACCTGTGCTCTAAAACCGCAACCTTGCCACCGACGTTTCTTTCCCAGATTCCCCGCCGCCGGAAATATTCAGTCGATTTTCATTTTTCGAAACTTGTCTCGCCGACGGGACGATGCCTGAGTAAAAAATACGTTGAAAAAGAGAGATCGAGAAACGCTCGACTCCTCAACCTTCCGCATTTAGAGCAACGACCAGTCAAACCGCGCATTCTCCTCCTCCTCCCCCTCCCCCCGATAAGCTCCCGTCCAGATCCTGAATAATCCTTTTCAGCATTCCGAGAAGCGTAATCCTTGCAACCTCATCCTCGTTTCCAACTTTTAGATCCGCTCGATGTGGGAGTCGACTGGTGGCCGACTGCTGCGCTCCCGACCGTGGGTGTTGGAATCCTTTCACGGATGTTGAAGATGGTTTACGGGCTTGCGGGGCCTCCGACCTTGTTCGCCGTGGCTAAAGGTCGGAACACGGGATATTAGATTCTATCGCGCGATCCGTACGATTCGTGTTGTCTTGTCCTCCCGCCACGAGCAAGCCCCGAGCACACTCGCGAGAAACGATTACGAAACACGCTCGCAACTCGTTTCCATCCGTCTGGCATGTGTCTTCCCATTTCTGCATCTTCCCGCTTCTGCGCCTTCCATCCAGATAAAAACCAGTAGAAAACGACCGATGCGATCGCGAATATTGGAAATGGAAAGAATTGAAATCGAGATTGCGCGAAACTGAAAACGCGATCTTCTCGATCTTTGAGGATTCTGGAGTAAGCGTCGTCTACTTACCAGAAAGTTTGTTGTCGTCATTCCCACTCCTACATTCTCTTTTTATCGGGATAGTTTCTTTCGCTAGTTCACTGGGATTTCCCAAGTTTATTGGGGAGCCAGTTCGGTCATAAAGCCAACGTGCAATCTCCTCGTTTCCAACGCGTGAATGCTGGATGGCGACAGACATTTTTAGAAAAAAGAATGAACGTAACTTCGAGGGTGCGATATCCCAACAAGCGTGGGCGGTGTTCTATACACGTAGCAGCATAGTTCCGAGAACAGTGAGCAAAGGTCGTGTATGACGCATTCGCCTGAAGTAAATTTGAGATGAATGCTTAATTCGTTTAAATCATTTATCGCGTGCTGATTCATTTCGCATCGACGGCGAAATGACGAACGTAACTTCGATCATCGTCTGGTTTCGCCAGACGAGTTCACGCGAGAACAAAAGACAGAATGACGCACAGCTCGAGGCAATTTTAATCGCCGATGCATTTTTCGTACTCGCTTATTTAATTTGTTCTGTTCCGAAACTACTTAAGAGCTGACCTTCCATCAGTTCATCGCGAAGCTTCTCAGAAAATCCACCGATGCAAATTTCTCAATTATTATATGTTCGAGAAACGGAACGTAAATGTCCGACAAGCTGAGAAGTCGATTTGAATCTAGTCACCTAGGTGATTAATTGGCAATTAATTCGTGGACAGGAGAGGTCGAGACATCGATAAACGAGGACATGAGTCAAAGAACGTGTGCCACCAAGGGCCATGCTGGCGTCATCGTGCGCCACGATTGACTCACGTGCGTGGGCAAGGTATGCGAAATGCGTACGACGATCGGTGCGAGAAACAACGCGGCGTTCCCGCGCTTTCTGGGACACCGATAAATCCGCGTGCGAGCCGATATAATACACCGATGACGCCAATACTGGCTGGCGAGAACAAAGACCGGAGAACGAAAGCGAACTATTTTGAAAGCCTGGCTGCGATGCAATCGACATTCGTTCAAGAGAAAGAAAGATTTAAAGACCGCGGCGAGAAGTTCGATTTCATTTCAGATCCGAGCGTCTGCCGTCAGAATTTCTTCGGTATATATATTCTGTCGTTTCAGAACCGCCCGATAGATAAGAGCCGCCACGACAGACACGCAAGTCCGGTTGCAGATACTCGGGCGCCACGACGTTTCTTCTTTCCCCAAACTATCAGCAGTTTCAGATATTCCACGCACGCATTCTCCTCCCCCGCCCCGTAATGCTTTCGCGCGAATATATCGAGATGAAAAGCCGACGTGGAAGCGGCTTGACTCGCAGAGTGAGTCAGAAGAGGAATGGGAATTCAATTTTAAGATTGCGCAGAGTTCCGCGGGTTCCGCGCCGATTTATAACCGCGGTTCGTTTCTCGATCGTGGGTGTGAGCAATTCTCCGGTTCGTCTAACAATTCCTCAGACTCCCACGCGATTCCGGGGCGGCAACGACGACGACAACGACGACGACGACGACGACGTGACTCGGGACGCCGACGTCTGTTCCCTTTGTGTTTGACCAGCCAGCGTAACCGAGAAACCCGCGCTGACTTTATCTTTGAGCGACACGGCAATTCTCCTTTTGACCCGTGTCGATCAATTAATCTCCCTGTCTCGGCCAATCCGAAAAATGAGTCGTGAAACGTGCCAGGCCTCGCGCTACTATTATCGCCTTCGCGTCCAATTAATTCTGCGCCGCGCATACCTTCGCGTGTATTTCGATACTACGAAAGACAGGCGTTTTTTCTTTTTTTTTTTTTAATAGCGATTCGGGAGTCGAAAAGTTGAAGTGGCAAGGATAAAGATAAATCTTTGCGTTTATAATATCTGACGTAGGAGAAACTTTGTAAAGTTCATAAATTTGCAATGCAGAAAACGGAACATTCCTTTCGCTGAAAAAGAGAAAAGCAAGTGTGCGATAACTCTACCTGATCACGAGTTAATACAACTCGATAACACGGTCGTGTTAACTTTCCCTCTTGGAAAACTAAACTTTCTCACGACTTAAAGCCGACAACAATGTTTACAGCTATTCAACTTGCAATTGCGATTGTGATCTACAATTCGACGTATGATATCTCGGTGAACTTGCTCCGGAAAACTAAAGAATTTACAACTAAACTTATTTCGAATTGTTTATCCTTTCTCTCTTAACCTCTTGCGCTGGAATGACGTGTCGCGCACGTCGAGAATTTTTCGTCCCGAAATTGTAATATTCTCCCAGTCAAGTATATTTAAATAAAACAAAATAGGCAAAACGAATGATAAATTTATTACTTCTCGATCATTTCTATCCAGTGACATCGTACCGACGAGTTCAAAAAAGCGAAAGCAACGAATTATTGTGTTTTGGTCACTCGTTATGGTCCGCGATCAGTTGCCAGAGCAAGTGGTTAAAACGTTTAATAGAACAGTGTTGAAAAATGTGATTTTGAGGGATATTACTGCTCGTATTAAGGTAAAATATATTCCCAATACTGAGACAATAATTTCAAGTATATTGAAATGTAACCCAGGCGAAACAAATAATAAATTTATTATTACGTCTCAATAATTTCTATCCAGTGGTATCGTAGTTTCAAAAGGAAAGCGACAAATTATTGTATACGGTTTGGTCACTCGCAACGTGGTTAAGTAAAATTTTCCAAACGAAACAACGATGCAATTTCAATTAAAATTTTTCGTCCTTTGTTCGGAACCACTGAATTGTTAACCCCCTGAAAACTGTCTTCGTTGCCTCTTCGCGTCGCAAATCTCAAAGTAATTGGAAAAACCATACGACCCGAAGGAAATACAGTCTTCCGCAGAATCCGATATCTCCCGGAACGTTCAAGCGAAACGATTGCAAACTCCATCCTCGACAAGTACGTACGTACAAGCACCGTGCGCGGAACGTCAAGCGGCGGACAGGCACACGGAAGAGGCTCGAGCCTCTCGAAGAAACAGCCAGAAACGTAAACGATATTCCGCGGCGGCAGGAACAAGACCACCAAGAATCGTTGGTCTTGGTAATTGCATAACTCTGGAGGTCGCGTCAGTACCGACTTTGATTGGCTCGTTTCTCAGATTCTTTCGATCGTAAGGAACGTGTTGGTTGCTCGTCCGATCGTATATCGTTCCTCTCTTTCTTTCCACCGCTTTTTCCTCGCCTTTCGTTCTCTTCGCCGCCTTTTCAAACGTGTTTCGCTGAGTATGAAAGACATGTTTTTCTCGCGCATCCGCGACACCTGTACCCTTTCGGAACAGATGATCGATAAATCAGCATCGACAACGGCGCGCGCGAGCCGCTGTTAAATCGCCACTGAACGTGAAATGTTGCCTGTCGAGTCCGAGAGTCGAATCCGGGCGAAAGCGAAGCAACGAGACGAGGGAAACCTTGATCTTTCGACGTTTTATGGCAGAACGAGTGAGTTAGCATTCAAGATCCGTCTTTGGCTTTGATTCGCGATCGATCGAGCGTGACCTTTCAACGGTGGCAGAAATGAATTCGCGAACGAAATCTTGAATTCACTGCTCGAACAAAAAGTCAAAGAATCAAATAATGGAATGTAGATTCCAGCAAATTCGTCAACAGGATTAATTAATACTATTTGACAGTAATCGCTTGAAACTTGCACTCGAAAAACAGGAGTCTTAAAGCGCGCATACTTACACCACTTGGAGATTTAATCGTTTTTCTCACTCTCATCGTCTCTCTCTCTCTCTCTCTCTCTCTCTCTCACGCTCGCGTATAGTTTCTCTGTATAATTAATTCGCGCGGGTCTTTATTCTCGCGCGGAGGATTAATGGCAGGCAGCTGGACCGCGACTACATTTTACGCGTGTCTCGGTAATTTCGCGGAATCCGGAGCACAGCTATAAATTTCAAGCAGGCCTAAATGAAGTCCGTGTCCATGGGGAACCAGTTCGCGCAAGGTCGGAGACGCGAGTATGATTTGTCATAGCGTCCAACCGTCCCGATTGCGCCGCGGCCGCGCAATTATTTGGCATTTACGGCTAATTTAAGTGGCGAGGATACGATATCTCTACTCTTTGCCTTGTCATTCCACTTCCTCTTCACTTGCTCTCTGCTTTTTGCCGACTTTTTTCTCTCTTTTTTTTTTTCGTTCCACGGTACTGTCGTCGAGCCTTGTGACACGGTGCGTCACTAGACGACTATAATTATTCCATTACGCGAGCAGGTTCACGTCGCACCGCGCGAAATTTCTATTCTGCGCTCCAACGACAACAACTTCCTCTTCGCGAAACCGTGAGAAACGCGAAAGCCGACGACGAAAACAGTTTGGCTCGCGGCTATTGTCGCGTCGTAACGAGACTTTGCCAACGAGTTCTTGCTTCGATTTATCATCGAAATCAATCAAAACGCTGAGTACCAGTGTACCGACGTCTGTTTTGAAAGAAAAACTCGAAATACTTGCCGAACAAAAGAACTCCGGAAGAATCCCGATAAGGAGTCAAATGGTAACTGCTTTATTTAGTCGAAACACATGTCGCGGGGAGGAAGGAACCCCAAAATTGCCAGCTGGGCTCCGCCAGATTTACAAGGGGACCGATCCGATCTAGTCGATCCTCTCCGTGGCTCGTTTGTGCCAGTGCGTATGTCGATCGAGTTGCCACGCCGCGCCGCGCCGCGCGACTCTAGCACCGTTCTCGAGAACAAGCCCAGTTCTCTGGCCTGCTTCCCATGATGCCACTGTGTCGGCGATCAGCGAAAGAAGCCGCCTCTCTCATTGGTATTCAGAACCTATCTCGTCCTCTCTTTCCCGCCTTCTCCTCTCCCTTCTCTCCTTTCGCCCCGTGCGTTCCGCCTGCAACGGAGCGCTCTATTTTACGAGCGACTCTATACGCGATGCGGACAAATTGGTCAGACGGCGCGAAAATATTTCACCTGTTTCCTTTCTTTCCTTTTCTCTTCTTTTTCCACCCGTTCGTTCTTCGATCATGACAGTAGATTTTTCTGTGAAATGGCAGAATTTAAAACGTAACTGGGACGCTGCAGTCTTCGGTTCAGAATCAGCAAACTTTCGATTTCTAAGATACTTTCCTTCCCGGTACAAATTGAAGATAACGAAGAAATTCGAACGATCGGACAATGGTTACTTTGGCACGAGACTTTACTTTTAGAAAGTTCGATCCGGGGGCAATCACCGGAGCGCGCGATACTCGATTTTACTTTGCCCTCGCTGCTCGATCGATCTCGATAATTGCAACGCTGCCAGTCTAAAACTGGTAAAAAGTTAGACCTACCTAGCGCTGCAGACAATTCTTTTTTCAATTTCACGAACGTTCCCGAAACAACAATCTCCTGCCCGAGTCGATGATTAATTATCGACGAGCCTGTTAAAACAAGGATGATAACAGTCTTCCACTCGTCGGATCGTTCTCTGATTACACAAATTGCAATCACGAAACCGATCCTTTCCCCGATCGATGAGGAATCGCTTGCATCCAGATCAGAGTATGCTTCCTCGTTCTCACCGAGCGAACACCACAACATCCCGTTAAGAACACCGTCGAAGGAGAAAATTCCGCTCGCTGGAAGAAAGAGAGGATCGATCCAGCTTTCCCGTTTCTCTCTATCGGCGAAACAACGACTCGGTTGCGTTCTTCGCCACGGTGTCTGTTGCAAGGTGAAGGTAATTAGAACTCTCAATTATCGAGTCGCGTTTATGACGACATTCTGGAGAATCGTCATGGCGAGGCAAACGACGAGAGGAAAGACCGACAGAGAATGGGGAAAACGAGTAAAAAAAAGGAAAAGACGATGAAGAGGAGAGAGGAGGGAAAATGGATCGGTCGATAAACAGAGGCGCCGATGAAGTGGTGCCCGGCCTAATTGGCTTCCGTTGCTCCGTTCATGGGGCCCGTGGTGCTTTTCCCATAAATTAACTTTACGCGACGGTTTAATTAAAGCATCGTGGGTCGCGACCCACGCGTATTTCAAACGGGAAAACGAGGGACCTCTGGACCAGGATCGCATACCTTTCATATCGCCGTCTGTTTATTACGAATTCTAAACCGAGCGCCTCTTTATGCCTCGACGCCGGATATTTAACAGCGCAATTCCCCTGGATACGGACAGAGGGTTCGCTCGGTTATTTTTCTGTAAAGAAAGGCAGATGCAAGCACGACGAATATATATTTGTCTGAAATTTTGGGGTTTGAGTCTCGGACAGAAGAACAGACACGTTACGGTAAAGGATGAGATTGAAGGTTTTTGGAGAAAACCAGTATACAGGTTGCTTCTAAAAGGAGCAGCGAAACAAAATCAAAGAAAAATGGCAACATTAGAAAACAGTAGAAGATGGTTTTTTCTTTTACTTTTTAACTTTTACTTTCCTACGAGAAAACTGCAAGATTTATAAGGGCACCAAAGTGTACAAGGGTAGATTACAAGACTGTAAGATTATACGACAGAGGACAGGATAAATTAGTTCCGTAAGACGTAGACAATAAGAATTAGTTGTAGAGTTAGAAAATAAGGAAGAAGGATGTAAAGAGATGACACATTGTAAACCGGAAGCCATCCCAACCCGTCTAAGCAAGGATCATTAATAAATAATAATAAGAAAGGTTGACAAAGGATAGGAAAGTGCGTCAAAGTTGAACGTTTCAAGTGGAAGAATTCGACGAAATTAACGAATTAACGAGATATCTCTCCCTCGAAAATTTCCACGTCAGCGAGTATATATTCGAGAATATTCTGCCTCGAGAGGAACTTTTCCGGTGTAAAACGTCGGGGCGAATTAACACCGTGAACGGATGATGAGTTTATCTCCGACGCCGGCGTAAATTGAGAGTTTTCGAAGAGGAAAGGTTGCTCTGGTTAGACGAACGTGTCAGCTGGTGCTCGCCACGAGGAGACTTCCTCCACGAACGAAAAGTCCCACCGTCGTGATATAGAATTCCTTGTCGCGCGCTAAATTAACTTGGACGAGCCACTTTCGGCCAACCCTGTATCGAGTTCCACGCTACCGGTATACACTCGAGGCCATTCGATCCTCCCCTCGAAGTTTCACCAATCTGGCCACCTGTCACCGGCACACGTCTAATCATCCGTCGACGAGAAGACCGTGAACCATGAACGAAACATTTGGAAAACGCGGATTTCGTTTGACGAAAGTTGACGCCGTTCCCTCGTTCTAGCAACAGGCCATGAAACATGCCACCTCGGCTTTATCCACCGAGAAAATCAGCAGCAGCGGCGCGCAGTGCGCGTCAGGTAGATAAAAGCCAGAGACGAGAAGAAACGAACTCGCCACGAGGCTTGCGAAGCGGCGACGCTCACCCGGCCGAAAACGAACGGAGATCGAGCAAAGATGGTGGCAAAAGGGGTGAGGAGGCAGAGAAGGGGGAGAAGAAGATGGTTCAACTACCGTCCGCTACCGACGATAGCGGGCCAACACGGGGCCCAATTAAGGGAGCTACTCGGGGCCCTATCTATTCAGAGAAGCAACCACGAAAATGTCAAGCGGACGGAGACGCGTCGTTATATAGATCGTTAAAATACCGCTCGTTGGCCGCGCCACTGCTGAAAACTGGGGGCCGTTCTAACGTCGCTCGGTATCTTGTTTTCTCGAAACGGTGCCCCCCCCCTCTCTCTCTCTCTCTCTCTCTCTCTCTCTCTCTCTCTCCTTTTTTTCTTTCTCCTCTTTTTCTCTTCTATTCTATTACGGCAAGCAACCGTGTCTTCGCCGTTTAGATGTCCGCGATAAGGAAATTAATTTCCCGACACTCCACGGTTTCCGGGCCTAACCTTCGAACGTGGAACCGACGCACGACATACTCCGTGCGACCCGATGTGTAAAACAGCGATCTCGCACAGCAGGAACTTGGATTTCGATTTGAAGCAGGAGGTGGATTTAGATTTGAAACTGTAGGCGAAATAGCCGCTCGTCCAAGAGAAAATTACCTCTCGTCCCCAACGACGAGAGTAAGGATAACAATTCGCAAACTGTTGAGAATTTGGATCGAAACCTGTCCGCAACTCGATCGCCCTCCTCTTCTCGCTCTAATCACCATCGCTTTGAAAAAAATCAACACTCCCAGGCAATAGTTCCCAGGATATCCCACCTAGGCGGAGTAACCTAGGCCACGGTTCCGAAAACTGCCGGGATCTTCGAAACCGCGGTTATTTATTATGCAAAGCGTGGCCAGGTTTGAGGGGCAGGGGGCGGCTCTCTCTCGGTCGGTCGGTCGGTCGGTCGTGCTTCTCTCAAATTGAAATTCTGGATAGCCCTTTACGCGGAACCTTTACGGTACGGGGAACTATTAGAGGGTAATGAGTTTCTCCGAGAGCTATCCTATCTCTCTATGCCACGCTATGTGGTAGCACGGTAGTGGCTCCGCTTATCTCAGCTGGGATCCAGTTCAGCCACTCCTTTCTCTAGTATCCTCCAGGCGTCTTTTGATCCCGTCCGGAGGACTCCGCAGCCACGTAGAACCCGTACGTGGTTCTGTCTCGACGATTTAAGGCGGCTATTTCCCCTCCCCTCCCCTCCCCCTCTCCCCCCACGGCAATCGCCCAGAGTATCACGTATTTTCGGTCACGGAGAGGTCCCACGCCGCTTCTCTGTCGGCTCTGCTATCGCATTAGGGACGACGCGTGTTCCTTTCTCTCCGTACCCCCTTGATTCAATATCACGGATAGCCTTTTCGTGTCACTTACAGCGGGCCCAGCGTCCGTTTACTAATTTCGAGGCATTCCAATCGCGCGGAGATCACCGATCTCGATGGACACTCGAACACGTCCGCTCTGCCCGCCTTTTCTCGACGTTCCGGAAAAGCCGAACTCGACGCGAGTTGAGTCGTGTCCCGGCCTCGCGTGCTACAGGTGGGCCGGGATTGACATTTCGGGCACGGTCGCGCAAATACAATGACTGGGGCAAAAAGGGCCCAGGTGAGGCCTTCCACGCAGCGGATTGCCGACAAACCGACGCGACGCGAGGCAGACGGTGGAGCGAGGAGAGCGGTGAAGGCTCGCAGAGAACGCGGCGTGTGCAAGATTGTACCAGTTTTTCGATCGGCTATTGATACCATTGAAACGGTCTCCTCTCCCTCCCTCCCCCCCTCCCTCCCTGTATATGCATGAGCTTGCGAATTTCTTTGGTGGCAGCACGCCCTTCGTGCCCGTAAAACGAATCGCCGTCTACAAGCGCGGCTTTATGCGCGTTTTTCGACGATTCCACGTCAAGCTGCCATCCCGGCAGGATGGCACCACGGAGTAAAGAAAAAAAAAAAAAAAAAAAAAAAAGGAAAGAGGTACAAACGCACGACGGAGAGTAGATACGTCTCATCGATCGGTTCTTGCGCGGTGAAATTTAAATGTCCCTGCAACCTCGACTCGACGAAGCGATATGTCCGATTTAATTCGTTCGAACGTTTCGTTTTTCTCTCTCCGTGTCTTCCTTTTTCCTCGGGCCAAGTTTGAATAATAGAGTGCCAGGGGAGGAAAGAAAAAAGCAGTTTGACGAATCTTTCAAAAAAGGCTAGATTAGTCGGCGAATAAACGCAGCAAACGCGCGCTTGTTACTCGCTGCGAGGGAAACGGTCTCACGCGATTCCCCGCGAGATCCAACGATCCGTCCAACGAGAAACCACAAGGGGCTCGTTCCTCTCCCCGTGGAATTAAGGTTTATCCGTCCACCGACCCCGGGGCGGAAATAAATTCTCGACGTTCGATACACACTCGGAAGCCAATTATCGTGGCTGCTCGGCGAACGCGACTGCCACGAATCTGCCCGTGTTCCTTTCGTTCGTCGAACGTCCACGCGACGAGGACTCGTTGTGAATCTTGTGAATCTCCTCTCGTCCGTTCTCTCGGGACAACGGCCAACAGCCAGCTGGCTCAACACCTTCGCGGTCTCATTAACGCCACCGGCGTTAATTATGTTCCCGAGAAACGGCCTAATTGCCGACAATTCTTCGGATGGCGCGACGCGGTTGCCGAGGCCTCCAACTGTTTCCAAGCTGTTTTCGGTCGGAATCTTCCTCGCCGCAACGGATAGCGAACGCCGCTCGCTCCAAACGAGATGGTTCGACGTGTTTACGTGCTAAGCAGCCTAATAGAAGAGTGATCCAGAAACTGGTTACGAGAGACGAGATTTCGGGGAAACGACGAGACCCAAGAGGACGTGCGTCTCACGGTTGATGAGAGCGGAGAGAGATTCTCGAGCGGGAGATGAGAATTCGGAGCAGAGGGGCGAAGAATAATTTCGAGACGCGTACTCTCTTCAACGCGCGGGGAATTTTTAATTTTCCCTTTCGAATGCGGCGATCATTTTGAAAAATGACGAGAAACAACTCGAAAGAACTTTCAGCTACGAAAAAAATAAATGTGCAACATGAAATGTTCGAATTTATTTCCACATATTTCTTTTTATTCTTTTCCTTTCTTTTTGGATCGCGTTATGAACTCGATGTGAATAAGGTTGCCTGCAGATCTAAGATTCGATCTCGGGCAATTTGTAACGCAAGCACGTTAAATTTCATTGGCGGCGTGACTGGCGTTAAATAAACAACGCGAACCGCCTCGGCGAACGAGATCTTTCCTTCGCCGATGCACACGGGCAAATACCGATCTGTATCGGTACAAAAAACTCATTTCAGTCGTACAATCGATTTCTATCGGCGACTTGACGTGCGCCACGTGCATCATATTTTCGCGAGGCAGCCACGATGAATTAAAGATACAGGGCAGGTGTCGACGGAGCCTCTCTTCGACCTTTGTTCGAGCCACCTTGATTCGTCGTACTGATCGTGTCGTACTTTTATTGAAACGTAGAAAAAGAAACATCGCCGATTCGTCTGCCGATTCGCTGACGAGATTTCTTCTGAATCGAACGACACACGCATCAGCATTCGCGTACTTGCGAGCATTGAATATTTTTTCAAATTGTAAAAAAAAACTCTACCAAAAAATACTCAGAGAGAGAATATTTCGGTGCCGCGGCCTCTAATCAGAACAGGATGCAGGCCACCTTTTAGTCGGTAAGAATCCGACATTACCCAGCTCCACAAAATGGACTGGGTGTCTTATGCAAGATTTCCTCCACGTAAAAAAAAAAAAAACCAAAAAATACTCGCACTTGCACGCGTTTCAAGAGAAAGAAGTACGAAAGACGCTGAGAGAAGAGAGAGATTGAAATCGTCATCGAAGAATTTCGTCAATTACAAGAAACACGATTCGTTATCAAAGAACTGGCAGCCGGCTAATGAGAAGTTTACAACCAGAGCGAGCGCGCACGAATCGCGATCTCGAAAGACGCAACAGCCGGTCGATCGCGTTCGATACCGAGCTGACAAGCCACACTAGGCGACCGTAGTAGTGGAAAGAGGAGGGGGAAAAAAAAAGAACGATCGACCGAGAAAAAAAGAAAAGAAAACGAAGAAAAGAAAGAAGCGCGCAGTCTCCCACTTTGTTTCGTTCTTGTCGATCCGTATCGTTGACAGATTTAGGTAAGACGGCTAAACTGTCTGTTCGCTTTAATTGGGACGTGGAAATTTCACGAGCGGCCGGCGTCGAGTCGATTCCGCGCGCGGCGAAATTCATTTCCAACGTTCTAATGAATTCCAAGTGCGCCGTTTCGGTCTGGAAGCAAGCGTAAAATGAACCGGACTCTCGCCGAATTTCTCGTCGCCAGGCCTCGGCCAACACACCGTCGCGATGATGGGCCATTCGCCTGAAAAGGGAAAATAAAATCCGACGACGCGAGCGACCAATAAACGACGGTGTAGGATCTCTTACTTCAAGTCGGGCCGCGGTCGAATTTGCGGGGACGAGAACGAGCCATTTTGGCGCAGGAAAGCGAAAAGAAACATTCGGGCAGAACGATACAACGTGTTTACGAGCCAACGTTTTATGTTTTACCGGGTTTTCCTCGTTTGCGTTCTTGTTCGCTGATAAAAACGTCGTAAGGGTGCTGCTATCCGCCCGAGTTCAACGCGAGCGACGTTGTATCGAATATATTTTCAACAAATATATTTTGCTTTTCGTTTTGAAGTCAATTAAATGCAAAACGATCCATCGCTCATATCAGTAAAATGCGTCGAAACTTGAGAGAGTAGTGAATGTTCGTAAGGCACAAAGATATTTATTTTAGTTCCATTTCAATTTGTAAAAGTCACACGTTCGCCGAATTATGCACAGGTACGCTTCATTTAAATAAGAATAGAGTATACGTATAGGTTCCTGTGCGTACCATCTGCAACGAAGAAACCACTAACGGGCCGATTTATCGGTCCGCAGGCCCGTAAAAGAAGCCCAGTCTCTAGCCTAATTCGAATTCTCTCTCTAAAAAGTAAATTATTTTAAATTACCGCGTCATTTTCTCGTACGAGACGAACGAAACCCTGCTGGTGCCGTCTAATCGACATTATGCGGCCGAAGGCGGCATTATGCGGCATTGTGTCAAAGAATCTATCCCGATAATAATGCTCGTACTGTCACGAGGCTCTTTCGCAGGCTCTAAAAAACCCTTCTAGAGGATTTGAATGCGCGTATAGACGACACGGAGACACGCGAGCCGTGGCACTTAACATGGCTCGGACAATTATAGCGGAATAAAATATTTCGATGTTGGAGGGACAGGGCTCGTGGTGGTGGAGTAGAGCCAGCGACTCGTTGGGTCCCGCAGCTGTTAGATCGATTTAGAAAATTGGCCCAAGATCTAAAGTGCTCGGTGCACGTAACGTGGCGTGACTATCGCACGCGACCACAGCCGCGGCACAATAGCCCGGCCGTAATCGTTTCCCTCGAAAAAAGGGAGCAACCCGTGGCCTGCAGCTCTCTTTATTATAATACGGGCTGGGATCTTGACAGGCGGCGCTGGCTGACGCGAGCCACGCGACTCTCTCTCTCTCTCTAGGACTCAACCTCGTCCCGACAAAAATCGTCCGTGTCTCCAGATTTCACTCCGACCTTCGTTACTAAATTATCTTCCCCGTTACCTTTCTTTCTCTCCTCTTCTTCGCTCTGCGTACGCACCGCGCCCGAAATTGCGCAAGCGAGACGTGTTACGTGAACCCAAACCCTCTCGAGTACGTTTGACAGCTAACTAGACGAATTCAAAGGGTTGAAACTTGGACGTGAATTGAAAATTTTGAAGATTTCCTAGCTTTTTCACAAATAAGCAGATGGAAAGGAGAACGAAGCTGCGAGGGTCAGAAACGTTGGGAGCCGCGGTTGTTAGACACGTTTACAAATGACAATTTCTGGTTATACGCCCCGAAGCTTGTTCGTTGGGACAGTTGAAGAAACAACGTGTCCAGAGGGAACATCAGCGAGATTCGTGGGGGCCAGAGCCAGGCTGTTCCTTACACCTCGTTGTTCCCCGTAGATTCTCATGCCCCGCCAGCCCTAAATCACCGAGGGAAACGTTCGTCTGGTTGTAAAGCCTTCCCCGGGAATAGCCGGCGTTTTCGCATAGTCAGCGCGCGTCCCACGCCGCTGACGGCGGCCGATAAAAAGCGTAGGAAAAAGGTCAGGAAAAACGCTGATAGTCGAGAGGAGAGCTTACGACTTCCTTCCACCGAGAGCGCGCGCGCAAGAGAGAGAGAGAGAGAGAGTTAACCTTCTGCGCTGGAATGACGTGTCACGCACGTAGAGAACTTTTTGCCTCAAATTGCAACATTTTCTCAGTCCCAAGTATATTTAGATGCAACTCGGGCAAAACAAATGACAAGTTTATTACTTTTTAATAATTTCTGTCCAGTGACGTCACACCGACGAGTCCAAGAGGATAAGAAAGCGACGAGTTATTGTATACGGCTCGGTCACTCGTTATGGTCCGCGAACCAGTTGCCAGCGCAACGAGTTAATGGGATCGCGCGAACCAGCACCAACAGTGTTTCTTCACTAGCAGGTACTTTAGACTACTTTAGTCTACGGGCAAATGGATCTTCCTTTTTGCGACTTATCGAATAGATTCGAACGAACGTTTATAACGCATTCTTTCTTTCAAAGCGCATTGAACGGAGACTGACAATATAATGTAGCTAAAAATTAAGCTGTCGAACGATCGAAATGAATTTCTATGGTTGTATTGGTTCGAGAGTGACATGCAGGATAAAAAAGAAAAGTTTGTCCTGCGATTTGATGGAAATACACGTAAAAAACTTGCCGTAAAATTAATCTTGACTCTGAATTTCAAATTCTTTTCTTTTTTTTTTACATTGTATTCTACTTATCACGAAGGCACAACTTTCCCAAAGAACCATAGATCGTAACTTGATAGTTCTCTTGGAAAAATGGCAAAAATGTTTCACAATCATTTGCAGCGTACGTTTTCACTTACCCACGAAGCTGCCACGAGTCCACCTCGTTGCCACAGGCTGAGAAATCTGTCGATACAAAAAAGATCATTGTGAGGATCGTGTAGCAATCACAGAAAAATAAGAATGTATAGAATCAAAAATCATAAAGACACGTGCAACAAGACACGCTTCTTACAGAGGGGGCTAGTAGACTTTCGAATGAATGAAGCAGTCTACAAGACGATTCGACTCGGTTTATACCGATACGGTGTCATTAGTTGATAACCAGTTCGTGACGGGATGCATAATGACGCGAGAAGACGGACACCTAAGGTAATAGAGCTGAGAAAATTAAAGGCCGAAATAATTCCAGTCTCCAGAGCCATTTATTACGAGATTCCGACTGTCTGGGCCCGTGGTTCGAGTGCAGGTGATGAATACCTCAGAAATGTTTAGTAACGAGGGTATCAAAATTACGTTCATCCATTCAGTTTCACCTGCCCGCCAGTGTCCAATTTGAGCTTGCCATTTGCAACATTGCGAGCCGTGTTTTCGTACGGTCGGGCAGCGTTCGTCGTAAAACTCTACGTTTCATCGACGACGAACTCTCGTTATAACAGTTCTTATTAAAGCTAAAAGCTTTGTGCTTGGTTCAGAAAGAGACAATTACATCAAATCACATGATTGGCCTTGTTAGCAAAATGTAGAGATTGTTGTGATCTCGAAAATTGCAAAATACAAGCCTAGATCGAGAGGGGCCTGAGGTTTTCGAGTCTTCTTCTTTCATTGTTACAGCAGTGAGAGAGATCCTTAACAAGCTGCACGAGTCGAGACAAAAGCACCATGCTGCTTTTCGTTTCATCCGATGGAAAAAAAGGGAGCAACTCTCCGCAGATTCTTCCCGGCCAAAACTTTCAACTTTGACTAATACCCAACTACTACCCGAAACTACTACTTTCTTACTTTCCTCAATTAGATTCCATCAGTCTCCGCCAGTAAGTACCGTGCTTGCCTACGACTCATCTCACACGCGGATCGATGAGAAAGTGCAACGCTCCCTAATGAGCGTTTCCCTCTCTCTCCTTTTTCCCCAATTCGGACTCGGCTGCCCTTTAATCGAACCAGGCTAAACAGAAGCACCGGCGTTCTCGATCGACCCGGGATCACTGTGATCGAGAATCATCGTGAGGGGGAATCGCGTAATTGAAGCGAACGACACGCATGGGCGAGCGTCGATATTAAAATTGATCAATTAACCGTCATCAAATGCACAGTCGGCCGGTGGCGTTCCGCCTCGAGGCTCCGACGGTTCCATCGGCCGTGAGCATTTGTATGAATCTGCTGGCACGTAATATTCGCGGCCGGTTAATACGTTCGTTAGCTGTCGATTTGACGCTAAAAAAAAAAAAAAAAAAAAAAAAACAAGAGAAAACAACGAGAAAAGGAAGAAAAGAAGGCAAAAGGCGAAACACATTAGACCAGATTACCCTGGCCAAAGTGATTTCATATACGAGAACCGCGCATTACTCGACCGTCGAACCTCGAATTTTCACAGACACCGAACCGTTCGAATGACAGACGCCGACTTCGCCGATGAAGAGGAGAGAGGACGCTGCTCTGACTAACAAGGGTATCGAAATTGCAGCGGCGTCGATCCGCTCGCTAAGTAGCTCAAGCCCTAGAGGGCCGATGTATGCATCTCGAACAGCCTCGAGATCACATTCGCATACCCCAGCTCGACAAAAGACAGTGCCCGGTGTTCCATCTCCTCCTCCATTCTCTCTCTCTCTCTCTCTCTCTCTCTCTTTCTGTCTGTTTCCCTTTGGTCGCCCGTTGCAATCATCCAGAGTGGATTCCACTGCGAGCTATCATTCGCACATTTACAAGCCCGACTGCTCGAACGGTGTGAAAATTACAGGCGCGAGATCGGCCCCGCTGGACGAACCTGTCCGCTGGGCACAGCCCTAGAACTGCCAGATGATTGCACGAGCTGCAACACGCTGGTCCCGGGTCTCTCAGTGTCCCGATGGTCAAGCGAAATCGAATAATTTTCGCGCAGCGTAAAGGCTCTTATTCCTCGAGCGCGATAGCTCCTACTAGCTAGCACCGTTTACAATTAGCCTGATTGTTCCGGGCTGACTGGAAGCCCCCGTGGTAAAAATCGGCTTGCCTCTGCCGTAACAACGACGTCGAGATACGTGCATCGACGCCATCAGCCGGCTTCGTGTTTTGCACCTTTGCGTTTGTTTACTTGCGGCTTAATCAGCCTCGTAAACCACGAGGAGTCAACGTGTCGTAAATTAGGCTCGTGCGTGCGCGATGTACGTCGCGTGATACCTTACGAAACGCAACTGAACGGGAAACAGTTTCGTTCACGACCGAAATTCGGCCGAAAGTAGCGGAAAGTTCCGTGGTATTTGACTCGTAGAGATATTCATTTTCATATCGGAGTCAGAAAAATGAACTTGTAGAAACTTCGAAACTACGAAATTCTTTGCGCAAATGAGATCTACAGTTGGAAATAGTACAGAGCTGCCAATCGCGACACGATTAACAGTTGTCTGGCAAACCGACACCAGAAAGCAATGTAACATCAATCCTCAGAGAGCCATCGGACAGAACGCATCGACTCTACAGTATTTCAAGGAAATGGGTTGTAGAAATAAAGATATTAAAAACAACAAGATCGTTCAGCGTTTTAAAAAAATAAAAGACACTTGAGTCTTTAAGAAAGGATTAACCGACGACTGATGAAACTGATGCGAATCCATGAAAGCGTACAACAGCTGCGATTAAAATTTATCGCGAATTACGATACCGATCTAGATGAGGTTAATTGCATATTAAAGTCAGCCAGATAGCTCGTCAGGCCGCGATCGATGCAAAATACGAGCACGAGACACCGTAGCGTGTCGAAGCTACGTAAATATTATGGGAACGGTAATTGAGGCAAATTGATTCGCAACAGCTTAATGAAAGCTGACGTGGGATCGCAGCGCGGCTTGATCAGGTTTACAACACAGAAATCGGAACTTCTTGCGCGTTTATTCAACGAGATACCAGCCTGTTCAATCTGGCGCGTTAATGCGCGTCGTAATTTTGTCAAAACGCGTTTCGCGCGCGGCAGCGGTGAAAGCAGCGGATACAAAGCTGACCACGGTCGTAAAACACCGCGGACATCGCGGATGCTATTGACACAGAGACTGGTTTCGGGTACCGAGTATGCAAATAGTATAACTCGCTTTGGCAATTTATTACGCAAATTATATTAGCGTTCAGCCAGTAATAAATTATCGTGCTGTGTAATTTTCGTGGCCGAACCAACGCTCGCGATTTTATTGCTACGATCCGGCTCGAATAGCTAGAAGATATATCAATTGCACGTCTCCCCGTGGAAAAATCGGCGAACGACGGTCGTGTCATGCGCCAACTTTATTACCGGCTTGACCTTTCCACGTGCGTGAACCACGTCCCGCCTGATACCATTAATTTTTGGGGACAATCGCCACCAGTCCTACGAATCGTTTTCTTTTCCACTCGCCCGGCACCGCGAATCTTGCGAAATGGAAATATATCATTGCCTCGATAAGTTGCAAAAATTAGAAGCTGGAAACCCGATCTTTCCAACTTCTGCTGCGGAGATACTTATCTGCGGTGAATGTTCCTCGATTTACTGTTTATTCCTTTCGTCGGTACTATGCACCGCGCACCGAAAATTCACCGGACGGGTTTCATAAATTACGCAACATTTTTCTCTCGAATTTCCCCACGTCGAACCTCGCAGGTCGGCAGTCTGCACTTTGGCAGACAGTGCAACGTTTCTCCTTGGTCAATGACTAATGAAGCTGCGTTCGTTCGCATAGTTTTCCGAGAACGGAAAGATGAAAAACTCGAACGACGAAAATGTATCTGGACCGGTGACGGAGGCGAAGACAATTTGTCAGGGTTATGATGGGGGATGATCCTTCCCTCCCTCTCTCTCTCTCTCTCTCTCTCTCACTCTCTTTCTCGGTTCTCCGACAGGATTCCAAGATCCAGAAATCCAACGAAAATATACAGGAGAATAATGGATCTCGATCAGTGACTCGTCGCAGTTTTCCCCGCAGACTAATGATCCCATTCATCCACGACCAGAGAGAACTTTTTCTCGAGGCGAAAGGAAAACAGCAGGTTCTATTCAGCCCCGTCTCTCCTCTTTTCTCTTTCGCCATTGTCGATCGCCAATCTTGGCAGGTAGAGCATTGTCCTTGGCGCTTCGCCCATCGTCGGCGGTTGGTCCGCAGCATTTTTCTTTCTACAGCGAACAATAACCAGAAACGAGGAAGAGAATCTTCTCGGTCCTCTTCCCGGGATTTGCATAGTCTTGAAACGTCACGGTGCGAGACAAGTTCCACAACGCGGCAGGCGATGATCTTCCGCGAAAAACGCTGGCGTACCCTCGAAAACGAGATCCTCACGAGTGGCATCGATCTTCAGGTTTCGAGGATTTAGGAGAGAACAGGTGGTTGAGTGCGCCTCGCGCATCGAAATAACAACGAGTCTCTTCGTTGCTCAAAATTTATTATACTTGTCACGTCATCATTGCAAATTGCACAGAGCATCGTCCCCGTTTCGATATCGCGCGAATTAAAACACCGTCTGATTAATATCTTGCCACGACGTTGTAACACGTCTTCGAATCGGACGGACGTCGAAGACAAGATAATTTCCATTATTTAAAGTCAATCGCAGAACCCATTGGCGATAAAAAGCACGAGAGTTTGCCAGTGGCACACTTAACAAGAGATGGTTAAAAAAAAAAAAAAAGAAAGAAAGAGGAACGTCCATAAAACACGTTGGCGAGGGAGAGCCGGACAAAGGCAAGAGCAGACGGAACGATTTCCTTTTGAGAACCGATCGCAGACCACTCTCTACCGCGTACGTGTGTAACGGGTGATCCATTTGGTGCTCGTTAAGACGGCGTATTGAAGCCGACGGTGAAAGAAAGATTAATCTCGTTGTAATTACTCCCTTTTCTCAGCTCGCGAGTTTCGTGATTTTTCATCTGTATATCGTCGACGGTAACGTTCCATCCTCGACGCCGTTAGAGTCGTTTCTTAAACTTTCTAGACCACGGGCCAATCGACAAAAACACGCCTAAGTTGTTTGGATCAAGACTGTCGTTTATTTCGGCGGTTAAGACGAAGAATTAACTCGTATGGTTCGAGTTTGATTCGAAATGGAACAAAATTAATTATCTCGCGTGGACCGCGGTGTAAAAATCGAGTAAAAAGTCACACGTCGTTTGTAGCAAGTTTTCGTTGTGGAAATTAACGCGCGAGATTTGTTGACTTTGCCGCTTTGTTCTATAAAATTCTACAAGCCAAACGAGGTTAAGTACATTCCGGTTAAAAATACGCAGCTGCATATCACGACGTCGTTAAGTCTCTTTACCATTCGCGAAAGTCACGCAAAGTCTGAATCAAATCGAGGGTAACGCAAATCAGTATGTATCATACTCGATATCCGATGTCACCGTCGTGAAGATTCTCGAAAAAAAAAAAAAAGAAAAAATGTGTAAAAAGAATTCGAACGTTTACAAAGGTTAAACAATTCTGAATTCACAAATTTCAAACGTTTGAACACGTTTCATCCGCCGCAAAGAAGTTTGAATCGCTGTGAAAATATGAATCGTCGGGAGAACGTCGTTAAGAAAAACTATCTCGTTTGCTGCTACATACCTACGTGTCTTACGAAGGACTAAATATCGAACAATGCCTTGTTATCGATATCTGTTCGATAATGATTAATCAATGATTGATATTTCATTGATATTCCAATTGATCGTGGAATTAACAGAGAAACGTCTAGAACTGTGTCTGACCTTTTTCGAAGCCCCGGAGATTCACCGATTTTTTTATTGTCTCTCTTGCGTAACAAGTTTCTAAACGACAAAGAGCAAGGATATCGGAAACAGAAGAGCGCAACGCGAAAAACTTTGCCTCGGGCTGCTTCTCAATTTCGTCTTTCTCCAGCCGTTTTTAAAAGAAATATCCCAACGAACCACTGACCTATTAATTTATCTATCGATCACACGCCTCGCTCTGCACGGACGGTCATTAGCATTGGACGCGTGAGCGTGAGCGACGTCTGCTCGCGGGACGTACTTAGCGCGAGCCGGCGTGGCGATGCATCTCGGCATCTCGTAATAAGTCGATAATAACAGTAATGGGGGCGATAAGGGGGCCCCTAAACGCCCCTAAACGAGGTCTAATTGCACGGGCCAGCTGAATGCTGACCACAGCGTTCGCAGTCAGTCGTCTCGGCCCGACGAAAATTGACGCGAAAGAGAAAGCGAGCTCGGCCAGGCCGCGCCCTTCTTGCGCGTCGCCGTTCGAGATTTCACGGAGCTGGTGTCATTAATTTGAACACCTTCCGCTAAATCGCGGCGCGAGGTGGGGGGGGGGAGGGCGGGAGGGAGAGAAACCGCGGAGAACGAGCCGCGTCTCTCCATCACGAAAACGAAGGATGCTGCACGTCGTTCCCTCGTCCGGTCGCTGCCGAGTAGATAATCTCGCCCGGCCCTAAGTGCCGGGTATAACCGATTACCAAGGTGTACAGGTGGCACTCTCGCATTAAGGACAAAGTAGCCGAGCGACGTATTTTTAATAAAGATTATCTCCGCCCCGGGGCCGATTCTCGCGCGGTGTAAATATTTTTTGTCGGGGCCTGGCCTCGATTTGCCCGGTCGGAAGGCCATCTTTCAGAAACCCGGCGATCATCGAATCGCGCGGCAAAGGTTATGGGTTATGAGTAATAATCATCGAGGAATCGTCGAACTGTCGCTGTGGTAATTCGATAGCGCTTCTCTCTCTCTCTCTCTCTCTCTCTCTCTCTCTCTCTGTTTTTTTCTAATACTGCACTTATCTGCCGTGTCGTTGACGACGTATCGAGGGGAGCTAAGTACAGTGTTTGTCACGCTTTCGCGCGTCCATAATGGCAGGTTAATTAATTTTGAGGTTAGGCGGTGCGAGAGACTGATGGATAAACGCAGGTGCGTTCAATTTTGTATTTTTATTTCCCGTCTCGAACGAGAGGAGCTGAACGACTGGACCTTG
This sequence comes from Tetragonisca angustula, assembly GCA_036937485.2. Taxonomy (NCBI): domain Eukaryota; kingdom Metazoa; phylum Arthropoda; class Insecta; order Hymenoptera; family Apidae; genus Tetragonisca; species Tetragonisca angustula. The sequence continues at coordinate 525,223 of JAWNGG020000181.1, forward strand.
GAGTTTCACTCTGAAATTTTTATTACCACCAGCTCGAACATTCGATCTTCCTGAGATCCGAACAACAACCACGCGCAAATTGAGTTTACTTTTCAATCACCAATTCTCGTTTCTCAACTATTGCCACTGTCACGCGTAGTTGGTCGACAAGCATTTTGCAAAGCTGCACTTTTTTGTGATACTTTGCGAACTTTACATAATAAAATCCTTCATTCAAGTACCGTTCTGTCGTATAAATTTGTAATTAACGTGCCATCTATGCAACTGTCACGTGTCTGCTGGACGAGCCCGCAAAGAGTCTCGTTACGTTTCTTCAAATTTATAAAATGGAAATTTTATCATATCATCACGGCAACACGCAGCAGGAACTTGTCGAGTGATTATAATAAATCGGTGTAACGTTACAGAAACGATTACGCCACGTGTTTCGGGTAAATTGAACCAGGAGAGAGAACGTACAGAGAGCGGTACATGCCAGCGTCCGGTTGGCTGACTCTCCCGAATCGATCGTTTTCTACCTGCTTGCCAGGCGTATCTTCATTATCAACGATTATCGTACATTATCGCATATTTGCCCCCTAAACGATCCACCCGATCGCGATCGGGCTCGCTTGAAAGGCGTTTCGAGCATGCTTCATGTAAATTCAGCGCGTCGCTCTCGATCAACTCACGCGTGACAGGCCGTGCGTGCATTACCAATTTACGCGCGTAATTCCTTGCGACGTTCCACGTACGATACGCCTCTTACCGTTATCCACTTGCCACTAGGGACTTTGTCATTTTCGTGAAATTTGAAAACAGCTTTAACCTCTTGCGCTGGAACGACGTGCCACGCACGTCCCAAAATTGCAATACTTTCTCAGTTTTACGTGAAACAAAATAGGCAAAATAAGTAATAATAAATTTATTACTTCTCAATAATTTCTATCCAGTGATATCATACCGACGAGCTCGAAAAGAAAGCGACGAACTATTGTATACGGTTTGGTCACTCGTTATGGTCCGCGATCAGTTGCCAGCGCAAGTAGTTGAAAATTTCCCTGTCGAACGGGAGAAAATCACGAGACAATCAACAGCAGAAGGCAACGTGATAGAAATCTACCATCGACCTGGCGTGACTTTTTAGGGGAGCATTTTCCACAGGGATCTGACCCTGTTCACCTGCCTCGTGCGGAACTCGCACAAGAGAGACAATGAGACTTTGACGAAATAAAGGCAAGAAGGTGCGCCATCGTGGATCGAGAACACGAGAGGGCCGAAAGCCCTTTGTTGTCCGAACAATAAGGGTCGGCGAGAAAAAGTGTCGGGGGTGTGATGCAAGGTGCCACAAACCGGCATTGTTTCATTACCAGCTGGACAATGGAGGTCGTTCGCGCGTGCACACCGAGCACAGGTTCATCCGAAACTGGAAATCGCTTCCAAAGATTAAATCTTTCTTGTCTGTGGACGAAGGGAAATCAGAAAAATTCTACTCTGTATTCTGCTCCGTACTCGAAACGAGGTAACAAAGTAATCGTCGAAGCGAGGATCATTTTCCACCCGTGTGAATATCAATTCCAGACCCAATTATAACGGCTGACACAAAAAACTCGACGACAAAACCTACCATTCCAGCACGCGGAATTGCTCGCTAAATGGATTTGTTACGCCGTCTCGCAGACATAACAGCGAGCAGAGCGTTCACGGTGAAACGAGACTAGCTTCGAGACGTGTAATTTTCGAAGATCCCTCGGGCGGATAAATCGCGACACGTCTGTTAATCGAAATCTTGTACCTTGTTGTCCAACCAAGCGGTTGTAGCTAGACGCCTGGTCTTGTAAGCCGGCTTCTTCTTTGAATCGACGCCTTTTAGATCAACCTCATTATGCGTCTGCTGTTTATATAATCTCGACGGAACGTTCTTAGAGGCTTCAAGTGGAAGGCAAATCACAGGGGAATTTAAAAACGTGCAAGAAAAAGGAGTGAAACGCTCGCCCAAGATCATGGTGATCGTTTCTTCCCCCGGTCGCTCGCGCGCGATGATCTAACGTATCAATTTATTGACAGCTGATCAGACGCGAATAGCTCTTTGCCTCGTTATATCGGGAAGATAGATAAGAATCGACGATTAGGCGATTACGAAAGTTCGCCCTTTACGGCGGAGGAGCATTGAATTTTGATCGACCGCGTTGAACGAGCGGCTAGCCGATCATCGCTTATAGTCTGCTGGCAAATTAAATGTATCGTGGCATTTTGCTTCACGCCAAAGACCGAATCGGTATTACGGATACCGGTAAAATACCGATACTTTTAGGTTACTATTCGATTACGTTTGATGAAATAGAAATGGTGCGAATACCGGTATGATGCTATCAAAACGATGTTAGGTCGGTAGATGTATTTCGGTATAATACTGGTAAATAAAATATTAATATATTAGAAAGGGAAAAGGAGACAATGATTGAATGTTTTCATAAGGCTGCCGATAGTTTGATGACGCTTATACACGTATCCTTTATTATTTCCAATACTAATTCATCGTTGTATCTCCATACAATCTCAGCCACGATACTCGTGCTTAATTTTAAAAGATGATCGATTTCTCGATACGTTTCTTCTTTTTTCTCAGTGAAAAATGACTAATTGTCGTACGTCGATAAATCGAAAGAGGACTTGAAACAACGATTAATCGTATAATGGAAGAATATTTCGCTAAATTACTTAAAAAAAATTATTGGAAATATGCCTAAGCGACTGCGATATATTATTGAAATTAAGGGCTACCTAACAAAATATTAATTATCGTTTATGTTAACAATTTCCAGGTTCAAATATTCTAGTTCTTCAAATGCCCGAATATTTTTGCCACGTTACATTTCGACATAGTTCAGTTTATTGCTCGACACTAAGAAAAGTATGTGCAATAAATAAATAAAATTTATGTTACTATAAACTATAATGAATGTTCTATTATATTATTAAAAAATTAATCCAAATTTACTATTGTAAACAATCGAAATCCACAACAATACGATGTCCGAATATTAATAAAAGTCACTGTACGTAGAAAATGAAAAATGTGTTTTCGTCGGTAAAGTGGTACCGTACAGGTATATGTTTCGGTATTTTCACCATTGTGGACATCAAATACCGATAAAATACGTATGAAAATACCGGTATTATGGGAGCAAATACCGGTACAATACCTAAACCTCACAATATTTCGGTTTTCAGTCTCTGCTTCACACTCGGTGTCTTGTCAGATACTCGTACTGGATGTATATAAAAATATAAATATACTGTATAAATCGACTAATATAAATATACTATATAAATCGATATATATATAAAACTCAATCTCGCTCCGACAGACACAGGATTTCGAAAACAATCGCCGTAGAGACGTCAAAGACGTCAATAGCGTGCCGCTTGGAAACAATTTTCTAATAAAAGAAAAAAAAAAAGAGAAGAAAAAAGCAAGAATGAGCTGACTCTTGGCTCCAAATTGGACGCTAAATATCCTCCGTGGATCATGCACCCTTTGAAGCGCAACAGGGCGCCGATCAACGACGATCCGACCGGGTCTAAGCCCGTAAATAATAGCCACTGATTAGAAGCCACGGAAGGCGATAATAATTCAGAAGGTGGTGTTTACGTTGCTCCCGTTGCCTCGTTCTTTCTCGCGTTCTGGACGCGAGATCGTGCGCGCGAGTCCTCGTTAAGGGAAGCTCCCTCCCTCCCCCTCCCCCTTCACCCAGGTCCAAATTGATCCCCGGGGAAATTAATATTTCGGCGAGATGAAACGACTTTCCTAGCGAAAGGACGATGTCAAAGGAAGCAACGCCGAGGCACCGGCCGCCGATGAATACGATCTCTGTAATTAACGTCGAGCCTCCTAATGACCGGCCGATCCACCTGTGCGCTCCAACGCCGGCCACGCTATACCTCGAGCAAAAGGCGATCCGAGCCGGTATTAAGCCGAATGACTCGCGCCTCTGATACACCGTCAACCCTCCACGGTAGTCTCGCCCGGTTAATATCTAATTATTTCGATGATCAAGACCACGTGAAACGGATAGGGAATAAGGTGATTCCTGGATAATCACCGGGACTCCGAGCGTGATCGTGTAAAAACTCCACGTGTGCCTAATTTTGTAATGCTCGGATTTCTTAATGGGTATGGGATAATTGTGATTTGGAAAGAGGCATCCTTTGGGCTTGGTTTCTCTTTTTTTTTATTTTTTTTATTTTTTTTTTTGGAAAAGAAGGGACAAGGTGGTTATAACGTAGTTGTAGACAGGTAGTTAGAAGGTAACACGCACGCTGTTTCAATGTAAATTATTTCTCGGAGCAACGTGTTGTGGATATTGCATCGCGGACTACAAGGCTGTTTGGAAGAAGTTTTTAAATTGAGATTAACTTTCGAAGAAAATGTTGATGTTTCAGGCTGTTTAAAAGATGCTTCAACTTCCAATCCGTCTATTCCAATATCGGTCTGTTACACGGTGGATTCGTCAAGATCGTTCGCCCTAAACGCTCCTGTCGCGCAGGTGCCTATTAAACAGATACGATCTCAGTTTCAAGAACCCGTTATCAATACTTGTCTAGCCCAAACACAAACTTGTCGCCAAACATGGAAAATACGCGGCTAAATCGCGACGAAGGGGCCATGAAAATCGAATGGCGTGCCATTCTGTCTCATGGTCGGGCATCGTCGAGATGTCAGATGTCTCTCGTCTCGAACGCCTACCTCGGCCTTCCTCGGCCGTCTCTGCTCGAACGAATTTGTTGCAAGTGCGGTTTACTGTAAACTGTCTAGGTCTACCAGCTGCCCGTAATCCGGCACCCCCTCCAGCCAGAGAGCCAGAGAGCACGTCAGAGGTCTGTTCGCGGTGAAAAGAGGGGCTGTTATCGCGGTCCTATCTGCGATCGGCCGCCGTGATATTTCTAACAGGGCCCCTGGCTCCTAGTCCGTGGCCCATAGATCTCGCCAGATAAGACGAGTGCGGTGTTCGCGAGGCCCACCAGGGGGCCGCACGGCCTGTCCATTGTGTTCCGTGTCTTCTGCATCCTCCATGGGGCCACGTCCTTCTTCCAGCCTTCTTTACCTTCCAGCTCCTACTACCACTTTTTCTCGGTCGGCTTGTCGCTGATTGCTCGCGCGCAATTACACGTACTCTCTCTCTCGCGCGCGCGATTAACATCAAATTCCCATCCCATTTTTAATTCAGCAGCCCTGACAGCAGAATTTCTCGAAAATTCAAAATTCTTTGCACGTGAGTTTCCATCGGAGATCGGTCATTGGAGATTTTTGGCTCTCGACCTTGCCAGATTATGTTGACCGATTGCGAGACTTGGAGAGACACTCGAGACACTTTAGTCTTTCTCGAAGCGAGAAAAGAAGGAAGGAAAGAAAGTTACAAAGAGCTGTGTGCTGTAACATACCGTTCAACCCTTTCCCGGTATCATGGCATTTCATCGTCGGCACGTACGGCTCGCTCACTCGTGACTTTCCTCCGATAATACACACGCACACACACACACATACAACTGAGAGACTTTTCTCCCCTGAGATTAAGCGAGGAACCCGGTTCCAAAGGTTCGTTTCGTCGGGTCTCCACTTTACGATTATCGAGATGGAAAGAGAACGGACCGGAGGATAAGAACGAGCCGCTAACCGAGACTGTATGATCCCCGAAACGATTCACCCGAAGGAAGGAGAGGATCGACATAAACAGCGTTGATCGAAACGATCGCCGACAGATTTTGCGGCCTGCTCTTGCCGCTGGAAATATAACAGTATCCAAGCAGAGAGAGAGAGAGAGAGATAAGGCGAAAGGTGTCCAAAGCACGCGAATTCTCAAGATATCCTCGCGTTGCTTCCATTTCTCTCTCTCTCTCTCTCTCTCTATCTTAGATCGCAATCTCTTTGGAGAGCGTGGGCGTTTCAATGACGTGACTAGTCACGGTGCCGATCATCGGATAGCGAGACACGACACTGCGACAATTTCGGACCGCCAGCTTTATGGGACAAACTTCCACGTCGCTCATCTTGAATCCAATCATTTTACAACGAAAAAAGATATCGAAGATATTGGTACACGGTGATTAAGAAATATATTTCTCCGATTATCGTTATCCTACATTCCCACCCAAAAAAAAAAAAAAAAAAAAGAAAAACCTTGATTCGCTCTCGATCCAAAGATCTTACCGTCGTCTCGAAATAAAAGAAAAAAGGAAAAGGGAGAAAGATTATCGACCAAATAAAATCTGCTCCAACGAGAACCGAGACGATCGCATCGGCGATCACGGTTGAACGTATTAGATTTCGACAAGAGGCGTAGCGAGCGTCGGGCCCCATTTCTGGAACTACTCGAGTGTGTCCGCCCTTTCACGGATAATTTGATCTCGTTGACGATAAAGATGTACAATGCCGGTCCAAGGATCGACGATCAGATACCTCGGCGGATAACGAGGCTGGATTGTACGGAGACTAATTGGTTAAAGTGCCGTACAAGAGAGACGCCGCGTGTTTCGCATTTCGAACGCGGAAGCGCAGCCAACGGGGAAGTTGTTTCGCCCTGAGTCGCGGTGGAGAGCCAAACCGAGCCAAACCGAGCCAAACCGAACCAAACTCTCCTCCGCGTTCACGATTCTAGACGATTCAAACTGTTTCTTCTTTTCTTTTCTTTGTTTGCTTTCGATCGATGAAATCGGTGAAAGCCGATTCGCAAGGCACAAGCAAACAAGCGTTTCGATCTTCCATTGAAATCGAAATCGCGCGATGCTCGAGTTTTCGTCCACGTGTTCGGCGTGCGATGCACTCTCGATCAAAGCGGGATCGTGTAAATTGTTTAATGAAAGAGCTGCGGGAAATTGACGCGAGCGGAGAGTGGATGCCGGATTGTTCTACGAGAGGAGAGAAAGTACACGAACGATGTACAAAAAACCGTGTTAAGCTGTTTCGCTGCTGAGAAAAACGATTCGGCGCGTCATCGGCTGGTAATTGTGGCTTACGTGCCGACTTTAAATACTGGGTCAGAGGCACGCGGCAATTATCCGGATTGCTGGCAAGCCTCGTGTTCCCCCGGACGAGGAAAGCAAATTGCGAGATCGTGATACGATCCTCCCTACCACACAACCGCGAAAGATAAATTGATTTCTCTCAATTATGGCTAGACTTTCTTCTGTATGTTCTCTGATCTCGCTCGATTGCACGAATTTCATGGTGCATTGGCGATACTTTGAGGATTGAAATGAGAAGCAGACGCAAGTTACACAAGGAACGCAGGAATTAATTAATTTCCCGCAGATGCGAGCACAGCGGACCACCCTACATAAAAATGAAGCAAGAAACACGATATTTCCTTCGAGATGCAATTAAAACGACGCTATTTGGTGGTGCGTGCGCGTCGTAAAAACGAGCGAACCGGCCGACTGAAATTTTAGGGGCAACTTTTATGGGTCGAAATAAAACCAAGTTGCCCAGTTTCCAGGGAGTTTCCTTCGGCGTCACGAAATTTAACTCTTCTTCGAGGCAAACGCCTGCCTTTACGGCTCGTCGTAAAAATCGGTCGAGAAACGGAAGTTTGTTCCAACGAAGTTCACGTAAAGCGGAATCTCGTGCTGGATTCCCGTTCTTTCCCCGTGACGCAACCTGTCAGTGTCAGTTTTACGAACTTTCGGAAACATTCGAGCAGGCGGCGAACGTAAAACGAAATTTTCGAGAACCATCCGCGATTCCACTCGTTTTCCAAATTTCGCACGATTTTTCGAAGCTGGAGACAAACGGCAACAGCGACGTGAAAAGGTACGAAAGACGTCAGAACTGTTCGCAGAGTACGTGACAGATGGACGCGGAAAGGTGTGTGATGTTGTGAGAAATGGGGGCTAAATATTTTCTCTGAAATAGGATCGACGACAAGCGGCACAATGACCAGGACAATGAGGAACTCTTAACGCGGTCGTACGACAAGCACGTCGTACAGGCATAATCCGCGGGGTTTCCCGCCGCTATCTTCGCTCGATCTTGATCCCGCGTGGATCTCCAGGCTCCAGATCGCTCCGGATAGACCCAACTTCCTCGCCAGCTGCTTCGCCGTTCGAGAGTCGAGGGCTCTCCGCGAGCAAAGAAAAGATCGCAAACTGTCGCCAGCTCGACTCTAAAAGTCAACCTCGGTTATTTTTACCGCCGGCCGATCTCTCAATTACCCGAGATTATGTTTTATCCGCTCCTGTTCGACAGTTGGCTAGTTCCACGAGTGGAATCGAAGTGCCGACTTCAAATTTCAAACATAAATTTCTACGAGACTCGAATCAATAATGCATGGTCTCATCAACTCAATCTTTACATTCTCGAACGAACGTCAGTCAAACCCATCAATCCAATCAAAAATATAAGGAATCGAGCTTCAACGTGTATCGATCGGGCTTGTCGAGTCGCGAATAGCCTGTCGACTCCGACTTTGGGCATGCAAGAACATTGAAATGTCCGAAACCGTCTTGCCAGCAAAACCGGACCGGATCTGGTATATGACGCTAATTCCTTCGTGTCCTCGGTAGCAAAGATCCAAGAACGACCGTAGGCCCCGTCGTCATCGAGTCGAAGCCGGGATCTTCCACCACCCCGACTTTTCTTTTTCTCCTTGTTACCTCTAACAAGAGAGGGAACGACACGAGGACCGAGTCTCCGCTCGCGTGTACACCGGGCGCATTACGCGAGATTTAAGGTCGCCCTTTAGCATCGACAGCGTCCGGGGTCCAGCCAGGAACAATGGCTGACCATTTTAAGAGAGAGAGAAGAGCTCCTCCTCGGAGGGGCATTTTATTCCAGGGGCGTAACGAGCGTTACACGAGGGCTCCGCTCCGATCGTCACCCGAGTTCTTGAAACGCTGGGGATTCCGAGGACGGGAATAAAATGTTTGGACAGTGGAGAGAGGGGGAAGGGGAGGGAGCGGGGGAAGAAATCTCGCCGCTTTCAGCTGGAATTCGAATTCGACCCACCGCTGTTTTACCCCGCGTGAATTATACGCGACCCGAGAGCGACGGAACAAAGGGCCGAGCGATATGCAAACAAACGTTTCAATTATTCAACGGCTTGCCGGCCGGCCGTTTATCCGACTCTTGAAAATTACCCCCGATTACCGACCCGGCAATGTGTCCCGCCGGCCGAATTCTCGCCGATTTCGAGAGAAAACGCGCGGCGCTTCCCTCCGAATATCTGCATAATTACGAGGGAATTTCGACGCGGTGAGAACCAACGTCGCCTTCTCCGCTGATTCACGCGAGGCTTGAACGCGCGACACGTCCCACTTTCTCTGAATAATCTCCGGCCGGAACGTTTGATACTCTCTTTTCACTTCGTTTTTCTACTTTGTCGTGATCGCGGATTTGAAACGTTCGAATAAATAAACCCGGGGAAAATGAAACTCTGACTCTCGACGGAGATCCGCCGGGTAATTCACGAGTTCGGAAACCCGATCGTCCTGGCCGAAGGAGAGTCTGAAAGTCTCGAAATCCTCGGGTCAGCGTTCAGCTTCTTCGTTCTTCGGCGATCAGATAGAGCGAGATGTTCGGAAAGCGAGCGGGATTATCCGTCGCAATCAGGCTCGCCCATCTCTTCGACGAGCAGATCGGAGATCTGACGCAAGTCTCGCGAAAAAATCCGACGCTTTTACCGTTCGCCGGACGAAGATACGAACGGTTCCTCTCGGAAGTTGACCTCTGACGAACAATCGCGTATCGATTGCCTATCGTGCTTTCGCCGGAATCTCGTAAACGAGAACACACAGTCGGCGGAGGAAAAGACGAAAGCAGGGTGAAAAAAGTCGTCACGGTATTAAGGTTATCCGTCCGTGATCGTTCAATTTGACGAGCAATTTTTCACTCTCGCTTTCGTTTCGAGCGCACCCAGTCGCGGATGTTGAGAAGTTCATGTAGCGATCTCTACTTCGAAGCATTTGGATCATTGACAACTATGTTCATTCACAATCGTTCCGTCGAGATGTGTATTTAATATAAACAGTAGAATATTTAAAAATTGTTTGTAATTTCATTATCACCATAGAAATGTTTACAGAGACATATAAATACTGCAGTCATTGTATTGAATGTTCATTCATTATATAACTTTTATTATACAATCTTCGTTATTTTATATTTATTATACATTTTATTATATTGATAATTTATTGGTATAAACAAGTTAAATTAAATATGGAGTTATTATTTATTTGTAGTATTATGATGTAAATTTATTTATCATCATAATCTCATACATTCATTTGTATAATGTCGCCATCTATTAATATGCAGCATATACTGAGAGTTTGTGGATGTCGTGATTTTGTTTTGAAAAAGAAGACTAGCGTATGTATAACACGACCGGACGCTCTACGTGTTTCTCGAGTGTGCTTCAACGAATGTAGAAATAAAATAACAGATAAATATATTGTCCGTAGTTTAATACAAATATATTGCAGTGAAGTATTCTTATTTCGGATATTAATTTCCGCGAGACGCTCGATAAAATTCACCGAGTCGCTTGTTCCTTGAAACAACGACGGTCGAGTCTCACTTCGCTGACACACAGAAATATGAAATCTCTGAACTGATCGTCAGCCCGTCAGATTGAATTTCCCACACTTTGTTTCAAAGATCGGCACGCGAACACACTGCTGCCTCCCTCCGTAATCCATCGAGACTAATTCGATTCAGATTTAGGCTTGAGATTCGAAACGCGTGTAGCCTGGCAATCCGGCACTAATTCGAGGAAATTACAGCAAAAACACAGGTGCACCTGTACGATAGAGAAGGAAATTGGTAGCCGCTTAGTGGGATTCGTTCGATCCGACACGTTGCTCGTCGATTCGACGCGATCGTTTAGGCATCATTAAGACCAAAAACACACGAATCACTCCGATATCCCGACAAATCGGTCGATCAAGGTGCCCGCGTACCATTTCGAACAGGTTTCCGCTCGCGTTTCTGCTATTTCGTTGGTTCGTCGGCCACCTCGAGGCCTCGTTTTCAACACCTCTAAGACGGGATGTATGACATTAGCGATCATGGATTACGCGAGCGGAATAACGGGCCTCCGTTGTCGGTCACCTTGATGCCGGTAATTTATGCTAATGGCCGAGCAGAAAATTTCAGGGCCCCTACGAATTTGGCACCGGCCCGACCGCCTCCTCGATGATGATTGTTAGATCTGGTTTCGATCCATCGGATATTACGGCGGAACGTCGAACAGCGGCCCGAGCGCTTTGTGTTGTTTTTAAACGGCCGCTTCAACATCCACCAACACGGTCAAACGTCTCTCGTAGATCCTCCGACCGAGTTGGTCGTGACTTTTCAGTCGAACTTTTCAACTCGACAAATTTCACAATAGTATTCGCTTTTGGAAGATGGGTCGATAAATTTCATTCATTTGGTCTACGCGAGATCTACAGACGTCTCGAAGAGATGAAACCAACAAACGAGTCGTCTAAAGTCGTCGAAGGAATGACACTACGAGCTTGTTTCTCAAGTTGGCAAAGTTCTTTCTAGGAGTCTAGGGGGAAGAATCGAGTGAAACTCTACCTGCAGCGAGGTACGGCAAATGATGGAAAGTTACGGGGACCGCCTCCATGAAACGAGCAGAAAGAGGGTCAGTGTATGAAATTCATAATGAACGTCGGCCCTTTTCAAAGACGTCCAGGGCTCTGGCGTGACCTTCTCCCTTTTCCTTCGACGTCTCCCACAGTCTCTCGTCATAGACGCGTCGTCGTCGATCGACACACTGGTACGAAAATGGAATCTGTCGCTCGTGTCGTCCGAGATAAGATAGAAAAAGAGAGAGAGAGAGAGAGAGAGAGAGAGAGAGAGAGAAAGAGAAAACGTCGAGAACGTTGGCGAGGCTCGCCATTAAGCAAATTCGAAATTACGCTTGCAAATTTCGAAATGCAAATCGCTGGCGGGGGTCGCGTCTACGCTTTTTGCGACTATAAATTTCCGCTTTAATTGGATCGGATTATTGTAATTCCTGGCGGGGCTTATTTATGAGGCCGTTTCGGGCTTTAAACTTGTTTCCAACGGCAGCGACCAACACGGGGCCCTCTTTATTCTCCCTCTCTGTCCGCGGCCGTCTCAAAACTAAAAGGCCGGATCGGTTATTAAATTATGGTTAAAGCTCTCTCGCTCTCGTTTTTGTCGGCAGGTGAGGCAACAGGCTTCTCTTCTTTCGCCTCTTTATGCATACCACGGACGGGAGCTTTGTTAAAGGCCAATTTATGGAAGACAACGCGCACACATGCGCGCGGAGGGTGGCCGAAGGGGGTGAAACAGGCAGAGGCCGGAGGGGAGGGGGGGGGAAGAGAGGATTACAACGGCGTCGTGAATCAGGATCGAGCCGTGTCGATGCCTGATTTTCGCCCCTGACATGTCCATCTCTTTAGGCGAATCTAACAAGCCGCCGCGCCGGTTTCCCGCCGATTTATTATGTAGGTACACGCCACGACCAAACACTGGACAACGTATTTGACACCTTCGTAAAGCGACACCGTCGTTCGACGTAATTTACGAACAAGCGATTTTTGCATTTGCGCTTGTGTATAAATAATGGCGGCTTCTTGGAAGCGATAAAAGAGACTTCGACACGCTGGCTAAACCAGTTGCACGTCTCCACGATATTGTCGCAGACCAGGCGTGACGCAATCTCACGCGAAATCAATTTTAATTTTACGATTCAAATTACGATATTTCCACGATAGCTCTACGAGCGTAAGGTGTAAAGTTTCAACACAATCTGTCCGTTGCGAACGAATCGAATTCATTGGAAAAATAATTCTGCTTCTGCTGCGATAATGACTGATTGAAAGGCAATTCAAAGACTTCTCCTTTGTGAAAAGAAAAAAAAAAAGGAAAAAAAAAAAATGAAACGAAACTCAAGACGAAAGCAGTTGTTCTCACAATCGTTAGTCCAACTTTCGAAACCACGTTTCCAACCGCTCCAGGGCCCCAAGAGTTCTCATCCGGGAACTCTTGCTCGCTTGGGGGAAAAGCCGTGAACGCACATAAACGAAACATTGTCCTCGGCCGCTATTCTGCATGACTAAACACGCGAACAAAATAGGAACCCTTTTATAAGCCATCAATCAATAAGTAAGAGAAAAGGTCGATCGACGAGCCGCTTTCCCTCTCTCTGACTTGTCCGACAATCTGGGTGTCTTCCCATAGTGACTTGCACTAATAAACCCCCGTACGTGAGGCCCGTTAGGGTGAACGCGAAGGACGCAGGAAATTTTAATGACAGCATTTTGCCCGTTTAGACACAATAAACGTCAACAGATCGCGTTGCGCCCTTCTTACCGAATTTTCTTCCATTATTCCGTTTCTTTTCTTTCTTTCCTTCCTTTTCTTTTTTTTTTTTTTTCTCGCGAGTCATTACCATTCGATGACGCGGAGAGACATCTGGACGGAGGAACCACACCTTTCAAACCCCCCTTTTCTTTTTACGATACAGGCTGATATTCAAATGCGCGAAAATTATAATAGCATCGTGATACTCGAGTTCCGTTGAATCGTTGGCAAAAGGGTTGCTCCGATGAAATATTAAAATTCATGAATGCCCAGGCACTGGCGAAGTGAAAACACTTTGTATCGACGATGCTAATGATCCTTTCGCGGATAAAGTTACGTTTTTTCATTGTAGACAGAGAGAGAGAGAGGGAGAGAACGATGCGCGTGCAGATGTTCGAATTTATGCGTGAATCGAGGTTTCGAATATCATTACCTGCTGTATCAATTTATGTGTCTGACTTTCAAGACCACGTTCGCATAAATCGTTCGGTATCGTTCGAATTCGCGAATTCACGAACAAAACAGGAATTCTCGAGAGGGAAGAAGGAAAGTTTGACTCCGGACGGACTCGCGCCATACCGGAAACGGAAAATACGTGTATGTAGATGAAAAGGGGAAAGGATTATATAAAAGGGACTCCGTTGACTACATTTTGTTGCGTCTGCTGCATAACGCAGCCTCTACTGCTGCGTGTTTTACACGGGTCGGCGCATCGATTAACCTGCATTACGAGGGACTGGCCGCTAGTCATGCAGGCTGCATCGGTAAGTCACGAGTACGATACGTGTAGTAGCAAAGAGAAAGGAAAAAAGAATAAAGGAAAAAGGAACGAGAGACAAATCTACAGGATAGATCTTGGACTCGGCTACTTGCAATTCTTTACTAAATTTCATCGAAAATTACCATTCTCTCACTGTTACTGTGTAAAGAATTTTGATCCAGCCTCTTGTAATTCGATGGATCGAAACACTCCATCTTCGCTAACCATTCGACAATCGTTTACGTTTCCACGTGCTAAGCATCGAGCTGTCCTCTTACAACTTTCAGGCGTCTCCCGTTCGTTGAACAAGCGAGGGGAAACAACTGACCGAGGCAGCGAGCGTTGATCCTTCGAACGAAAGGATCGAGCACTTGATGCGCAGACAATTTCAAAGCCAAGCTCACAGGCGAGCAGGCAGGTTATTGCTTAGGCTGATCGAAGACACGTGTGTTCACCTGTTATGAGTCAGCTGAACCTGAGCCTGGCTTCGGGATCCGAAGTACATCGTCGAGACGTTTTCTACGAGGCTTCCACGTAATCACGCGATATCCTGGCCAACAATCTCGTGCATCGATCGTGACATCGAACGCCGATCACGTTATTAACTCCCTAACGTGATACACAATGCGCTCTTTGTTCCGTTCAAAAAGTTTAATCACTTGGCCTTGGCGGTTGAACCACGTTCCGTTTGAAAAACACGCCACGCTTTAACGATCTTTTAATAAAAACGATCCGCGAAATCTCGACGCGGGAAAACAATTATCGCGACGGCTGAATAAGCGAACAACGAATAGTCGAGCGAACACTACTATTGTACAAATGCGTGCAGATAGATGGCACATCATGGTGCTCCAAAAATGGTAGCAAAATGTTCCGAAACAAAAGCGACCGCGATCCTCCGGAACCAATAGCCGCCGTTTATAACTTTCAAACCTACCAGCTTTTTAGATGCACGGCCCCGGCACATACGGCACGTACGCGGTAATAAATGGTCCGACCCGATTTCTCAACATCCAGATCTCGTTGCCGGTTTCTCCCTCTCGGGTGGCCGTGAGCGAAATGGCAGCGTTCGGATATCGCGAATATCCAACAAAGGGGCCCAGCCGAAAAGGTTGAAAGCTTAATTTATATGCGATTTCGCGGTCGTCCGCATTCTCACAAGAGAGGCCAAGGAGAGAGGAGAGGGGCGGGGGAGAAGGAGGAAGGAGAACTTCTTCCTCGTACCAGGGAACTGATTTCGATGCAGCTATTCCTTTCCCTCCACTTTTTTCCCTCCACCCTCCCCGGGTCCGTGGTGGTGCCAGTACGCTGCCGATGCTAATAGACCTCGATTTCTCGATTATTTTGGCCTAGGCTCGGCCGTGGATCGCCCTCGATCGTGGAACGACGAAGGAGAGACGGCGAAACGGCGCGGTGGAAAGAACGTAGAGATATAGAACGGCCACGTTGAAAGCCACCCGGGTCGAGGGCGAAATACCGGGAAGGCAGATGTCGGAACTCTGTATGTTTGCTGACACGCAGAATTTACATCCTATCGTCCTCTCCACTTTGCTCTAGCGTACCTTACGGTCGATACTCGCTTTATTTAGCAAGGTTTATGGCCCATCCGCGCGAGCGGCCGTTGTTTCTGGGATTCTGTTCTCTTCTGGTCCTCGGCCATTGGTAATGGGGACTCGATACGGGTGGGAATGGGTGGAGTGTCGAAGGAGAGGATCACTTGTGCGAACGTTGCTCGAACAGCGGCATCGTATCGTTCTACTTGTTTTCCGATGAATTTCCACTCGATCGGGGCGAGTGAGGACGCGTCGCGTTCGAATATCAATTTCATGCGATGACTCGAAAAGGATTTCGAGGTGCCTCGGAAACAAAACTGACGGAGAACAACCAAGGAATCCGGAATCAAGCGAGCTCGCAGTAATTTTCGTAGGCGCGAGTTAAGTCGGTTAAATGAATCGTTCAATCCGTTCAATATTGTGACGCGTCGTGAGCCCAACGTCGTGAATTTACATAAGAGTTCGTTCACTGATATACAAAAGGCAAACCGTCCAAGGCTCGAACATTGTTATTCAAATAGCCGACGCGGTGGATAACGCGCGACAACGTAACTCGAAAATCAGTCGATGATATATCGTGTATTAATGACGAGTCGAATATTCTATGCAGATCGGATTATAGATTAGGCGAAGCGTTAAATGCCGCCCATACCATACCTGATGAAATTAATGAGAAACTTGATATCTCTTGCTTGAAAACCGATCGGCTGTATCGGTTTGTTATGCACGAAAATCACCGATCGCTCCGCGCTGATAAATCATTGAAACTCACAGAGAATCGAATTAGCCGACTCTTCGAGTTCGTCTACTAAGAGGATTTGCCTGGTCGATGATAATCCTGGCGCGCCTATAGCGATTAGAACGATGCAACGCGGTAAGTTTGCTTCATTGTTATTATAATGCTCGCTATTGTGTACTTTGTGCCTAATGGAAAAGATCTTTTCAAGTCAAAAGCACGTTAAAAAGGATACGTCGAGCTTCGAGAAAAACCCGTGTAAATTTTAACCCGTTTTTCAAATTAATTCCAAAAAAAAAAAAAAAAATTCCCACAACTGAACTGAATACAACGTATTTCCCGTTGTATCTGCGCGAAATAAACGAAATTCACGGAATCTCGAACCGACCATACGAGGGATCGTATTCCCTGGTGCGTCGTCTAAAACCCGATATAAAATTCATACACCCTGCAAGCACGGTGCGCTGCCATAAAATCGCGTTATACAGCGTTGCATATTTACCAGACCAGAACAAAATCTAGCTGTATAAATTTCAACGGCGGTTTTTTTTTTTCTTTTTTTACGAGACCGCTCCGCAGACCTAAGCGAATCGGGCTGAAAAACGAAAGGGTGACATCATAAAGATCCCCTGTGTCATGGCTCACGTGTCACTGCGCAATGATGCCAGCTTTTTCTCGCTCGTCACACATTGCCTCACCTGCCCCAACCATTTTTTCCTCGCTATCGTTAAATTCATTTAATCAAATGCAATAATACGCGATCTGGCGATGGTTCTCTTTCATCTTCGATTTTTTTTTCTGTTTTTGTTATTTTTTTTTTTTTGGCTTTTCTCTCTCTCTCTTTCTATACATTTCGCATAACTCGCAGTATCGATTTTATGCAACGCCACCCGAAAAAAAGGCTCGCGCACTTGCAACCAAACGCGTTGTTTTTTTTTTTTCTTTTCTTTTTTTCTTTGTAGCAGCAACAACGAACGGCTGATCGATCACGCGCATGACTGGTATAAAATTTCTTCACGGCCGGGATACCGCCATTCGTTTGCATCGCTACTCGATTTACAGTTTCCACTTTATTTGCGCAAATAGCCGAGAAGAAGAAGAACGGAAGCGTTCTCTTCTACTCGTTCGACGAAAGGCAATCTGGCCGACAGGTATGCCTGCCGGTTGGCCCAGTTACAGGAGTCTCGTGCCATTCCCTTTTTCCATCTTACGATTCGCGTTTGTTTCTCTCGAAACAATTCTCAGTTGAAACAATTATTATTGAAAGAGTATTCCACGTGATCGTGGCTGAATTTTCTTCAATAACCACGTGGCTTTATAAAGTTATAACGACCTACGAAACTACGGTCCGCCAACCCATGCTATTTTAAAACCAGCAATAACGCGGCTTCCTCCTTGAAAGGTTCCGTGAAAAATTAATCGGGGACCATTTTCTGGTCGAGCTCCGTAAAAGGATATACTTAGCGAAATTATCGATCACGCGCGCGCGCACGCTGCCCCTCGCGCCTCGATTCCCAGAGATTCCACCGATTCCACATCCTTCCACGTGGATCTCCGCCACGAAGCTTCACGATAATTCTAGCCTGCCGGGACAAAATGGACCGCAAAATGGACGCCCATTAATGGACACCGCTAATGACGCGTCTCCTCTACGTTCCACAGATTTTCATAATACCCGGCAAAGTTTGCTTATTTTATAAACATCCATATTCCCGGAATTCCCTTTGATCCCCGAATCGATCCGCAACCACGCGTCCACCTTCGCGAACCTTCCAAAAGCTTTGCCTTCTCTTTAGCCCAGAAATACCGCCGTGAAACAAATCTCAAACATTGTTCCCCCAGAGTGTAAATCCAGAAATGTCAGCCGAGTTTGCGCGGTGAAGCCTCGCGACGCTGCGCGCCCTTGGCGAAGAGACACGGGACTTTGGAGAATGGAATCGAAAAGCCAGAAAACGATTCGACGCGCGGCGGCAAATTGAACGGTCCGAGAGTAGGCGGTCTACTCCTCGCGAATCCTCAAACGTTCAAACGAAAACACGTGCACGCTCCGTTGGCGGTGGGCGTTGATTTACGCGTCTCTAATTGTTACACTTGGAACGGAACCGTCAATTAAGCGGATATAGCTCATTCGTGTGTCTCTCCGGGCCTATCATTGTCTTGCCTCGCCTCGTAGCAGATCTAAGATAGAGCAACGAATGGAGAACAAGCTGGACGCAACAAGTTGGCCTATGCGTGCCAACGCCGCAGAGGCGATCAGGACACGCAGTGTCTTTCCCTCTGAGAGGTAGACTCTGTCCAATGGGAGGTGCACAAACTACTCGTAATTGCTCGAGATTACAGGCCCGAGAGTAGACCTCC
This sequence comes from Tetragonisca angustula, assembly GCA_036937485.2. Classification (NCBI taxonomy): domain Eukaryota; kingdom Metazoa; phylum Arthropoda; class Insecta; order Hymenoptera; family Apidae; genus Tetragonisca; species Tetragonisca angustula. The sequence goes on from JAWNGG020000181.1 coordinate 543,948, forward strand.
TCCGTGAGGAGGCTGCGCGTTTCCTTCGACGGTAGTTAAGCTGCCTTTTCCTTCGTCGTTCGCCCGTAATTACCGCAAGGTGCAAACTCGGAAAATTTTTCTTCCACGGCCCGATCGTTTCGTGTAATGCCACGCTGCATGTGGTCGCGGCGTTGCTTAATGGCACGTTGGCAGAGGGGTAACCTCTCTCCTTCGAGACGGACGTTTAAATCTACGACGTGGGACTGATTGATTATGGAAACAGCCTGACAGGTTGATCGAACAAACGAATCTCAAATGCTCGGGAACACTTGAAGAATATAGGAATTTTTAGAAGAACAAAAATTCCGTAAAAAGCGTACAAAGTATACAAAGAGCATGTCGATCGAGCACGAACAAACACTCGTCTGGCTGTCTCGATGTGCAAGCGGATAGACCAACGTGTAGACGAGACATCCTTACGTATCTGCTGATTAGCTTAAAAACGAGACTTTTGGCGCCTGGGTGACTGCGCCTCGGGCGGACGTTCGCAATCGACTGTGGAAACTGATAGTTCTCTCAGAGGGTAGCAAGGGGTTTGTTTGGATTCCCTAATGAGATTCGAGTCTCGTGCTCGTCGCAACGAAACATTCATATGCTCGTTACTACGCGGCGCTACAGTCATTCGAGAGAAAAAACACAATGGTTCAATGGGTTTTTCGGACAGAGTATACTAAACGTGGCCGCGAATACTAAACACAGAACCGAGAGACAGACAAGTTCATCAGTACAATGTAAAAAAATTTTAATTCGATTCCAGATTTTAGCTAAGCCCTGATAACAACGCGTTAGCTCAAATTCTTCTTTCGAATGCTAATGTTTAATCGGTCTGCGACGATAAAGTTGAACGACAATCGGCGCCCAAAATCACAGGGGTTTCCTTGGAACGTTTGAGACCGGAGCAATTTAAAATTAGTCACCGGGCCTGATCACGTGTTTAAACGCAGACAATTACGACCCGATCGATCAGGGCAGAGTTTCCGGGCTAAGGGATACGCACGGACACGCCATGCGCCACGGAGAAAAAGGTTATCGGCGAAGAATTTTCGAACAGACAGCTGCCACTTACGGTGGCGTCACGACTTCCACAGCTCTCCGGGACCTTTCGTTCTAGGGACGTTCTTTTCTCACCCTGTAATTTCCCTGCCTTCCCTGAAACGGGATATTTTCTAAAATTGCACATTCCCGATCACCACCCTGCAGGCGTCGCGCCGCGCGGATCGCTTTCTCGATCGTTATGCCCTTTTAAGCCGTTAAATTAACGAATCCGCCGCCCTTCCCCCCGCCCGCCCATCTTTCGAAACCTCCTGTGTTTCCATGGAAAACGAGTTGTTCTGGAAATATTTGGAAAAATATATATACTGGTACCTCGGTTCTCTGTACTTTGAAAAAAGGTTTGTCCATTTTTTAATGAAGACGAAACGACAAGAGGTTTGAAAAGCTGTCAGTAGATGTTCACGAAAGTAGGCTAAAATTAGAATCTGAACGCTGCACGTCCATCTTCGAAAATGATTGCTTCAACAAAAGGATCGAGAACAAGAGCACAACGATGTTATTATATAAACGCATGCGGTATCTCGAGCGGTGGAACAGCGCGAGAGGGAAACGCGATTTATATTTATATTTTTGTGGAAGGGAATGAATCATCACTGGCGAGTCGATGTCGAACAACGGTTTTGCAAGACGAAGCTGCTTTCGATGCGTCCAGCCAGTCGATTACACAAGCAAGCTGAAGCGTAAAACGTTGTACGAAATCCAGACGTGACTAATGTTAACGCATTTCGTGCAGGAAATGGCCCCGCTCGGAACAACCAGACTTTTTCATCCTCCTCCGCCCATCGTCCTACGTTCGAAACCTGACGGTGCTCTCCGAAAAAGGGAGCGAACCACCGAAAATACGATCAACGAGCATTCTTTCTTCGAGAAGAACAATGCAACAATATCCGGAACGGCTCCGTAACGAAATTCTTCACTTTTTCCTTTCAAATTGAAAAGTCTTTGATTTCCTTGTTTTTATCTTCATTACACTCGTTGTAATTAACGAAACAAACTAAAATTATCGTAATTCAAATTATTTTCTTGTTCCATCGTGGCAGGTGCCAGTTCGTGTTAGCAGAATTCGATTCGACCTGGTTACAGTTTTCTGCTTCCATTGTTCGACCCTACCGTTCCCCGGCTCCTGGAAAGCGAAGAACCACCCGGTAGTGGTGCTTCGTTACAATCCCATCGAAAAATATTAGATTACGAACCTCTTGACGTTTGCCGACGGACACGTCGCTTGCACGCTTTTCTAGGTCAAAATCTCCTGTCGTGGATCGTCCGAAAATTAATGTGTTGGATTCCGTGTAATCGAGTCAACGCGCTTACAATTTCGAAGTGTTTGTTTCGAAGGGTTTGTTTATAAAGTAGAACGATATATAATGATTTAGTATGATATAGAATGATGCTGAGCCATGCTGTGGTATTCTGTACTCTACTGTACTATTCTAGTCTGTCTCTCCTATTCTAAAACATGTCCTTATATATATTTGGTTATCATCGTCAAGTGGAAGGAGAAGAAGCATAGATGACCAACTATTTGGATCTTGCCCTTATGACTAACTATTCTCAGTCCACTTTTATGTTGACTGTTGCTAGCTCGTTGTTAGTATTTGCATAGATCCAATATTGTCTAGGTTGGTCATCCAACAAATGTACCATATTCCACAGAGGTACAGAGGCGAATCAAGAAATTGCGATCCCGAAAATATCGCACGAAATATCAAAAGATAACTCGAGCAACTACGCTCCCTTTCCCTCAAAAGTCCGAAAAATTCCCAAAATTCCTACAACTTGGACCGATGGTTCGCGATCAAATGATGGTGTGCTATCCCACATAAGAGAAAAAGGTGTCGGACATGACGCACACCCGCGACACGGTAGATTTATCGTCCCGACGGAGATGATTTATACGTAGAAGTGAGAAAGAAGCAAAATGTTTACAACAGGCATGGGGACGACGACGACGACGGTTTCTGGCGCCTCTGGGGCCGAGTTCCGGGTCCTCGCGAGAGCACGATAATTTCGATTGAAGTCACGGGGGCGAGGTTTCCTGTTTCCGTGATTCACGACCCTGACGCGTGACGGGTGCTTCCTGGCGCCCACGACGCCCGCGTATCCCACACGCCACCGCGTTCAGGATGTCCAGCAGCCAGTCAGATATCGGTTGCGACGCGTGTCTCGACATCGGGCCATCATTTCCCAACGACTCGTATGCAGCCTGACCCTCGTCATCGATTCATTAATAAATGGTTTATTGCGCGGCAACTAGCACCGCTCCCTCCACGTGGAGCGAGCGTCGACGTAATTCGAGGATTCGACGCTTCAGGAAGTCGTGTTTTACAGGGATCGTAGCTCGGGCTACCACTCGCGACGCGAACAGACTGCGGATGAAGAGGCGTCTGCTGATTGAAAGTCCGTGAACGTTGGTTCTTTGAATTTGGGAGAGGTCTAGGTGAAGCTCTGGCATTGGAAATAATTTAAAAGACAATCACCGTGTGTGCTCTGTAATATTAATCTCGATTATTTATACAAAGCGTTAAAGCGTTTATTAAAATTCCGATCTATTAAAATATTTCGCCGAAACTCTGAAAATTTCCCAAGCAATTTGGTCTTCAAGGATCCTAGCCGACTCGCATCCATCGAGAATGCTCGGTCGGCCGAGCAAGGCCTAGTTATAAATATCCTTTTACAACTTCCTATCGTCTTCCTATAAATCTCCGTGCAACGGCCTCCTTGAAACCTATCCATACCACCATCTTCGCAGGTTTCGAGGCGGACGGGGGCTCTATATCGGCCAGCCATTTACCCGCTGTAAACGTCCGGGAGAGAAGGGAGAGAGAAGGAAAGGTGCGAGAGGCAGCCAGACTCGTTGGAAAGGGGCGTAAAAGGATCGGAGGCGCAGGGGAGCGCCCGCGGGTGCGGGTGTCATTGTTGATATACAACGCGGTAAGTACGCGATAAGTAGACCCCATAAATTCAGCCAATCAGACGAGCCGCCTCGCGCCGAGCCCTGGCCACCCCGTTTCCTCGCCCGTTCCCTCCTCGCCGCCACCCCGTGCCACACGTGGCAGCCGTGTACGTGCTACAGGTCGCTCCACGATCCGCGGCGCGTGCACCCACCGCAACTCCCACGCGAAAACCAGCCGAGTTATACCCACGGAATTATTTATCTCGGCCGCGGATCGATCCTCCACACGATCCTCTTCATCTTGGTCTTGGTAGCCTCTACGCTCGGAGAAACTACGAATATCCTCCATCTCGTTACATCAGTGTCGGCGCGAAAATATTAAACATTGAACAAGCACGGTTTGGTATTCCCGGTATTTCCGTTGGCCATTCTTTCGAATGTTTAACGATTAACGTTTAGGAGATCAGGACGAAACGTTGGTTAACCCGCAAGTTCGTTATGTTCGACCAATCGCAGAGCAATTGAACGATTTGTCTTTTAAATGTGATTGGCCAGATTGAACCAGCGTCGCGGTTTAATTCTCAGGTTGGAAACAATTAATTATCCGTTAGACTCGATAGAAAATAATTTTCGGCAGAGATACGGCGTAACTTTCAACTTGTACAATTTTCACGTCTAATTGTCAACCTCTTGCGCTGGAATGACGTGCCACACAAGTCGAGAACTTTTTTCCCCAAATTGCAACATTTTTCAAGTGTATGTAGTGTTGTATGTACTCAGTTTCAAGTATATTTAAATGTAACCCAGGCCAAAACAAGTTTATCACCTCTTAGTAATTTCTATCCAGTGATATAATACCGACGAGTTCAAAAGAAAAAGAAAGCGACGAATTACTGTATACGGCTCGGTCGCTCGTTATGGTCCGCGAACCAGTTGCCAGCGCAACGGGTTAATAAACGTGATTCTACAAGATATTCGCAAAGTTCATTCGTGCGTAATTTCAGTTGGACAGTCCAGCGCTGCGATAATAAACTCATCGCGGAATACCTAGTTTCAGTCGTAAGTTGTAATAATCAGAGAAAGTAGAGATTCATCCGTTTCCAACTCGGTTTTCAAAAACCTCCATCCACTGCCGTGCGCATATTTACACCCATGATTGATGCAACGCAAGGCAGAAGTGCCTCGAGAAAAGAATTCGATTGCTTGTTCACGCAGCCGCGAGAACTCGTTAATCCCGTCGGCGTATTAGTAACCGTTAACTGGCACGTGACTCCGCGCCGTAATATCTCTCCTCATTAATTGCAATTAAGTAAATCCCCCGGCGGCCAGAACCGCGTAACATCGTGCGCATCGTTGCGCTACATCATCCTCTCCGCGCGACTCTTCCGCTCGAGAATACGTTGAGACGAGCAGCGTGCGTTATATCATTCGCCACAGCGTTAATGAGAAAATAGTAAATTAGCTGAGAAAATGTTTAATCGCGAATTATTTTGGATAAGGCGAGTCGAATTCGTGACACGATCGACACTCGCGTTTGCGAGTTTCGTACCTGTTGGAACCACTATTTTTCCCACCGCGCTGATAAGCTTTGCAAATAAACTCCCTCCGCCGCTATTTTTTTTTTTTTTTTTTTTTTATCGGTTGAATTTATTCAACCACGCGAGTTTCGTTATACGATAAGCGTATGAATAATCGTGGGGAGGTTTCGTTCGAACGTTTCGTGATTTATTCGGATGATTTGAGGGTGGATCGAGTTAGAATCGGACCGACATCGTTCAAACAGTTGTTCCGAAATTTCACGCGACAACAAAAGTAAAAAGTAGTGTTGGTGGTCAACGATTGCTGACGAGCTCAGGGATGTCGCCACTTTATATTTTATTTTATATTTTACCACTTTAGTTTACTGTTTCTGTTTTTCACTGTTGTTCCGCTGTGGCGGTACTATCGGTGTGTCTTCCCTGTTGCTATGCCACTCCACGTGGTCACTCGCATTTCTTCTTTGGACCGAACAACTTCTAAAGACGTTCCACGTATAGTCTCGAAATAAATATATTTATTTTTCTCACTGTTAACTGGACACGTGTTTATTCCACCAAAACCTAATTCCATCAAGAAGCAACGTCGGTAAGAGTCAATCTCAACGAATTGGGATTACTCGGCCACGGTCTCGTTGAGAGTCGTTCGTTTTCTCATTCCTCGATTCGCCGAACGATTTCTCATTCTTCGTTCGTTTCTCGATCGCTCGAAGGCAACGGGGATTTGTATAACTTATTGTTAGGGAGGGAGAAGCGTTGATCGAGTGCATTTTAACTAGCCGTAAACGGCTTCTTTTTTCACTGTCAGCTCGAGAGGCTGCGCGTAAAAGGGAAATGGCGCAGCTTCGAGCAATTAGCAAAGCAAAAGGAAAAAGATAGAAGAGAGAATATTTTCATAACCCTTGCCCCGAAAGCAAACTCGATTAATCAACGCGTTAAATCGACGTATATTGAAATAATCAATTTCAGTTGCTTTCCTTATCGCGTCCGAGCGTTTCAACCGCGATAAATCTCCACGCCGGTGTGCTCGTTCTCTCTCTTTCTCTCGCTGTTCTCCGGCATCGTCGATATTTGCCAGCAAATATTTCCAGAGAGTCGAGCAAAACCGACGGATTCTCGATACTCCGCAATCTAATCGCGAGGGATAATCCGGATGGAAAGTGTCGCAGACGCAACAACAATCGTTCGTCCAGTTGCCGTGAGAACCTCGTTCAGGGCAACAGAATACAACGAACACCTGGCAGCGAGCAAACATTCGGGAAATAGGAAGTGCAAATCTGTCGATAGATAATTACGCGCGCCCATGTATTTGCTATTGTCATTACACTCTCGTTTCCCCTGCGGCTAATCTCTGATCCTCTGCCACGCTCTGTGTACCGTGCACCGTGGTAAATTACTCGAGGAAACTTTAAACGCGCCTAATCGCGTCGTTTCAACAGAAAATATGGTATAGAGCGAGGGCTGAAAATAAATAAGATCGAACCATCGAAAGGACCATTTCACTCTTACTCTATTATCTGAACGTGCTTCGACGATAAAAAGAAAAAGTCCAATCTATCCAATTTATCCGGCAGGTAGCGATATGCAAATTTCGATGCTACGTGACCAAAGTATTGCCGGCCGATTACCGATAACTCGTGTCCGTTTAGTTACGGCGAGCTAAGCCTAAATCGTTGTGGCCCGACTGAAAAAAGAAAGGATGGAAAGCGGGTCGCTTAATGGGTTAATTCCTCGGACTCTTTCCACGTGTAATGGATTATGCGGTACGGTTATCAGGCTGTCGTTGAGCGTATCGGGTGTCTCGACGGCCTTACCTGTCACCCCGGTGCATAGAAGTTGCGTGCAACACGCGGTAATCTACGGGCCATTAGCCACGATCCCCTATAAGCGGCACACGCGATACACGCTCGGAATATCGAGTGTCCACCGGGACTAGCGGAGAGGCGAAGGAAGAAGCGAGCAATCGGGACACACGAGACACTTCCTCGTCGTGTCGAAGCGGTAAGCGGCGAGCCGCATCCTTTCATCACCCCTTTCCTCGTCTTTCTTTTTAACCCGAAAAATTCTCCGCCAGCGGGAGACGTTGCTCCACGCACCGACCGCGGGGGGAGAAACCGAACGACAACCGAGAGACGAGCTGCATGTGGCAGCTGTGACGGTCCTCGTCACGTGGCGCACGTGCAAGTGCAACGAGAGCTGCAAAAAAAGAGGGAATCTCGGGGGCCTGTAACGAAAGCCCGAGAGCGGAGTCTTCCACGGGCTGTGGAGGCTAGGCACCGAGACATTCTCTCACGTGACAAAAATGTACGTACGCCGGCTTGCGTAATCGATGGCTGTTACCTGGTATCGATTAGGTTTCGTCCAGCTATTCGTACAATTCTTACGATCTAACTCTCCGAAGCTAATCGCAAGCGTCGATCCACTACTGCTTTTCTCACGCGCTACTGCTCCTCTACCTCGTAGGTATACCATCTCGTACACATAACTCGCGCTGGCAGCTGGTTCGCGGACCATAACGAGTGACCGTACCGTCTACAATAATTCGTCGCTTTCTTTTTTCTTTTGAACTCGTCGGTGTGATGTCGCTGGATGGAAATTATTAAGAAGCAATCAACTTCTCTTTTGTTTCACCTGGGTTACATTTAAAACCGAAATATTTTGAGGTTTAGGTATTATACCGGTATTTGTTCCCATATTATCGTAATATAACCGCTATTTGGGGAATCGGTTTTAATACCGGTCACACCGGTATTTTCACACGTATTTTATCGATATTTGATGTCCACAACGGTAAAAATACCGAAATATATACCGGTACGATATCGCTTTACTGACAAAAACACATTTTTCATGTTCTACGTACAGTGACTTTTATTAATATTCGGACATCGTGCTATTCAAAATATTGTTGTGGATTTCGATTGTTTACAATAGTAAATTTGGATTAATTTTTTAATAATATGATAGAACATTCATTATAATTTATAGTAACATAAATTTTAATTCTTAATGTCAAACAATAAACTGAACCATGTCGAAATGTAGCGTGGCAAAAATATTCGGACATTTGAAGACCTACAATATTTGAACCTGAAAATTGTTAACATAAAGAATAATTAATATTTTGTTAGGTAGCCCTTAATTTCAATAATATATCGCAGTCGCTTAGGCATATTTCCAGTAATTTTTTTTAAGTAATTTAGCAGAATATTCTTCCATTCTACGATTAATCGTTGTTTCAACTGCTCTTTCGATTTATCGACGTACGACAATTAGTCATTTTTCACCGAGAGAAAAGGAAAAACGTATCGAGAAATCGGTCATCTTTTAAAATTAAGCACGAGTATCGTGGCTGAGATTGTATGGAGATACAACGATGAATTAGTATTGGAAATAATAAAGGATACGTGTATAAGCGTCATCAAATTTACTGTCGGCAGCTTTATGAAAACATTTAATCATTGCCTCCTTTTCCTTTTCTAAGATATTAATATTTTATTTACCGATATTATATCGAAATACATCTACCGACCTAACATCGTTTTGATAGCGGTATTCGCACCATTTCGGTTTCATCAAACACATAATCGAATAGTAACCTAAAAATACCGGTATTTTACCAATTCGGTCTCTGATTTAAATATACTTGAAACTGAGAAAATGTTGCAATTTGGGACAAAAAATTCTCAACGTGTATAGCACGTCATACCAACGCAAGAGGTTAAAGGAAACAACCACCATCGACTCCCACGAATATTTCGCGCGATTCGCCCCAGCAGCCTCGATTTGCCACTTTTCCATCGCAATGCCCGCTGGTCGAAATATATAAATTAACGCACTTATGTGGCGGCCTGCGGCCATTCGCCGTTACATTCGCCCGGTGCTACACCTGCGTTCGGGGCGCTGAGCGCTGACAATTACCCGGCGATCGATGTATGGCCCCGAGGAGGGATGAAGCTTCGCACACCGAAAACAGCTACGAAAACGAGGAACAGCCGCGCTATTGTCGGCTGCGAACGCGAAGGGGAGGCCACGGCGCCGCGCCACGCCGGTGTATATGGCAAATTGCAGGTAATTGCCGGCCATTTGTTTGCAGGAGTGCATAGTCTTCTCCGACCTTCTTTCGTCCTCATCCATTTTAGGTCCGACTCTTTCCTTCTCCTCTTTCCCGACGCCATTTCCTCTCCGCCCTTTTTTTCCTTTTTCGACGTACGAGATCCTTCTTAAACTTTGAGTCTACTCAAAAGTAGGTCGTACTGTCGTATCATATTATCACGTTCATCGATAGGTTTCGAAGAGATTTTCTGTGGAGGAACGTCGACGATTTGCTCGCGATTAGCCCACTGGATATTCCGTAGAATATTCCTGCCTTCTGCAAGACGCTTGTCTCTCACTCACTCGTGATAGATCGCCCGTGTTTGCAACTGCTTTTCTCTGCGAGCAAAATACCGGCCAACCAAGAACATGGTACAACGTGGTGGAACGAAAGCCGTCGGGGTTTTACTTTTACAACGGCAAAAACGTTTCGCGTATCGACGTGATTCTTGCGATCACGAGCGATAGCTACGTGCCGTTGGAAACTCGCTGGCGCGAGTTACTCGCGCGCTTCGAATCGTTACTTTTGTCGAACGACCAACTAGACCTGACAATGTTAGATCGGTGCTAACACCGAGTCAGTAACAGATCTACGAACAGTTATTCATAGGGCAAGTTCCAGTAGTTAGTCATCCACGCTCCCTTCGATTTGCAATAGTAAAAAGACGTGCTAGGATGACCAACCCGGATAATATTGAATCTATGCAAATACTGACAATGTGCCAGCAACATAAAAGTGGACTGTGAATAGTTAGTCACAAGGGCAAGATCCAAATAGTTGGTCATCTATGCTTCTTGTCCTTCCACTTGACGATGATAACCAAATATATACAAGGACATGCTTTAGACACATTCGACAGCATAAAACATTCTAAATCATTACAGAGACATTCTATATCATTCAGAGCATTAAATATTCTAAATCATTCTAAATCATATTCAAGAGCATTAAACATTCTAAATCATTCTACATTATATTCAAGAGCATTAAACATTGTAAATCATTCTATATCATTCTGTTTCATAGACGACCACGACTGAAAGGGAATAAACTCTTCTAAATTATAAGCGTGTTGACTCCATCACGCGGAATCCAACACCAGGAAAGAAAGAAACACTCTTTTCCATTTTCCAGCAACTCCCAACATTATCCTTGACCACTGTCAAAACGTGAGTAAACTCTCTCAAACGTACAAGTTATCCCTTTACGCGGAATTCCCAACGCCAAATTTTTAACAAAAATACCGTTGTTTGTCAACTTTAGTTTCAAGCCACGTTTTCACGCGTTAGGGGTAGCGAGATGAGAGCGAAATCAGGGATCGATTTTTATTTCGAAAACGTTGGTTTATCGTAGCCGGGACACGTCTTTGCACTCGAGCGGATCGCCAACTTGAGGAATCACTTAAGAGAACTCCACTCGAGGCGTACGCTTTGCATATTACACTGTAATATCTCTTCCGGCGTGATGTTCTTCCGCGGAGAGAACGTCGAGAGCGTACCGAGACACGGCATGGGGAAAAAAGTCTCGGTCAATATCGAATTTCTACCGAGAGATCGTCGTCCCGTCGATATTTTACCCCTTATCCGTGGCAAAGCGACAGGAGCGAATCGGCTGTGACTTTATTATCGTCGCGTGGGTGTAGCTTGGTCATTCTGACAACTATTCGCGCGCACGTGAACAAACGCAGCCGTGGCTCGCGCTACGACGGCTCCCAGAAGATTCGATTCCAATAGCTACGTAACGACGCCCGAACCGTCCGATTCTCGACCCAATAATATAATCGTTTCACGGAAAGCAAGCCTTCGTGGGTGTTACGTTCGCCCCGGTTTGCCTCGGTTTCGTTTCAATTTACCGAGAATGAGCACGCCGTCGACGTGTCAGATTCTCGAGGGAAACTCGGCTTCTCGAAACACGCATAAATCACTTAAAAGGGGAATGGTCGTCACTTCTCTCTCTCTCTCTCTCTCTCTCTCTCTCTCAGGGTCGAAATAAGCTAACGTTAATTCAGACAAATGGATTCGATACGTCAAATATACACAGTATTGTCATAGCCAAAACGAAACAGGAAAGAGGGACATACGACCCGATACGTTTGGCCATTGTGTCGCCAAAATTGCAATAAATCCGTTACTCTCGTATCGTTCTTTCGTCCGACCGTTTCTTTATTCGTTCCACGCGACTCTTAACTCTCCCGACGAGCGAAAATTCCAGGAACCAATGTAAAATAATAAGTTATATACTATTGCCGATTCTTTATCGAATCCGTAAACCCGAAAGGTGTTCGCAAACAGTACGATTCCGTGGGGTGCGTATATCTGCCAGAAGCGCCGCCAGAAGCAAGAAACAAAATACAGCGCGGTAAAAAAGGGAAGGGAAGAGAGAGGCGGAGGTACCGAGGAGAAGGAAAAAAGAAGAAGAAGAAAAAGAAGAAGAAGAAGAGGAGAAGAAAGGGGTTTGACGAGATTGGCTCGCGAACAAAGTACCAAACTTATTGTTGCGTTTTCCCTTTCGTAAATTCAGCACCGGCAGCTTGGCCAACTGGCCGGCCGGCGAGCGTGGCAGCAGGACGATTTACAAAGCTTGGACGCGTGTCTTTTCGTGGAGAGAGGAGCCGACCCGAGTGTGGACTCGGTCGCCAGCCCATTGGACGCGACGCGACGCTACGGTGCCCACGCAATGGGCATCCATCAAGGGCTCGAAACGGGCAAAGGACTTTGTCGAGTAATGGCGACTTTACAAAAAGTTCTAAGGGGGTCCAAGGGGGATACACGCGTGCGTGGACAACGAGACCAAGAGCGAACGAACGGTCGAGGGAGAGGGAGGCAGAGAGAGGAAGCCTTCTGGGACGATTCTTAAGGGCCTCATAAAACCGGCAAAGTGCCACACCGCCACCCACGTGCCTTCTCGAGAAGCGAGAAAATACGTCCAAGCCACGGCCGAGATGAGGCAGCTGGTGTATCGAGCGTGCCAGTCTATTGGACTTTTATTTCGTTTCTTTTCGTTTTTTCTCTCCTTTTTCTTTTTCTTTTTTTTTTTTAATTTCGTTGCACCGACGGACGTTGCACACTGGCTGTCAGTGCGGAGAGAAAGATCGCGCGAGGAGAAGGGGACGGGGCGTAGCGTAACGAGCGCTTTTCGACGCGAGAACAGCAAAATTAGCGGGTATCGCCGCGCTGAGAGATACTCGCCCGATGTCTGGTCCCCGAGTGATTGAATATGCTAAACACAAAAATTTAATATATGCATGCCTCTTGCAGCTCTGCGTGGCACGCAGACAGAGTTACGGAAGCGTCCGTACCTTCCTTTTTAATTGTTAATTCGGTAGGTGGTGAACGCTCGACGCGTCAAATTGCCAATCCCACACAGACGCTCTTTTATACGCTGCGTTTCATTGGCAAAAAAAAAAAAAAAAAAAAAAATTAGAATTCAATTCGAACTTCCACGGGTTGTGAAAACTCCGCAACTCGACGAAAAATTTCGTTTCCCACGGAAACGTTGCCTCCATTGCCTCGGCCTCCGCGTCGAGAAAATTTATTGTCCGATCCTTGAAAAATTCGCAAGGGAATTCCAAAGGGACGCGTCAAATCTTTAGAAATCAGTGAATGAACTGGCACTGCGAAGTCCGCTGGTCCGCTTGCTCGTCAGAAATGTCCTTCGTACCGGTCCATTGACGGCAATACCCGGAGAATCTTGAATGAATTTCGCGTTTCCCTTTCAATCGACCGAGAGAAAAGACACGCGGCAGTTGCGGACCGATGAAACAATTATACACGGTCAGACGCGGATGCGAGTTCTCTTTTTCTTTTTAACGTTAAACAACTTTGAGACAAAACAAGTTTACGAATGGAAGACAACTGCGAAAATGAAAGCGAAGAAACAATACAACAGAAAACGACGATTTAAATCAACCTTTTCCAGAGGTGGAAAGTAAATTTCTTTGAAAATTTAAAAGATTCGAGTGTCGAACGAGGAAAACCACATTTTCTAAAACCTTTACCAAAATCTCCACGACTTTTTTTTCTACCGTTTCGCCGGAAGATCATAGTTCTGGTCTGTATGGTCCATTTTCTCAATGAAGTCCAAGGTGTATATAGCGGTATACAAGGTCGTGAGAAGTGCCTTTAGAAGAGGGAAATTCGACTTCCCAATAGGGTATTCGAAAAACGTCAATGAAAACAGCAATAGCCTTTGCCTATTTCTGAAAAAAGCCGCAAAATAAGAGAGGGACGAATCCTCGGGGCCACTAGGCTCGACAATTACTTAGCTAATAAAAGAACGATGGGAGTCGATTCGCCTCGAATCGTCGTACAATATCCCCGTTATGGACGAGAGTTTTGTTGGTTTGCAACGACAACGCGAGGAAATGGGTGGCTGCAGATGGCCTATTCGTCAAAGATGAAGTTCGAGCATCGACGAACTCGAAAACCGGGAGCGAATCTTATCCTGAATGACTTTTCGTTTAGGAACCCTTGGCCTGTCCCGGACCAAAGGATTCTCAATCTTTTGGCAGAACGAAGACCAAGCAACCTAAGTTTCAAACGGACTTCCAGATGATGCGGTTCGCTTTCGTGCTCGCTGCCACAGCTTCATCGACATCTCATCTTTGAATATATTTACGAATTTTACCGAAACAAATTTCAAACGGGTGGCCGAATGAATCGTTGCGAAAGGAGAACCACTGGTTGAGAGAGACGCGCAGGGAGAGCGAAGAAGCATAATGTGCTTTTGTAGCGGCGGGCAATTTGAAAGTGCGACAATGGGAGGAACCGAAACGCCTTCTCGACTTCACTGAAAAATTCGAGTGCACTCAACTTTGAATTTCGCGACGATACAAAGGCTATGTGACTCTGCTGAAATCGTCGTTTGCCGCGTCGTCGTACAATGCCTCCGGACACAAGAGACCTCGCGTCCAGGTCTAATAAAAATCAATTGAAATTCCAATCGTCGGAGAGGGGAGGAAAGTTAGTAGCGGACAGAAGTTACGATAGATACGAGAACCGCGAAATATTTAACCCTCGCTTCTCTTCGGCAGTACTTTCCAAGAACAGAGAAGAACGTCCGAAACGACGAAAGAAAGAAAGAAAGAAAGAAAGAAGCTGAAGCAAGCCGGCGAAAACAATGGCTCGATTTCTGCGAGAGCGGCGAGAAAAAAGGAGGAATAAAAAATTCTATTCTCTCTACTCCCCTAAGCGAAGATGTTTGGCATGTTTGGCATATTTGTCACATTGGAGTAATTCCACGGTGGCGTGCACCTGCCCACGGCACGGACAACCGGTAACAGAACACCAAGAAGATTCGTGGCGAACGTAGAGAATAGTAGGTAGCCGGCCACGCTTGTTCTTATTTGTGCTTGTTTTGTTTCGGCCTCGTATCTCCGGGTCTAATCGGCTCGGAACCAAAAACTCGGCGAATCTCGCTGGAATTTTTGGGGCAGAAGCGGATCCTGATAAAAATCCCGACGCGGCGTGTGTGTCTCTTTCTCTCTTTCCAATTGATGAAACCGCATCGTCGAGAGACGAATGCTCGCGATGCAATCGCCCGTAGAAAGTATTCCAGAAACACGAGAGAGAGTAATGGCCGGATACCGTCTCTGTTTAATCGTCGTTGTGGCTCGTTTGACAACAATTATCAACTATCTAGATCTAGTTCGTCGCGAAATTTAAATCTCCAGCGGAATCGTAATCATCGACGAGAAATTATAAATTTTTATACATCGTTTCACATCGCTTCGGACTTTACACAGAATACCACCCAAATTTCGACCAAAATCCAGCTGAAATTCCTCTCGTCAATTTCGCGTTCTTCTCCAACCGAAATATCCGCCTTGGAGAACAATCCGTCCACAAAACCTCCCCGACTTCGCGATGTTTATCACAATTTACCCTTCAACCATCGGCTCGCTTCTTTCTCACACGGTCATGCGGCACCGGTTGTCCGGTCTTCGGCACGAGGAATTCGCAGGCTCGCCGCTTAAGGACGCCGATTAGTCTCGTTGTCCTAATCGGTCGTGACGCGCGCGCGTAAAATAATTGCCGTCTGACGAACGCGCGGAATCCTCCGGCACGGTGGCGTGCCGCGGTTTTATTCCGGCAAACGTGAGTCTCTCCCTCGATCCAGCCAGCCAGCCGACCATCATGCAGTCTAAATCCCTCGCAACGAGCGAGGCAAATTATTCGGAATTCTCCGACTGAAGATTCCCGCCAAGATACACATACACGTACGACACATGCGCCTGTCTCCCTCGACAATCCGACAGATGCATTCGCAGTCCCACTGTGCGATACCGATCATCTTTGGACGATATCGATAAAATAACCGTCGATACAACAAGCACGAATTGAGAAGCGCGATTCGAAGATTTTGTCGAGGAGAGTGTTGTGTTGGATGACCAACCCAGACAATATTGGATCTATGCAAATACAACAATCCCTGACAACGAGCTAGCAACATAAAAGTGGAGTAGTTAGTCATAAGGGCAATACTTGATCATCCATGCTCCTTCCCCTTCCACTTGAGGACGATAACCAAATATATATAAGGACATGTTTTACAGTAGAGAGACAGACTACTACACTAGAGAGAGACAGACTAGAATACTACAGAATAGCATAGTATAGCTGAGCCTAGCATAAAACATTCTATATCATTCTATATCGTCCTACATCGATACACGACCACGAACAAGGAATAAACTCTTCAAAATTATAAGCGTGTTGACTCCACTACACGGAATCAATACAGTTGTTAATTTGGTATTTGGCTTTATTTTATAAGACAAAGATATTCGGTTTTTAAGGGGGTTTTACAGCTTACGATCTATATCTTCTTAATGCGGTTCATATACACGTATACATACGAGACAATAGATGTCGCGCATCCATCCATATGTGTACATATTATACATGATTTACAGTTATTGGAAACAGAGGAAACATTTAAGTCGTGAGAGAATTTTAGACCCGTAGTTGAATCGAACATTATAAATTTATCCCCGAAACTGCGACTACTAGTTTCGTCTACGTTCGCTACCACGATCCTTCTCCCCTAATTTAAAACCAATCAACATTTTATCCCCCTCCCCTCGCCCCTTAAACCCACTCCTTACACATCCAATTTAACGCATCACGATCCTACACCGGTACCCCATAATGCCGGGCGCAAGAATTTCATCCTTTCTAAATCAAAAGCGCACCGTTCACCTCCCACGGGGTCCCCCTCCTTTAGATCAACGTGGACCAAAAGGGAAGAAAATAAAAAACGAGCCGAGTTCCCGAGAGCCATGTTCGATCTCCTCTACCCCCGGTAGGTCCTTAATGACTTGTACAAATGAAGTTTCGGTAAAAAGGAAGACGAACTGTTCTGGCGCCCACGGTGCAAACGGCAGCCACTTATCACGGCCATGGACGGCGGCCAGGAGGCCACGGGAGAGGGAGGCAGAGGACTGAAACTCTCAACATCCTCTCCATCTACGAGATTCCATTTCACGGTATAACGCAACGTGCATCCACGCCCGAGATAAAAGCCACGCTGCTCTCTGGCTAACGAGATGTAACGTTCGTTTATTTTCCCACTTAGACCGTCCAACGGCATATAACCTGTCGGTATCGATACGGAAACGATTCGATACCGGCTCGTGATGAAGACCTTAACGCCCAAGAGAAGCCACGTCCCTCCAAGTCAATCAGCTTTGTGCACCTCACTCCCGTGTATTCCGGAGAAACCGACGAGTGGAAATTAGTGCTCTTCGCTGGCTACGCATTCGTTTATCTCGCTGTGCGAGTTTCATTCTTTCTCGCGTGTTTTTGTACTATGAGGCTACGAAAGTCTTGCCTAGAATCTGAATTTCTGAAAGAAAGAAACAAAGAGATCGTGAGTTGTGAGGATTATTGAACATCGACGAGAAACTGTCCGAAATTCTATGAAGAGGAAGAAACAGAAAGGACAAAACGCAAGAATCGACAGAGACTGACATGTGTCTACAAGACCGGAACATCTTCATAAACTTCAATCTCTTCTTCGCGAGTCGACCGGTTTTACCGAAAAACCCAGGGTCTCCGTGTACGCGTTAATCCAATACTAGTTTTTACGAACGGTTTCGTTCCAGCAAAGCGGACGATCGCTCATTGTAAATCGATGAGTCCGCGACGAGTCTGCGCAAAAACCGTATCCTGGCTCCTTTAGAGTCGAGGAACCAGACTCTGCCCGAACGAAGAAATATTTCCCAGGCTCCTCTGATATTACGGAATTCGCCGGGACAACATCATTCGGTACAGCTGCACCGTGGATCTTGGGATCGAAGTCGAGAACAAATTTCGTTTCGTCTCGTCAACGAATAATCGATGCGGTTGGATTCCATTATTATTGCTGCACGATTGAAAAATATCGCAATTCTTATTAATATATGCAACGAACCATATACCTAAACTATTTACTCTATGGTATACTCTGATATATTTGTAAATTAATTAAATTACACTTGTTTGCAATAAAATTTTTATTTCTTTTTTTAGTTTTTATGGTATATTCTTACCTCTTGTCTATGCAATATATATATATATTGCACATAATATTATATATATATATATTCCTATCTCTTGTCTGTGCTATACAATTCAGAATTTTTAAATTTCGTGAGAACGCAAAATATCAACAAGCAACAAATTCTGGTCCGAGTAATGATACTCAGCTCTACCGATTCCAAATATTCACTTCGAGTCACAGACGTCTCATCTCAGATTTACCGAACCACAACGATCGAAATCGAATAGCGCTATTTCGATTGAAATCGATTCTGCTCGATTCTGAACGATACGAGTCGTTCTTGTTTATACGCACGGTGGAAAAATACGAATCGATTCGATCTCTGTCCCTTGCTTCCGTTTCTGGTTAAAAATGACGTTCAATCGCGATTCCTCCCCTTCTCGCGCCACGTCAAGTTAAACGACGATATAATGTAGCTGGAGCATGAAAGAGGAGGGAGAGGGTCCCAGAACCGCAAGCGAGCAATTCGTATACAAATGCGATACTTAAGTGGCGACACTTCATAACAAGGCGATTCGAAAACTGGTCCGGAAGCGAGCTCCCCTATCTCATTTCGCCCCAAGTGGCGTACAGACTGACAACCAGGAAGGAAGGGAGCGGGGGAACTTGTCTTTCTTTCTTTCTTTTCTTCTTTCTTTTTTTCTTCTCCTCTTTTCCCTTCATTGTGTTACCACCAACAGCAAGTGTAACGGATTCGGTACACAACTCGAGGGGTTGAACGATTATTCGGTGAAATGTACTCTGATTGTTCCTCTGTCAACGGGGAAGTGAATCAAAGATCGTGAAGTGCGTTTGCTTTGGTTCTCAAAGCTTTCGTTTCGTTCGATGGTCGATTACGTTCGAATGAACGTGTTGAACACGTGCGACTGGTTAACTTTAAAATTATATCGCTCATTAATAACTGCTAGCTGGAAAGGAAGGATCGAGAACACGTTTCGACAGGGTATGTTTAAATTAAACTGTAGTGAGATACGTAGAAAATCTGAATGTTAAAATATTCAGGCCGAGACTGAGAGATTCTTGTTTCAAGCGAGGCACGTATTTTACAAACACGTTTCGTCGCCGAGAATTGTCACGTGCTCCGTGAAAGAAGATTACCCCACTCGAAGAACGAGTTCCGTTCAGGTAATTTCACGTTTGATAAATGATTCGTATATTCAAATAATTTCAACCCCAATTGAACCAGCTGGCTGCTCTCCGCTATTATCCTTTTTTGTCTTTTTTTTTTCTGACAAGTGTAACGGACGCGAATACATTGACCACGCATTTCCTGCCAAGTCAAAAGTGTCACATACGCGCAACACTCGTGAAAACCTCATCTTCTTCATCGTCGTAAATTTTTGCTCTTCACGCTTTCTGAAGCTTCGCGAAGCTGAAGAATTCCACGTGCAGACGATCGCTCGCGCAGAGATTATTTTTCTAGATATTTTCGCAAATTTTCCAAATTTCTCTGTACTTGCGACTAGATACGAAATGTAAGGAAACGGATCGCTAAACAAATAAACCTATCCGGCATGTTAACTGCGACAGAGAAGTTCATTCCGTCGGAGACAGAATCTCCCGTTCCTTTACGGCGAAACGCTGAAAAATGACCTTGCGACGTCGGCGTCATTAAGCTTCATTTACAATCCACACCTCATTATAATACAGCGGGTCGGTTGGACTGGAAGGGATATCCCTCGAGATTAGTTTGGAAAAAGCAGCTAACGACTGGCGGCGTCGACGACACCGAGAAAAAATTGCTTTTGCAGCCAACAGCGGCGAAAGGAGCGGAGAGAGAGATGCGTGTTGCCGCTCTCCGGCCCGAGCAATCGCTCATGATTTCGTTGGTTTTTGCTCATCAATTCAAGCCACGCCGCGCCGCGCCGCGCCGCTTCTTTTCCAACCCTCCTACCGTGTCTTCCCCGGACGATAGTCGCTAACTACGCTCACCAACATTCGAGACACTCTGCTTTTTGCAAGTTACGCCTATTGTCGTTTTCTACGCGTCTAGTATTATTCCACTGTCAAACCTAATCAGGTTTGAAGCGAGTTGATCGATGAAAAGTTAACGAGGAACACGACCAACGAAAAAAATTTGACAATCCGCCATTTGCAACTCGGGCAAACCATAATTTCCTCCACCATAGTTTCTTCGATCTATAAATCGAGTATCGAGAGATTTAAATCTCAATTCTCTGGTCAAGTTCGTTAGCCCTTGACTTCGACGATACAAGGGGCTTCTTTTAATCGGACAATGCAACGCGTTGCGTAACGAGAAACGAGAGACAGCAACCCTTGCAACTCAGCTCAGGTGGTTGGGAACGATTATCAAAAGGGCATTCACACCCCGAAAGAACTTTCAGAGGATATATTCATAAGTCCTTCTGGACATGTGTCCTTTCTCACGGCACCGTCAAGTGATTACTCTGCATTCTGATTTCTTATTCAGACAGGCCGTTGTCCCTACACACCGGTCCCTCCCCCCCCCCTCTCCGTCGATTCGGATAAACCCGTTTAATTGAGATCATCCTCGCTCCATCGTTAAAGAGTCGATCTTCGGTCTTCGATTGAAAGTCGAAGAGCCGAAATTCATCGATCAACGCGTACCATGTGCTCTCGTTGTTGGTAATTCCAGCCTCTGAGATGGTTCGCTTTTACGCGAGAGGAAAATTAAATTAACCTCTTGCGCTGGGAATGACACGATACACACGTCGAGAATTTTTTGTCCCGAATTGCAATATATTCACTCAGTATATTTGAATGTGAGCCAGGCAAAACGATAAGTTTGTTACTTCTTAGTGATATCGTACTGACGAGTTCAAAAGAAAAAGAAAGCGACGGATTATTGTATACGGTTCGGTCACTCGTTGCGATCCGCGAATCAGTTGCCAGCGCAATGGGTTAAATGAAATGAAATTTCAATGTTCTCGCCGAGTGTAATAAAAAGAATCGCGCTCTAGTGGCACTCTTTATATCTCATCGCGTCGCCAAATCTTCGACTCCACGACTTCATCGAGCGAGATCGCGATCGCTCGTATCAATCTTCGCTCTTTCTCACGAGAGTGACGCGACATCCTCCGGCAAATCCAGTCCGAAATAAACATGTCGTACGGTACGAACGCGGCTTGTCACGTAGGAACGTATCGTTCTTAAACGGCGCGACAACGTCGTGAAAGAGCGAGCGAAATTGTAGATGTCAGCCACGTCTAGACGCTGTCTCGTCAGGCTGCCCAAGCGTCGACCCTTTATCCAATTGGCAATAATAGGTATCGTTGCCGCCGTCAACGACGGAAATGCATATTATCCTACAACAAACGTTTATATATTTAACTGGCGCGGAGGAAGCCCCCCCGTCAACTTTCGACGATCGATCGTTCGACCGATTTCCACTTCGTTTCCTTTCTCACGAGTCTAATCTAAGCGCGAAACTTGGAAGATAAGGAAGATTGAATTTCTGGATCTGAGATTCTAAAAGGAAGGATCTCGTCTTAAGCGCAACCCCTAATTTTAAAGATTATCGCGTTATATTACCATTGCAGATATATATTATAATTTTATTACTCAAGACGTAATTATTTTCTCCGTGAACAACGAATGCCACTTTCGATTTTATGCAAAAACGACCACAATTTTTTCACGGTCGTCGTGTACCATTGCGAAAATTCCAGAGATCGTTTAGGGTCGATAAAGTCACGGAGATTCCAGGATGGCAATTAAACGACGTTCCGAGTGACCAACGCGTCGCCCCTTTACTGTCCAGTCCTGCGCAACGCCATAACGGTTTATGGTCCTTCGTACGACTTTATGCGAGTCAACGTACTTTTCGTACAGTCGTAAACACGACAGACACGTTGGAATTGGCTGTAGGGTTCGAGAGTGAAACGTTCTGCACGGAAAACGTTATCAGGGGGCGTGCAATGAGTTTGTGGATGACTGACGTGATGGCTGACAGAGCAACCTACTACGGAATAGAGGATGCCAAGATCCTACCACGTTTCCGTAAAAAGTAGCCAACCTCACGAGCTCGACGGCAAGTCCCACGAGGATTATTCTCCTCGAACGAATTCCACAGCGAGAAACACGTCGACCGATGCGATAAAACCGCGGAATGAGAAACACTGGCGTTAGGTCTTTCGGAATTCAGACACAATCGAGAAATGACAAGAACGAAATTACGCTGAAATTTCTCAACAGTGTTCTCAACTCTGTACGTCGGAACACCACCTTCAACGATTCTACAAATTTTATCCAAAATGCGAAAATTTTGCCCACATGCGTCGTTACATTCGTGTGCAAATTTCGGGGGGGGGGTGGAAAGAAGGGAAGGAGGGAAGAACACAGCTCCCGGCTCGAATTACAGCTCTCTAAAGACGTAGACACCTGTCGTGATTTACAGTCACGAAATTATGGTTACAGGATCGGCCGGAACGCGCGAGCGCGCAGAGTCATTATTCGCCATAGTCCCCCACGAAAACGCGAGATATACGATCGACGGTGAACTCGAGCACGAATTGTAGACACGGATCGCCGCCCCGAGTGGCCGTTTTCTTTTTTTTCTGTTTTTCTTTTTTCAAGCGTGTCACGTCGCGCCTAACAGGAGAATTTGACAAACTCCGGCTGAAAAATAAGGGGCTCCGTGACACGCTCCATCTCGCGCGAGCACGCTCGCTGTTATTATTATTTGTTGAGCCGCCTGTTGGCGTCTTGAGCCGCCGCCTTGATTTATTGCGTGGTTGCGCTCCGCTCTCCAGAGTGTGAACTTTACCGGAGATCTTGCCAGAGATCTCGCGAATGTGAATTATAGTCATTTCCACCCGGGGAGAGATATATCCGTGATTACATACCTAAATACGTGCTCGCTTCGTGTACGTGATTCGTTGCACAGTCGATTGATAACGATTGAATGTTTAAAAAATTATACTAATAAATCTGGCAAATTTATACGACCAAATATCTTCACATCTGCCGCAAATTCAAAATTCTTGGAACGAAAGTTGTGTTACGATTCGCTGTGAAGAAAGCAGCCAATGACACGTTAACAAATGCACGTTCGCATCTACGAATAGCTGGCGAAAGACTTTAATCGAAAAAGTCACCACGTCTCGAGTTTCTTGCCAACGAGTTCGGAACCGTGCGATCGCGAGATTCTCTCCTTCTCTCCCGAGAAGCACAGCCGCAACGTTCTCATGGTTTTTTCTCGATGGAGACGTAATGAAAAAATAACGAGGCCTTCCTACGCGTGACGCGTAACCACTCGAGGTTAATAAATAATCGTGGTAACAGGTTGCGCGGGCCGGTGTCTCGCGCACGCGAGCCGGAATTTAGCATACCGCGGAACATCGTCCACGACCATCTAAGTAAGCGAGAAACAGGAAGAAGAAAAAACGGAGAGAGGCACGAAACGCGCGGAAGAAGCAGACAAGAGCCGGGAGAGAGAGAGAGAGAGAGAGAGGGGGCTAGAGTGAAACAAGGACGAGCAAGTTCGTGAAACAGGAACAAGATGAGTATGTGTACGTCTCTCCAAAAAACGAGAAAAACTGACGATTTTATCACCGTCGTTCCGACTGGCACGCGGTATACGAATACTGACATTTTTTCAATGATATCTTCTTACTCCTCCCAATTTGTAATGCAAGTCTTAATAAATAAAGTCCTCCGTGCTCCACGGGTCCACCTCGCTTGTAAACCGAGAAGATACGCGGACTAAGATTAACAGAAGCAAACATAGGAGGGGGCTGGGGGCCGCGGTTGCTTGATGGAAGAGAGGGACGACGCAAGAGCACACCGAAAGAGGAGAGGAAGGCAACCGGGGCCCTCGGCGAGATCGAGAGAGGACGATGGACGGAGACGAGGACGAGAACGCAACGAGGAAGAGAACGGAGAGAAAGAGGGAGGAGAACGGCCGCGTAATCTACGTTTCCATCTCGTGGCGCGCGCGTGTCCGTCGAGATTCGAGATTCTCATCCTCGCCAGGGCCTCTCGTGGATGGGGGCCCCGTGAGACGAGGCCACCTGCCGGCTCAGAGGGCCCCGTCACCCTTCCTCTTCCCCTTTGCTCGCTCTCTCTCTCTCTCTCTCTCTCTCTCTCTCTCTCTCTCCTTCCACCGCCTTTTTCTCCTCGTCTTTTACCGCTCGCCAGCGAAAAGAAGCTACAGTGGTGGGGACAGTTCCACGGGGCCCTGCAGGATACCGCGCCGCGCCGCCTCAAACCCTTTCCGGACGAACGCACCGCTATACAGCATTCCCGCGTTATGCCTCTCAAACCCGGTGATCCTCGCGAGTGATTACGCGGTACGAATTTCTGTCGGCTATAAGAATCCGCCTCGACAAAACTCCACTTGCCGATCGGAGAAACAGTCAATACTCAGATCCAATGGATTTGACTGGTTTGGGATTGGCACTTGGAATTTGAAACGTTCAAATTATTAGAGGGTCGTTATAGTTTGACCGGTTCTCTTCGTTCCAATCATCTCTCGCCTTGATCTCTACACGACCCTTTATAGGAAACCCTCGCAAATAAAGCGATCTACGAGGCACGTTCGGTAGCGCGACTTCACGACCGAGAGGTTGATCGAAATGGCAGCGCTGGCTGGCGAGTAACGATCAATTTGCTAATGCCAGCGCGTACGAAGGAGGAAGCCAGCTGGCAGGGCTAGAGAGAGAAAGAGAGAGCCAACCACTCGTTTCAGTCCGAGAGTCGTCGATAATTCGTGCCGTATAATTCCCCTGACACAGGTGATAATCTCCCACAGCGATAATCCGCGAGAACGTGACGCGGCTTAGCAGGCCGTCGCGTAATCATCTTTCTACATGCTCTCCTCTCCTCTCTTCCCTTCTCTGATGCGTGGAACGGCTGGTCGGAACGTACTCTCGGTTTCGAAGGCTCGTTGAAAATCAGAAAGGGGGTACCAGGACGTGCGTTGGTGGCAGGGAGACCACTGCCAGGATGACCCCGGGCACCCAACGCAGTAAATCGCCCGTAGTGGTTCGAGAAACGCGAGACTCGTAAATTACGTACTTTCCTCATGCAGAAAGGATCGCGTTCAGGCGCAAAGGTCAGCAGAAATAATGACGGCGTGCTCGTGCAGTTGATCTATCCGGGAATATCTTACGGCGTAGCTCGCGGCGATCGTCACGTGGCGCAACCGTTCGACTGTCGAGCTCGCCAACTCCTTTTAAACGAGCTTCCTGTCTTTTCGTCGCCTCGGCTCCAAAACGAACAGGAAAGCCAATTCGCGGCGGCAAGCGGGGCAAACTTGGACTCGAAGTCCAAAAATTTGGCCTCGATCTGTATCATTGAGACGTAGTAGAAAGTTGGAGAGCGAAATCGCATCTTGAGACTTTTGGAAAATATCGGAGCAAGTCTTGAGGATCGTTTGCACAAGGATGAAGCGTACAACCGCAGGCTCGTTCAGCTACAAACTATTAAAACTCTCTCGCCACCAAGTGACCGAGGTATCGAGCGATCGTGACGCGTTAACAACACCCATTCACCGTGAGACAGAGGCGCGTTGGTCGACGAGCGAGCACAGCCAGTTTTCGTGACTCGAATGCGTGCCAGCGCTATTTCTCCCCGTTTCCTCCCCCCCCCCCTCCCGGCGAAAGACGACGTTACTTCCCGTCGCGTGGGTCTGCCGCGCGGCGCACCGATGCACCACACGAGAACCAAGTGCATTCACACGCGGCTTCCTCCTCGACGCGGCACGAATGAATGAAATCGCGTAAATATTTATGGAACGTCGAGACACAACGAGGGCCGGTACCAGCGGATGCCGCGCCAATTGCTCGTTTTGTCCTGTGTTTACAATTCGATTACAACCACAGCACAATTCGTGTACAACCGTCTCCGAAAATTTTCGACGGATCCAGATGAATTTCAATTATCAAAGATAACATAAATATCTCCAGATAGCGGTCCAATCAGATTCCAGCTCGTTGCATTCCCTTTTTTAGATTAACCCTTGCATAACGGTGGCTGAGTTTGCGGTGATCCGTTTCAAGTCCTATTTTGTCTGTGAGTCGTACAAAGTTAGCCTGTACTGTTACGATTTGGCGATAAAAAAAATGGAATCATATTACGTTTCCAATAAGAAATCAAATCGGTGACGAAACGCATCAGGTACGAGTCAGTTCTGAAGGAGCAGTCATAGCGAATGGTCGGAAGTGTATTTCAGTCCATTGTTTTCAGTATTTTTCATTAGCAGTATTCATTAGTTTTGTAATATTTTTCATTTTTTGTATTTTTTAGGTTTTCTAGTATATTTTATTTTTTGTATTTTTTAGTCTTTTGGCGTTTTCCATTTTTTAAAACTTAAAACGATCGAGATGTTTCATTTGCATAGGCAATGACAACAAATATAGTGCCAAATGTAGCAATTGTCACAATTTGTGTTTGTAGCAAACATAAATGCAATCTGACGTACTATTACATACAACGAAAATAAATAATGTTATTTATAGGTAATAAAAGTATCAAAAGCTGTTTTTATTTCCTACTATCCTATTGTTACAACATAATCATAATAAAAATACGGAAAAGAAATAAAATTGAACTAGCTACTAACGACTACATATAGGCGTACATCGTTCCACTGGAACGTGTATGTATATATGTAGTTAATAGTTTGGGTCTCGCGAGACCCGGCCATCGACCAGTAGCCCGTTGTGCAAGGGTTAAAAGCACATGCAGATCGACGGTGACTTGAATTGAATCGTGAAACAAGATAAGAGTAAGTGATTCTTCGCGATATCCTTCGAGTAGCTCTAAAGAAACAGAAATTTTATAATCGTGTGTCATTCCGTCATCTCGCGTCCCCCTAACGATCGCGAAGATACGGAAGAGGTACATTAGGGTCAAGCGCCTAGGGAAAAGAGAGAAGAAACGAAACGGAAAGAGCCGTTTCGGAAGCTCTTTACGCTAAAGGGAAAGGCGTATCATCGCTCAACTCGTGACAACTCGCCGCTTTCCACGACTATGAGATCCGACGTTTAATAATAAGGGCAAAAGCGAGCTGGCAGTTTGAGGCCAGCTTCTTTCCACGCCGTTCGTACCTCCTCGGTGCCAGCCTAACAGTTCGTTCGCGTGAATATTTTTGCCTTGGCCGTACACCTCGTGCCTCATCCGGCGACGTGACATCGCGATTACATGGGAAGAAGAGCACCGTAGGTGATCACGAAAGTCCCTTCTCGCGAAACGTGCGCCAGAATAGATCGAAACTTTAATATTCCTCGAACCGCGCGACAAATGTTACGAGAGCACGACTTCCCCGAAGTGTTCTCTCTCTCTCTCTATATATATATATATATATATCATACTTTGCACCAGCGTATGTCAATCCTCGCGCGCAGGGCTAACAAACGTAAGAAAAAACATCAAGCGCGATGAAAGCGTCAATGAAAAAAATATTTGCGTTCCGTTGAAAAGGATTTTGTATTCATTTACCCGCTCGACGCCGCGCGTCGAAAAAAGGCTGCGCGAGGAGAGGAAATATGCAAATATCCTTTTTCGAAGAAAGAAAAAAAAAGAAAGAAAAAAAAGGCAGGCCTGTTCTAATCCTTCCGCCACTGACTGATTGGCGTATGCAAATTTCTTAATGACGGATCAGCCGGAATACCGCTGAGACGTGTGACGTCATGCTGCGCCGAAGTAGGTATCAAAATGATTTTGATAAATTCGAACGTTAGATCCCCCTTTTTCGTGGCACCGAGGAGGCTACGGCTCATCTATCAATATTATACGAGCCGTGAGAAGAAGACACGGGATAACTCCTTTATTTGTGCCTCTAATCGATCCGACCGACAGGAAGAGGAGCTCTTCGAGCCAAGAGACACGCATGCTCTCGACATTTGCAATCCGAGCGTTCGTCAGCCAACACGGACGAAGCCTCTGATTTCTGGTTCAGCTTTGAGAACGATCGAATATTCTTCCTTTTTATTTCTTTTAATAAAATAATAACCGAAAAGAAACTCCAGAAAAAAAGACGCGCAACAACATCATGGATCACTCAGAAATCACCGATGCCAGGCCCAATGGCTAACAAACAATCATCCACCGACAATTAGACGAATACGATGATAGGCATAAATCATTCCGTTTAATCAGTTTTTCGATCAACTTGCTCCTTTTGCCCCTTCAGTTACCAACGATCTTTCAACCACGGCCAGATCGATCAAAGACAAATACGCGCAGCGAGACAACCGCCCGATCGACAAGATCTACGGATCGAAGAATCGAGCGCCAGTCGAATCAGTCCAGACGACCAACAAGAATCTAGAGCGTCGCCACGTGGATCAACGATACACGTCTCCACGTTTTTGTCCTCCGAGCGAGAAGAGTATAAATACCGCTTCTGTTTTGCATCGAACGCGAAAGAAGATCGACAGCGATATTCTAGGGGACCTCGTAGGTGACAGTGATTTACATTTGAATAAGGTGGCTGGCGAGGGGGAGAGACGAACTCGGAGCTCGCGATAGAAAAATAAAGGGGGACGATAAAAGAGAGACGGGGATTCGAAGGTAATACTATTACAGAGTCCCTGGGACGGTTGTCGAAGAGAACGAGACCGGAGGATCGGTTCCAAGTCACCGCAAACTAATAGACGTCTGATTGCGGTTACCGCGAGTTTTGACTCGTCAGTACAAATATTTATCTTCATCCCTGCGTGCATTCACGCACAGCGTGGAACGGTCTAAGGCGCCGATCGCGCTATCGATGCATATAAATGCATTAATCTTGATCGGCGAGCCTTCGAGCGTACTCCGCTCCGCTCCGCGCACGCACGTATTCATACGGCGTACAACCGTACACAGGGGGCTCGGTCAATATTTAAATTATTGATATTGACCGGCGCGGTGATTAATGAACACCGTCACCGGTGGAAAATCCTTTCACAGAGCTTTCTACGACCCATAGAGCTATCGTCGACCCCGAGATTCCACGTTATCGTTGGCGGAATTTCGAAAAACATTAAACTAGGAGAACGAGTAACGAGGCCGTAATCGAGCTGAATTCGAAAAGAACGTTCGTCGAAGTATCAATGACTCGTTAAAACGTTGAAACGATTCAATCGAAATATCTTCGAGCACAAATTTGATAAATAAAGAAACGACTTTAGATCTAAAATCCCATCGATGTAGCCTCTTCCTCGTTGCTTCGACCAAGAGGAAGAACATTCTCCCGTGGCAAGCTGATCAAACGGCTGCCATAATCGCGTTTCGTATCAACCGGTCAATCCTCTGTTGTCCGTCGAGGCAACGGAATATTTCTATAAGCTCGCCCACGCTCGTCGATATTCCCAAGTGTCAATCAGACATTGTCCGGTCTTAACATTGTCGAAAGACAATCGTTGGGCTGGACGTTCGCGACGATATTCTGAGAAAACGTGCATACAATGGTACGAGCCAGATGCACGCGTGTACATGCACGAATACTGGCTTTCGTGCTCGTATATCCGCAACTGTTCCGCGGACCAAGCTGCCCCGGTGAACACAGAACTTTATCGTCTACAGTGCACAAACCCGTGGCGACCGCCCTCGCCGTTTATAGATACACACACACACACACACACACACAAATATATATAGTCAGGCGCGACTTTTTTCTTTGGCTTTCGTTCTTCTCTTTCTGTTTTTTGTTTTCATGCTCTGTGAGAGAGCGGAGCGTATTCGAGTGGCCGCAATATGCATGCACGCGGGCATGTTACGCGGTAGCAAGCGAGGGCCATGTCCGGGTCAATGTTGCATACCTGCAGGATGCACGTCGATGCACACGTATGCACCGGCGAGCTGCCCTCGCGTAGATACGCGAGGAGAGCCGTCGAGGTGCACTGGGAAATTTTTCCATTTACAGATCGCTACCTGC
This sequence comes from Tetragonisca angustula, assembly GCA_036937485.2. Classification (NCBI taxonomy): domain Eukaryota; kingdom Metazoa; phylum Arthropoda; class Insecta; order Hymenoptera; family Apidae; genus Tetragonisca; species Tetragonisca angustula. The sequence goes on from JAWNGG020000181.1 coordinate 573,929, forward strand.
CTTTATTATATCGCGATTATTGCAAGTTGGTACTGCCTGTACGCGTGCACGCATCGACGATTCGTCTGTGCATTTTCTTTTTTTCTTCTTCTTTTTTTTCTTTTCTGCTTCCGATTCTGACAGAGGATTCTTCTGAAGCGTAACGTCGTGGAGTACATCAAATACAGACTTTCAGAATTTCGAATATCGTAAATTTAAGACTTTTAAGGAGCAAGTAGACAGCCTCGCAAGGTTAAAACACCATCGTAAAAGTTATTCGACTGTACCGTGATGTTACGTCAGACTTTTTTATCTCAACTATATCGAGCTTTTCATCTCCCAATCTCGGCTCGACTCTACAAGGCATTTCGTTCCACTTTTGTGGCGTAAGCGCGACACGCTCAATTAAATATTGAAAAGCCCATTGTCTCCAAGTCATTTCTAGAGTCATCTCTAGTCTCTGCAGATAGTGGTCTACAGACGCCACTCGAAAGGGGAGGGAGAGAAACCGTGGAGAATTCGGTGCGCGTACGCCACTGGATCGGCGTCCCTTGAGAATTCAACGAGATCTTTGAAAATCAGCTCTCGAAAGGAAGAAGACACGGCCGGCTCGAAACGATCGAAGGAAGGATCGGTCGAAGGAGAGACGGCTCGAGGAGAAAAAGCGCGCATTGTCGATGCGCTCCCGGGACCGTGGACCCTGTCAGCCATAACAAATTGTGACTTCGGTAGCCGGACGCGGTGTTGCGGCCGTGGCACGGTCACGTGATTAATTGTAACGTCGTGGCCGCATGGCTCGCTCGATTTTTTCCACGAAATTATTTGCATGTCAAGACGGATTGATGGAAACGCGAGGAAAGGCGAGCACGGGCATCAACGTGTGCTACACACACACACACGCGCGCGCGTATGCATATATGCGCGAAGCCACGGGGCAGAGGAGCATCGAGAGTGCAAGAAATTCCCATTCCTGCCGGGACATTTAACTTTCAAATGGACCCGCCCGATCAAACGCGCCACTGCGGCGACGCGCGCGCCGCGGACACACCGCGATTTTCGAGAGCGCATAATTTCCGCTTGAGATGCGAATTTCCGCGATGTCGCTGCCCGATAAGCAAGCCGACGAGAGACGAGAATCGCGAATTAATCGGCAGGAAGAGCGCGGGCACGAAAAGAACTTTGTGGAGGATGCAAAGTTGCTTGCGGTTGAAACGGAGGAAACGAGAAAACATTGAAAACGTCGAGAGGTCGCGCGTTTCGCAGAAATTGCCATTCTTAGTTGCAAACGAAATTTCCATTTGAACCGAGAACCTCCTTCTCTCTCGCGTATGCATAAAATAACGAACGAACGTTCTTAGGAAAGAAACGTTCTAGCAGGCAGAGCTGATTTGCATCGACGGGAGGTAAGAAAATGAAGAGCCACCGAGAGATGGCGGAGAGCCGTCCAGTTCGGGTCCACGCGACTGCAAACGGAAAGAAAGGCACGCACGCTTCTGCCCTTCGATTTCTTGCGCTATTGGCGCGCAGCCGAAGATTCGGGGCCCATAAAGAACCGCCGGAAGACAATGCAACGACACAACTCACAAAGAGACAAAGCCCCCAACTGGCGGTCGGCCACGAAGATGATATCACATGCTTTACGATCGTTCCACGGATACTTTATGCCCCACTCCGCCCTCTTCCAATGTGCTTTTCGACGTTTGCTTTGCGTTTCTCTTCGATTCTCTCTCTCTCTCAAGAATCGCTTCTTGATATAGGAATATGCAGATGTCGCGTGATGAAATATCCTCGCCGGTTGTCCCTTCTTTTCTTCTATCGTTACTCTTTGCCATTTCGTCTTCTTGTTTTGCCTCTCTCTGCCCTCTCGTCGCAAGAGGTAAGAGAAGTTACGCGATCCCGTCGACCGCCACGGCGTTCTTCCGTTGGACCTGACGTTTCTATTTATAAGAGATGTTTGTAACCGCGCGAGTCATCGTGACTCTGTAGAACGCGATTTATGAATGTAACCGGCCTCGAGTTGTATAATTACGCTCCTCGAAAGTGAGTACTACACATGGAAATGCAGAGAGAGATAAAGCACTGTTCACAGGTTGGTGGGACAGCGTACGAGAATTTTGGGGCTTGGAAGATGGAAAAAATCGATACGGGACGACCAATATAAAAAGATTCAAACAGTACGGCGATTTTCCAATCAGACAGACACACAGCTCGTTGAAAATAAAATTATTCGACTCTCCGGAAATTAATTACAAAGTATGGGGACAAAGCAGGCGTCGTCCCTTCGAAAGTAGCATCCCGTACCTCGTGGCAGAGGCGAAACGATCCGGTGAAAATCGACGACAGCGAGTGGAAAACGGCACCGTGTGCGCATTAATTTGCACAGAACCCACCGCAGGTACCCCGCAAGTACATACGTGTGAATCATCGGCCCTTTGATGGCTGCCGTTCGTGTTCACCGACAGAAAGATTCGCGGCTCCGCAATCGATTCTTCAATAATGAAATTCCACGATGACGTTATCGTGTAGGAAATGAGTTACGTGATTGTCATACGTCCCGAGAATACTACGGCGAGATGTCGAACGTCCTTCCGAGGTTGCTGCTGGCCGCTGGCTGCTGCTTGCCTATTGTAAGCTGTCCAGACACGCAGCGCTTGGGAATAAGATTCGTGATGGAATTCATCGCGACTGTCATTGTTCGAAACGTTCGATCGGGGAATACAACGACGAGAGGGATAAGTTTCAGGCAGCCAGTGGTTTTCCCCGAAAAATTTCACCTTTCTTCTTCGAAAACGAAGGAAATTCCGCATCGAAGCTGATTGTTTGCCCTTTCGAACTATTTCGTCGCCAATTACCAGCACAACTCTGTCCCACGTGTGTACATCTAATTTTACTCGCATCATCGAGAAATGATACCGAGTATCGAATATAACGGCAGAATAATCGACATTGTCGCGTCACTCTGCGAATCTAAAGATAACAAACATTTCCTTTCGACTGAAGTAGCATCCACTCGAAAAAGGGGATCCATTTAACGAATAATCAAGACAACGCCTCTTCCTCGAGTGCGGCGAAAGAGAGGCCTCTCAAAGGTCTGGCAACAATGGATCCCCATCCGTTCTCCCTTGCGACTCGATATACGTTTGATGGACGTGAAGATGGCCCGGGCTTTCTTCAACTTCAGCCCCCTCGCATCGAGAACCCCTTTTTTTTTTCTTTACCGGCTATCAGTGAGATATCACCTGCTGTTTGGAAAGCGAACCTCGAAATATCGAACCGCTGATGCGCCACACACGCGTCACTCTTCGAGTGGAATCGTTTCGAAGGTGAAACTCAAGGAGGATCGACTTTTTGATCACTTCGGGCCATCAATACCGATACGCAAGAATATTTCTGGCAATTTGTTTAAAGGTAACAAACAAATTGTTCTAGAAATTTGCATTGTACCAAGTGTCTGCTCGAACGAGGACGACATATATTATTTAAATATAAACCGCGAAACAATACCCAATTCGTCATCTTCAAAACCAACGAAGACACTTTCGTCGCCGTTCGATTGAGTCATTCAGTCGTATGCCGAGAAGCTCGCTTCCGGTTGCAGAAACGAAATACGTTCGTAAGTCAACCGAAGAGCTCCGCCGGCTGTCGCGCGTCGTCCGCGCAGTTGAATTTATTAAACTGCTCTTAATGCAGTGCGCCTAGTAACGCGGAATAAACGACCGTGACCGCGCTACTCGATACTCGTTCGTTCGCCCACGCGACCCGACCGGCTCGAGCTGCAAGCTCGATTTTGCAGCCTCTCCTCGCGAGCGCGCGCGACAAGCCACGGCCAAGTGAGATATCTAACGTGAGATAGCTGGGGCAAGATCGGCCCTCGATCGGCCACCACCATTACTCTTTAGACCGTAGAAGGCGCGATACCACCGCGCCACGCCAGGAAATACAGAAGCTGTCGCCGCTAAGTAGATCGCCCACGCTAAATCTCATTTAAATCCTCGCTGTGTAATCTAGTCGTTTAACGACCCAACGATTGTGAAACTTCCGATCGATTTCGTGCAGCGCTTCGCCGCGAAGATAGCCGTGTCGTATCGGAGAAAGCGAGTCTATCCGGTTCACGTTGCTCGCTACGGAGAAGACCGTCTCTTTGATGACACGGTACGAAATGATCGGTCCCTCTTGCTCGTAATTATTACGCTCTAAGAGCAGACGACGTTTTAGAAATTTCCATTTTATTTCGAACAAATATGCGGTCCTCGAGGATTCTAGATCGACGAGTCGATGAAACAAAATCGTTTGAATGAAAACGGGAGCAATTGCCTTACGCTACGACAACGTGGAACACCAACGACGACAACTGGCAACGGCATTACGATAACAGTGAACCTACGAAAGAAATAGCTACGGAGATAGAACGTGCTCGTTCAAAGAGTTTCATTCATCCGCGCGGCGAACTTCAGTCGCGCGGACACGTGTGTCTTCCAGGCCATCATTATAAACCGGGATTTATGCTCTTTCGGCGAGACTCCAGTCTTTATTTTACGCGTTTCCTTTTCTCCCGCTGTTTTTCTCTTAACGAGCCCCGAGTATCGCTCGAAACTACCGTCCCTTAAGCGAGAACTTTGAAAACTTTTTGCTCCTCGTTTGCGAGTTTTGGACGTGGCTAATGTCATACCTACCGAAGGATTTCTCGTTTCGTGAGACGTAAACGTGTATTTACTGAATGGAAATGTTAAGATTCAGATTATAGTTTAAAGATCAAAACACCTGCTTTATTTAATAACGTTACGGATTGTACGTTACGTATTGCAAATAATATTATAACATCGTACTATAATGCTACAATGTGAATATGTGTATCGTCCTATAATATGAATTTATATCGCAACGAATATATGAAAATATTACGGTAATGCGGACAATGTTAAGTTATGCAGAAATACCTATGAAATTATACAGGAACTCTCACAAAACATATACTTTCGAGGTTGAAGACGTTCAAGATAGTTGTCATCTTCTTGGAAACCCAGCATTATATTAATATGCGAGATGCAAGACGTCACGGTACCCAAAATTTTTATAACCTAATCCCTCGTGATTCTTGTTTTATACACCGAATGAGGAATATACTTTCGAAAGAAGTTTATAGCGTAAAAAAAGATTTCAATTTTATTTCTCGTCGAGGGTCAGCTCCGTTGCCGAACATGGCAGAATTAATGAGAATAATCAGTGAAATCGACGAACGAGTGCTTCTTACGAGAGACAGCACAACAGATAGGATCTTCCGTGTTTAATGGATTCGAGCGGAAGCATTTTCACCGCGACTCCACGAGTCCTTTTCGATTGGACAAAGGGGAACACTTTCGATTCTACCGCTCAGCGCATTGACGTTGACTCTTATCGATCGGGCCTCGTGTCTCGGTTCTCTCGCCTCTCTCTCTCTCTCTCTCTCTCTCTCTCACACACAGTCTGACTGACAATGGACTCGAATTCTCGCTTCCGTCGCCGAGACAAAAGTAATTTATTTCCATTCTTCCGAAGCAAAGACGCTACACTTGACAACTGCTTTGAGGGACCATTACGTTCGATTATTCTTCGAATCGTCCGCTCGTTTCAAACCCTCTTCCGAAAGGGCCAGTCCGCGAGAGCATCGTCTCGCGTCCAATTGTCGAAACGATCCATCAACGAACGCGAGTCGAACGCAACCGCGTTTCGTTAAGAGACTCGTTAACCCTAAATGCGCACGGCACGGAGGCCCGGTTTCGCGCAACCGGCGCGCACCGGAATTACATATGCATTCGTATTACGTGGTGAAGAGAGCACCGAGTGTCGCCCACGCGTTCTTCTCCCTCTCTGTTTCCCCCCCCCCCTCCCCCCGAAGAGGAGTTTGTGTCTCGCGTTACCGCTTAAATTCCAGCGCGGCGCGAGTACACACACCAGCGCCGGGGAACGTTAATGAGTAAGCGATGCTGCCGGCTCAGCATCTTTTATTCATTTCACGAGGAGAAGCGAAACATCGGCCGCCGCTTTTACGCTGCTCGCTCCTCCTATCTCTACGTGTACGGCTGCCCACGTGCACCGCGCCGGCCGGCCATATTGCATTTCCGGTTCGTGAAATGTTATAAAGTTGGCGGTGCTCGCTCGCTGGCAATCCTCGCGCACGCGCGGCTATCGCCGTTTCCTGTCTGTGATCTGTTATTCCCGCGGCGAGCCTCGCCACAAAGGCCAAACCGGTCAGCTCCTTCAGCTTCCCCTATCGACTTCTCTTATCCTGCAATTTTTTTTCCCAATCCGGCATCGGAACGATTTCGAGCTCGAGCTTAAGAGAACCGAACCTCTCTCAAGAGATAGCGTATGTATGTATGTATGTACGTATGTGTACAGTCGGATCGCGAGGAGAAGCTTCGAGTTTCGAGATCGAAACGATCGCGGGTGATTTCATCTTACGATCATACTTTCGAGTCATCAGCAGCGACAAAATGATTTAATCGTTCGGAACCCAGGTGTATCACGCTCTCAACGTCCAAGCTATTAAATTGCAACTTGGAACCAAAGCGAAGAGACGAAAAATCTCGGGAGTGACTGGCAGAAGATGAACTGCCTGCCACCATAAGAGGCAGGTTTTTGCGATACCGATCTTACATCCTTTGCCAATTGGAATTACAACAGCCCGATAGATTCGATTACTCGAATTATACACGGATGTTTCGACGGAAGGTACGGAGCGACAGGATCCATTAGCCGAATTCGAGCGGTATCATCGATTTCTCCGCCTACCTATGCGCTCCCCTCTTTCACCTGAAGCGAATCGCGACTCGACACTTCATCCTCCCGGTTCCCATAAACAGCGCTAGTCACGAGCCACAGGTCGTGAGAAGTCTAGCAATTAAAAACGATTAAGCCGATCTAACGTACGAAGACTGACATGCATGATCGAGAGTCCGAGCATCATCTGCCAAGTCTCGAACGGATCGCGATTAGTCAATTCCCAGCGACGATCGACGATTGCTAAAGTGTAGAATCATGTCATCCGGAATATTCCAACAAACTAGCAGCAAACCAATCGACCGATCGCGAGGAAGAGAAGTTACGTCTTGTTTCCCGCTGAAATGAAGATTCACGACGGGAATAAGGCGCGCGTTGAGAAAAGAAGAAAGAAAAAAACGATGAGAAAAAGGTCTCTCCTTGAATGGGCGGCACAACGATTCTCACATAAAAGATTTAACCTCTTCGCCGATGTGTCCGATTTTTCGGACGTTTCACAAAAAAATCGGTGCATCGGCGCGGTGATCTCTCGCCGGGAAAGGAAAAAAACTGCCCGGTTCGATCGAACACAGATGGGATAAGTCCGCGCACAAAAGCCCCTTTGTACGTCGAATTTTTATAAGGACTCTCGAGACGATCTATTGTGCGAAAATTGGGGGTTTACGTTAGACGGGAATTGCGGAGGCGGAAAGGGATAGCGAAACGAGTTTCTCGACCGTGAAGATGTGAAGGGAAAAAAAAAATTGATTCTCCGTCGACGTCGATGAAGATTTAAAGAATCACGCGTTCGAACGTAATAATTCTGCGACGTTGACACGCTTGTGACATCAGAAATCAAACGTACCTATTCTTTCGTTCTTCGTTGTATCTCTTCGTTTGCAATTCCATCATTTTGCAATTTTCATGTATCAAAAGTAAAAGAGACAGAAAAGTTCGTTATATAAAGGAAGCTAATTGGAACGCGTTCGAACGCAATTCGATCGAAGGCGATCAATATTTAGACCTGTTCCAATCAAACACCGGATCAATATTTCCAAATAATCGGTTAACCGAGACGGGATCTCAACTTTCCAACCCTATTTTCCGAGACGGTGGACCGAGCAAGAGAGAAATCCTTTCGAAGCACGACAATGGCGTCCACGAAACTCCCTCCATCCGTGTGTCACTCCGTATCGTACAAAAAAAAAAAAAAAAAAAAAAAAGAAAAAGAACGGCATTGAGGAAACACGGATAATATAGAATTTCCAGAAATCTGGATTCCTCGCGAGAAAGGAGAATCGAGATTGGGGTTCCTTAAGGGTTCGTTGCCTTCCCCCCGTGAAATAACGCGGCGCGGCGGTTAGCTAGACTTTATCCCACGCACCACCTGCGTGCAAGTTTTCACCAACGAGATCAACGTTACGTGAACTTTCTCACGCGTTTACGTGAAAACACCATCTGCTTTTCTGAGTCAATCCTTATCAAGATTCTTACTCTTGGTTCAACAGTTCTACTCTACGTGAAATTTGTTCACAACGTTCACAAATCCTAGTATGTTTCATTCCTCGCGAATGTGACGTACCAAAAGAAATAATCTACTTTCTTAGACAGTGTTTTAAACACATTTACTCCATGTTTTATACTAGTGCTTTCTTCTATACCAGTGACGGCGAACCTTTTTGAGAAGTAGGTCAAATTTTGTTCATTATTTTTTCTAGTACTAGCTCGTGGGTCACTAAGTCAGTGGCGTCACTTGGAAAGGGAGAGGAGAGGATGATTAAAAACTACGTTTTTCTGGTTCTCACTTTTGTAATCTTCTAAAAAGTTTGCGTTTCCTTTGACGTCAGAAAATTGATATAAAAGGAGTGACCAGTCACCCCTGCACTATACATTAGATATATATACTTTATTTCTTAATATTTTTTATTGTCTGTTTTCTCTTTTATTATATAAAAAACTAGCAAAGCTACCCATTCTGAGAATGGGATCTAGTGTGTTTTTTTTAGTGTTTATTACGTCTATTTCGTAAGCGCTATATAAAATTTTTTGGACACAATTAAGTCGTATAACATTTAAGACTTGAAATACCTATATGACCAAGTCGTAAATCCTCCATAAAACACAATTGTGCATTTATTTCTCTTTTAAGCTACTTTTAAGCTCTGACCGAACACTTGTAATTTTCTTAACATTTTTTGAAAAGAGGGGTTCGAAAAATAATTAAAATTCTCTTATATATATGACGATAAGTTTATAAAAATCAACGCGTGTGTCATTTGAAAAACATGCGTGGGTCAGATTCACCATCATTGTTCTACTATCCATTAAAATTCTACATAACATTTAAAATGAAACAATGAACTTTGTACATTTAGATGTTATTACGTTCGCAATTAAACGGTCTTCGAGACGACAGATTTCGAGATTAGAAACCACAATTTCGAGATAAAGAGAAAGACTGGGGAATCATCGATGTGTAAGTGTTCTAAGAGGACGCATACGTACGAAATTCTCTCTCTCTCGTAATAAAAATTAATCCGACTGTCGTTAAGAACCGCCGTAACTGTGAAAATATACGACCCACTGCGGGCCAGTGTTAAGGTGAAACCTCTTCACGATGCGGGACAACGTAAAGCAATTACCAACAGCTTCAGGATATCTTGGATATCGCGTGTAGCGTCGAAGAGACCTTCCACTTGTGTCGACCACAAAACGAACACGAGCGTAAACGTCTACGAAATGGCAACGATCCGGTACAACACGAAATCAACCGAGTAATTGGTATTTGCGTCGAGGAACATTGAAAATTTCAATGTTCCTTCACAAACGAGGATTGACTGTTGAATTTATACGTATTCGCGTCAATATCTCCTCTCCGCGCTATGAAACACGGCTTCGATGCCTTCTGTTTCAATGCCTGTTCGTTCGTTCGTACATACATTGTACTCATTCTTGATTCGGCTGTGAGGGACGTACACGCTGAAGAAAACGACACAAATTGGAATTGTCAGTTGTAGTTGGACGTAGTAGAGGGGTCACAAATCTAAGATTATATCCTCCAACCTAGGAACTGAGCAGACTTCAAGGATTCACGGCAGAAACGAAAGTAAACCGATTAAACGTGTCCTCGGGCTTCAACGACAACGATCCTCGCGACCCGTCAATAAAATCCGCAGCGGCATAACTCACCGATGTGTTCCGCGACGTTAGCCGAAAACCGTCTCGAGATCTCGAATCGACCACCAAACTTCGAAACACTTTTACTACGAAATTGATACTTTGAATGGCGGCGGTAGCAAAGGGTCGCGTCCAACCTCGAGGAACTTGATGATTTACAGCCTGCCGGCAACAACGTTCGCCGCGAACGGAATAAAAACTTGCACGTGTTTTGTGAACTGTCGTATATTTCCGTCTCGTGAGCCAAGAGGATTCGTACGGTCTAGCCTGCCCGTGAATCGCGGTTCAGCCTGGCTAAATCGATTAAGTCGATTTAACCCACACGTACGTCGGTCGCGCAAGCCTCGAGGACCCGTACGCGATCGTAAACGCTCACAAAGGGAATAATAAGACAGCGGAGGTAATAAAATGCGAAAGCCGGTGGATTCGATGAAGGCCTCACACGCGCCATAAACTACCCTCTGTGCGACGAATTTGTAACATTTTATTAGCCAACCTGGCCTCTCAATGTCCGCAAGTAGCGGAGTGTGTTCGCCACTCGCTCGCCTGTCTTTGTGCGGAGGAAAGAACGTTTTAATGGGCAGACTTTGTTCCGAGCGAGGGCCTCGCTAGGCGGTTATGCTCTACCGGTTGCATTCATCCAGGGAGATTTACGCCCGACGCCCGTACCGAAAAGGAGGGACGTATCAGGGACACCACTTTCATAATGGCTTTTGTTACAATGTTTCTCCTTTTTTCTTTTTCATGCTGATTTCTCTTCGTTACAAAGAGACCCGTTTAAAGAGGCCCGTATCAAGACGCAATTCGCATCGATGCGGGAGCAATACGTTCGTCCTGCATCCCGCTTAAGAACTGCGAAATACGAGTACAATCGAGAATCGATAGATCACCGGAAGAGAGAACAGAAAATTCCGAAATCTCGCCGCCTCTCATCTGTTACATCAATTTGACATTCACGACGCGAGACGAAGCAATGGGCAATCCCGTTTGCCCGGACCAGTCCGTGCAACATTGCTAATTGACATTTCAGGAATGCAGACACCCGTTAATGAGGCCCGATCAACGTCAAAACGGCTTGATTCCACAATTAAACGCCTTGCTGCGCTGTGTTTATCTCGAGCATGGCCAACGACCACCATATAATATCTTAATGCCCATCTCACTCCTCTCTCTCTCTCTCTCTCTCTCTCTGCGGATGAATCTTCCAGAGATTCCTTCAGCTAACTAACCGAACTACAATCAGTTACGCGCCATTGCCGGTGATCTCGCACGATTCCAGTTCAGCCGATCGTCGGAAACGAGCACGAAGGCGTGGACGGGGAGCGTAAAGAGCGAGAGAAAGAAGAAGGAACGTGAATAACGAGCGATTTACGTGCGATAAAGTCGTACGTAAGGCAATAGAGGGCTAACTCGATATATATTAATGCCCGATCCGTTTAGCGGCAATTACGAGCTAATTCGCGCCTTTCGTAAATCAGCACACCACCAGGACCAGGGAGGAGAACACGTTCGGTCCACGTTTAGAGCAGCCAGCCACTCTTGGTTTCGACGTACATACGTGACCAAGTCGATATGAGATATTAGGAAGATGCAACGCCTGGTTTGTCTGATTAACGACGCGTTTCCATCTGCGGCGACGATACGTTAAACCGAGATCGTGCCGGATCGTCCTATGAAAATCACCGATCGACGCTTCGAAACGGCGTGCCGCGCCGCAGCGAATCGATGGCCGATGATCTGCTGAAATTTTACAATGTTACGGTTGACCGTACCCGCTGTTTCAATTATCGAGCGGGCACGTACCCGCGATTAAAGCGGAAATAGGGTTTCACCTGGAAATTGAAGGAGAAATTGAAGGAGCGTGCGAAGATGGCTGGAACTCGTTTTCGTTTGCGGAAGGGAGGCGAACAAAATTTTCAAAAGATAACGATCGTCGTTTTTGTTAAAAGGAACATAGCTCGTGCTCGTCAACAATTTGTCGAATGCCTGACAATTCTGAGAGGCAAGCTAGCTAATTTGAGAAATAAATTTCAACGTATATAAGTATTTGTTGAATTAGAGATTACGATGTCAAAGGATCTGAAATTTGGCCACTGGATGCAAAGTTCAAATGTTTGTTGTTCAATTTCAAATTTTAGTCAACCACGAGTCGAAGAAACGCAGCGTACTGTAGAAGAAAGTACCGACACAAAGAACGTTAACAGCCTGTCAACATCTTATTTTGTAAAACAAACGAGCTCTCACACGAAAAAGTTTCGTCCAAGATGATCCTCCTCGAACGATCGTCAACGTCACGACTTTCGCATGATCACACGAGCCGCTTTATCTCCAAATTTATTGAGTTCGCGAATAGCCGATCGCGAGTTTAACATGTGGGGGGAAAAAGAACCCTAATTAGCCGCGGTCTTTTCCTCGCGAAGAGGTCGGGCAAAGAGCCCAGCATTTAACAGGCTGGCTCCACTCTTGGGGCGCGCTCGTTTCGCTGCATCCTTGTTAACGTTTGCCAAAGCAGCGTCTCAATAGGCGGTACGGCCCGATCGTAAAGTTCGATTGCAAAAAGGAATTCTCTTTCGTGGGCAATAATTTATGATAAGCCCGCGCAGCCACGTATATAGCAACGAGAAGGCTCGCGTCAAGTCGGTGTAATTATTTTTTATTGACGGACAAAAAAGGGGTCTACATTCGTAAATCACCGACTACTTGATATACCGCGTGCCCAGTACCTTAAAATCACACTGACGGTTGGAGAATTTCAAGAAGATTAATTTTCGCAAGTCTAAACCGCGACGATAGAGAGCAATGGCGAAATAGTCGGTACGATGGTTAATCTCGAATATGAAATACAAACAAATGGAAGGACAATCCCGACTAAATAAAGTGTGATAACAATGTGAGGAAAGAGAATAAGTTTAAAGGAAAAATAAAAAGGGATTCGAGAAGCGAGCGCGAGATTTCGCGCTTCAACCTATAATTACGCGATGCTGGGAATTCATTAGCGCGTTAACCAGGTGTGAGCATCGGCCGAGACTGATAATCGAAAATGGCTCGATAGCTCTCTTCCAGTCAGCCTCTCCAGCAAAAATGAATGCTATCGGATTAACCGATCCATTATAATTGCCTACGTAAGCGTTAACGCGACCACATAGCTTCCATAAACTAGCGGATTCACGAACAGATTAGGCGTCCCTCCTTTGCTCTTCTCTCTCTCTCTCTCTCTCTCTCTCTCTCTCTCTCTCTCTTTCTTTTCGAGACTCGAATTCGCGATACGAAGTTCACGATGCGCCGGATTAATTAGATACCTCCTTCCATTATCGTACAGACTGTGCAGCGGCCACGCTATTAGCTATCGAAAGCTATATTTCAATCGAGCGAGCGTTAAAATAATCTCACGCCTGTTTCTCGCTCGCGTCGAGATTAGTACGCGAATCAAGCCACAAAGGATATAAAACGTTAATTTACGATAGCCGAAAGTTGAGACGGAGTTAATAAGCTCTTGCGGAGGTTCAGCCTCGACCTTCGACAACCGGATATTAAAGAGCGAGAAGACTCGGATCGTATGTTTCGACTGCGAGAGGAAATCGAAACCCTGCCTGTACCTGCCGAACAATCCGGAGGAAACGTGTAAAAGGTTATATCTGAGAACTCGTCAGTTTTGTTGATTTATCACGTTGCTAACTAACCCTTTCGCTTTCCGAACTTTCCCTGACCTTCGAACAAGGAAACTTTATTCCACCTTTCCAACTTTGTCGCGACCGAATAGCAGGGCGACAGTTTTTACAGCGTGTCGTAAATCATATCGTAAATTTGATTAAATTACCAGGTGATGAAAATCGAAGACGAGAAACTGGCCTCAAGCATGGCGATGTTTCGAGAAACAAGTCGAAACCGAACCGACTCGTAAATCCGAATTCGTTTCGGTCGATCGCGTTCCACTGTGGCAGCGGAGCTTTCGGGGCTCGCGGCGGAATAAAGAGTTTAGCGATCGATTGGCTTTTTATCGTGCTATTCGAACGCGATTTTAGTCTCTGGGAGAGAATCGAGGAGTGGTTGCCGCTGGTGCGAGAGCGAAGCAAGGCCCGGACGAGCGGCGTCCGACGATTTATGCCCGCAGACTTATTTGGCAGCATTGTTTACGGGCCAGGAAGCAGTTTGTCCCGAACACTCGGCTCCTTTTTTGCGATATAATTGCAGATTCTGCGCGTCCACGCAGCCAGGGCGGTCCTTTTTTGCGACGGATCTTTCTGTCCCACCGCGCCATAAGAAACTCACCAGGCCGCGACCGTGGCCTCTCACTCACCCACCCCCCATTCTACGACATCGAACCCGTCTCCCTCCCTATACCACCCCGTGATTCTTTCTCCTCCTTCTCCACCTCCTGTCCTCGCGTCCTCTCTTCTTGCCATACTTTATCACAACGCCCCCCTCCTTTTTCTACCAGCCTCTTTCTTTCTCACTGCCCTTCTATACTCTTTATATCTCAGCTTTTACGGTAGCCCGATCCGACGTGTCCCGATTTTTTCCCCGACGCTCTCTCTCTCTCTCTCTCTCTCTCTCTCTCTCTCTCTCTCTCTCCTCTCCTTTTTCACGTCTTTTAACCTCACCCCTTTCACCGAATCCAACAACCGCCCGGACAAAGCTGGAGAAAGTACATACGTCGCGTCACGTCGCGTCGCGGAGAATTCGCAAGCGATTTCGATTCTTTCAATGGTTGTCCTACCAAGGACACGTCAACGAAAAAAAGAAGAAATTGCAGCTAATCGCGTCGTTTGAAAGATTCGACGAGCTTCTCAAGCGAATCGAACTTTTACTTTCGAACAAAAGGGTCACACACGCAAAGTACAAGGTGGAATCCACCGTTCTGTTTCTAAAGAAGATATTTCAGCAAAAATACGAACAACTTATTAACTTATCGTCTTTCTATCGTCTTACATCTAACTTATTAACTTATTAACTAACGTCGTTTCCTTTCCTGGGGTAAAAGAAACAAAGAGATTCGCTCTGAAAGCAAATATCTCGTAAATAAAGACACGCAGAAAATAATTATACAGGCGATTTTCAAAACAACGTGATCCTTTTTAATACCTTATCGAAACATTTGCAAACTCGATCATCCTACTGAAACAAATTTGCACATTGAACGGCTGTCAATATATTAACGAGGGTATACCGGCGTTCCAAGAGCCAACGCGAACTGACGTGATCTGATATACTTCGAGACGCTTCAAGTTTCAAATCACGAACATCTAACATTACGCTAATTAAGGATCGCATTCAGCGAAGATGACATATCTTCCGCGTGTAATTGGAGCAAGATGTATTTACGTGATGGAACCTATCATCTTCTCGCCATTCACCGGATCCGATCGACCCGGTGATAATTGATGCACACTTAATAACGAACGATCCATGCAAAGTAATTAAGAGCATGCACGCGAATTTATCAAGATCCACCACGGAACATGCTATTAACGTCAAGGCGTTCTCGAGTCGAGATATGTAAACTCGTCTTTAGCGACGATTGCTGGGAGAAGCGGTTACCTACTCTGTGACCAAGCTCTTTTACATTAAATTACCTTTAATCTGCATCACTTCGATCGTATCGGCTTGAATTTATTTAAAGAAACTCTTATCTTTAGAGAAACTGGTTTTCCGTGTTATTGAGTCGCTTGGTATCAATAATTTCGAATCGCGCCAAGTTATAACTCCAAAAGATTTTACTGACTCGCGTTATTCTAAAAAGATATTATTCTACTGCAGAAAAATGATCCAGTAATTTAGTTTGAAAAATAGTTTAGCTTTGATAATAACGCTCGATCTGAAATATCCCATTGTGTTTCCAGCTACGGACTCAAATTTGTAAAGTATTCCCAATAAATCTCGTTTCGTCATTCCTCGTACGCAAATCTTAATAACTGAAGTACAATGTACGATATTATTGCTCTCGTATGTGAGAAAGAAAAAGCTGCAGAAGAATTTGAAAGGGAAATTAAAAAGGACCCGCGCGACATTTCCTCTGCGCGAACGGGTTGGCGATCCAGAGAAGTGTTCCGGTTGCATGGAAACCCCGAGGGAGAACAGATAATCGATGAGGGGAACCAAGTGTCTTGACCATAGCGAGGAATTGACAGACAAGGCGCTATCCTAAAGGGAATTCTCGGGGAGAGATCGTGCTCTCCCGCCTCTGCGGAGAAACCGAGCAATAAATTCGCGGATACGTCGCCGACAGAAGGATCTGATAGCGGCGAAACTTGCCCGCGCAAAACCCTTCTTTTCGTCGTACACCGAATATGGAAACGCGCGACCCTTCGTTAAAACCATTCGAATATCAGTACGTTTGCGTCAAAAATTTTATTAAATCATGGAACGTATTGCAAGAATAAATTTTTCGGCGCAACTTTCCGACTTACTTTGTACCTATGTCGCATTTTAATTGGAAATTTCACAACTTAAATTGAATAGAGTTTTAACTTTAATTATAGTGATTTGTATCTAATTCGTGCAATTATTATAATATAAAAAAAATCTATCCCTAATACATAATTAGTAACATGAAAAGCTGCCATACTATATTATAAATATGCGAAATATGCAAGGTTTTACCGCTTCATAGCTAGCTAAAGAAAAATATTTTTTTTAATATCGTGTAAAGTGAATAATAATTCTTTGTGAATTCAAATTAGTTAATCTCAAATGTTGGGAAACTGTTATGTTGTGGAAATATGAAATATTTTGAATTTGCATTAATCGTACATCTTTAACCAATAGTATTTAAATTTCGTTAAATGATCTATAGATGATAAATGGTATAAAAAACAGATATATGATATACTGTCATCTATCGGAAAAATGCGTAAGGTATTACATGAATTCCAAACGAATTTTTATGTGTCGATAAGATATCCTACTTTACCGATAGTTGTTATATATAAATAACTACCAGTACCATCTGTGCTACCAGTAAATGGTAAACAGTACAGACGATATACCACGACTATATAAAAAGGCAATAAGAATATTTTAGCACAAGCCTACTATACAAATTAATATTGTCATTGACTAGATATTGTAATTAATATATATTTTTAATTTACAAAATTATAATTTACAAAATTTATTACCCAGAGCATGAATGTGAAACAAAAGTTCAGAAATCAATAAATTATTGCCTATTACAATAGAAATAAATGGCTGTAAACTCACTGTTAGGCGTAACGCTGCAATAATTCAAATGGAGTGCTTTCCTTAAGACAGGACTATTGAACGAAGAAGAAAATCTGTAACAAAATATAGAATATTAGCTTGAAAAAACTTCGAACAATGAATGATAGAATAAATTTACAATACTAAATAATAATAATAAAAATTGAAACACTAATATAAAAATATACTTACATTTTTGGCTTTTAGAACATTGCTGGGTTTTCCCCGTAGAAACACTGACTCTAATACCGGAAACAAACATTAAAAAAAAAAAATAACACACTATTAACCTCGTTTAATTTATAATCGACGAACAATCACTGACTCTGATTTCGCGTACAAATCTACTTAATAACTATTTCATGCAGCAAACACTGATTTTACTCCCGTCTCGTTTGAATTACGATAAAACTCAGAATCACCGCACTCTAAAAAATGTTTGAAATATTATTACGCAACAAAAACTGATACTCTTAACTGCCTTGCGCGCGGTTTCAAAAATTCTAAAATTAAGATGGCGTCTATAACAGCGTCTATGCATAGTTCTTATTTCGCGCCTTTTCGCGCCATCTCGCGATCAGCTATAAAACCAAAAGAAAACCAAAAATTATAAAATATATGAACAAATATATAAATTCTACTAAAATGTAATAAATTATAATGAAACAATATATATATTCGATAAATACTAATAGATTACACATGCAAAACAAAGTAATACATCTTATCACTTTCATTTTCGACAACAAACACCCCGCACCGCGACTTGTCGCGCGAATTTCCTACTTTATGAAACGTTTGGTTTTCTTCCACTCAAAACTGCGCAGCAAATGAATACAGCAGAATTCATAACAAAATATCATACAATGATTTCAAAACACGAATTGGACATTGTTACTTTAAAACTTGGTAGTTAGGAAAAAGAAATTTAACCTTATTAATATTTTCAATTTCGACTAGCAACAAATTCTGAAATTACTTTTACAGATTATATCATTTACCTTTAATTCTATTTGTTTAGAAACTGCAAATTTATTTCTCTCTATACTTTTACGTGTAAATAACTCGCAAAGATTCACAATATTATTTCAATGTTATTTCAAACGAGCGTTTGTTCACTAAACTGCCGTTCCACTAGTAACCGTTACGGTTATAAAATTCACGTAGCGCACTCTTGCTGTTTTGAAATGAAATAATAAATTTTAATTCCATTAGAAATTTAAAACATTTGAAAACTTCTCATGAGACATTAGAGCCAATTGACACTATTTCATCAAAATAATGTAAAATTATATCACGTATCTCAGATCCGTTAATAAGAAATTTGTGATAATAAATTCCTTTCGAATAGTGAAATCTTTATTCAGAAGAAAAAAGAACGAGCTTTTTCATTCTCTTTATTAAAGTTCTTTTTTATTTCTATTTCTATTCAAAACTTTCTTATTATATAAATTTTATTTCCTTTTTATAAACGCTTTTTTTAAATTAAATTTTTAATTTTATAAACTTTAAATTGCTATAATTATAATATAAATAAATAATATAAATCACTCACAGTATGCAACATGCAGTCTTCTTACCGTTATAGGTGGCGCTCCTTTAGATTTAGTCATATATATACATATGACTGAAAATATAGTATAGCACATGCAGTTATTGGTATATTTTACAACGGTTTGTTTGTCCACGAATTAAAAATTTAAAATATCTTTTACGATGGAAAAGCATGTAAAATCATTGACAAATCACAATGTGGATTCTCAGTTTATGGCTGTGTTAGCTGCAATAATTGCAATTATTGTAACTATAGGTAATTACATATGCCCATAGGTTATTATAAATTCTTCATGTTTTGTATCCAATAAAACTTATGATTATTGTGTATAAAAAAATTAAATATAATATTATAATTAGTATATGTAATCTCCAGATAGATGTTTATCATATTATTCAAAATAACATCATAGTTTTCCTTTCCGTGACAAGTAAAATAAACTAATGACAAGCAAAAATATGTAAATTTAAAAACTTTTAATAAATTACATTCTTAAATTATATATACAACATGAAATTCACAGACATCAGTACATTGAATAAGAGAGGGTGTTTCTCTTTAAATTTTCACATGTATTATTAAATTTTTCTTTTTGTTACCTTTTAATGAACGTTCAGTCTCATAGTTTCATTCGTAACATCCTACAAACATCACATTTATTTGTTCAAAGAAAATGTATGTCATTATAGCCACAATAATTGATAAACATTATAAATATAGCTGCGAGTAACGAAATAAACATAACATTGTAGTTGTATACATAATATAAAAATAGGTACATTTTTATGTAAAAATTTGTTTAGGCTTTTATCCTAATATCCATAAGCTTATGTCTGTAGAGCCATTTGTTTGATAATAACAGCTCAAATTTAGACATTACTACTGCTTATGTAGATTTTTGTTCTATTTTTCTGTTCAGTGTTATTTGCCATATGGCACAGGAAAAGATCTATAGGAAACAATATATTATTAACTGGTCTCAGTGATGCTGGCAAAACATTGATATATGCACGTCTACTTTGTTCCAAATTTGTTAAAACACATACATCTGTAAAAGAAAATATAGGAGACATTATAATCAATAATGTAAGGTTTTATTAAATATATAACCATTATTTCTTACAAAGCATAAAGTTTATTCCAAAAACATATGCCTATAAAGTTGTTGATGTGTTTAGCATTCCTTGAAGATTGTTGATATACCTGGACATGAACGTCTGCGTTATAAATTTTTTGATCAATTCAAGTTATCCACAAAAGGACTTGTTTATGTAATTGATTCAGTGACTTTCCAGAAAGATATCCGCGATGTAGCAGAGTAAGTACACACAAATGATACATCACATTCTGTAATGAAAATAATCTTTAACTTTCAGATTTTTGTACAACTTACTCTCTGATTCTGCTGTACAAAAGAAGCCAGTGCTTATATTGTGCAATAAACAAGATCAGACTATGGCAAAAGGTACAGCTGTTATAAAGACTTTGTTAGAAAAAGAAATGAATTTACTACGTATGACAAAAGCAAATCAATTAGAAGCTACAGATGCATCAATAACAAATGTTTTTCTTGGCAAGCAAGAGAAAGATTTTGATTTTTCTCATTTGGATACAAATATTGAATTTGCTGAATGTAGTGCATATAATAAAGATTCTGAAACCTCTACAGATATTGAACAATTAAACAATTGGTTGAAAAAAATTGTATAAAAATATCCTTTCATTTTTACAAATAAATTATTTGTTTTTTTAACTTTTCAAACTGTTTTATTATTTCTACATTGAAATTGAATATGAAATTGAATTCATATAGAAAGAAACTATTACATATCTACTATACACTTAGACTTATTCAAACTAATCTAATCTAATATTATTGCAATAAAGACCTGATTATCATCAATTAATACAGAATACAACAAATATCCATACTTTGACAGAGATCCTTGATTGATTGGTAAATGTTATTTACACATAAAAATGATAATGTGACTTAATTCATAACATTTACACATTAAGAACAATTATTTTACATTAAATTTATCTTACACACAATCTGATTCTACAATTTCTATTTGATATAACTTAAATATCTACTATAATTTTGTTCTAACCTAGCGATATTACCCATACTTGATCAAGTTTACATGACAAATAAAATTAATTGATATTTCTCAACATTATAACAGCTAATAAAATTTAAATAACTTTTCCCTTACGTTTAATATTAAGCACATACAATATAAATGACAGAAGTTTTCTTTTGCTTCCAAAACATTCTTTCGATCAACTGATGCAACTGCACGAAAACACGCGCTATTTAGTTAATATGAAAAGCAAATGGCGTTTTATTCAAATATTTTTAACATTATTTTTCTATTATTACTAACATGCCAAAAGTACAATTGTTAATTAAGAAAATTGTATTTTTAGTAGAAAGAAAAAGAGTAATATATCGAAGATATATAGCATCCTTTTGTTGAAAAATAAAACAATTCTTTATAGATAATATTTGGTTTCGTTATATGTAATACCGCAATGTTCTTTATAGGTAATGTAAATGTTATAAATTGTTTAAAAAATATATATATATATATATATATATATATATCAAACTATTGCAAAGAAAATTAATCAGCAGAAATAATTTCTGAACTTTTGTGATTGAATCGTTAGTAGTTTCAAGTATTTTGCTTTCTCTTTTCGTATAATTTAGTTAAAAAATTAATCAAAATTTTCAAATTTTGCACAATCGATCGAAACATTCTTTTGTATTGTCTTTAATTTCTCGCGAACTACACTAGGATGTTGGGATCAAATTTCTTTGCGATGGTAGAGGAGAACATCATCTTTAAAACGTAAACCCATAGAACGCATATTATTAGCGTGAAAAACTAAAATCATTGTTTAAATTAGTCAATGTTATAAATTACCAGTCAGTATGAAATGTTTTACTCCTTATGACATTTTGCGCCATCTTTCGCTTCGAAAGATTTGAAATTAAAAAGAGAAAGAAATATAACCTCGAATTTCGTAATGTACACTACTTGGTTAATAAACTGCGGTATATCTACATACTATATCATTACGAAGTTAATCGTTCTGGTTTGATAAGTTCCTCCATTGTCATGTTTATCACTTTGCCGATAACATTTAATCTTGCTCTGCGTTCAGGCAAGTGTCTCTGGGTCAGATAGATAATATTAGATACAGAATAGTAGTGATAGTATTCTACACGATGTCGTCTACAAAACCTCAAGATACAAACTACAATTATGACATTGGAGGTATAACTTTGCATTTGCCTTTATTGCCCATATAAAAAGAATCTTTTTCATTATCATAATTCTAATTTCATAAACATTAAGCACATTCATAATCGATTTAATTAATTTTTTCAGTAATTGTGATTATTCCAGATACATGCTTCAGCTCTGACTTAAATATTTTTAAGCGAATTTAATTTTTTATACAAAAAATTACTCGCATTCTTATCATTATGCTTATTATCGACACATCGTCACATAATGTACGTACTGGAATAGCAATTTTCAGGTTGATAACATTTATATAGATTTATAAAAACCAATGTATGTATCTACTCTACAGATAAAACTAATATAAAGAAATTTGCGATTCCATGTTATCTAACATATATACATATATGCCCTTCTTTTTTTGTTTGAACAGAAAAAAATCAAACAGTTCTAAATATTTCTTATAGGTATGCGAATTAAATACAAAAACAAAAATGAAACTTTCACGGAAGATTGTCTTATAAGTAAAGAGCCTATTGGTCAATTTAAAGCATGGTTTGATGAAGCTTGTAATACTCCCCAAATTTTTGAACCAAACGCTATGTTTCTTGCCACGGCTACTAAGTAATATCAAATAAATCACTTGAGATTACTATTAAAATGCATTTAAAAAAAAAAAAATTTTTTTGCAGAGATGGAATTCCGTCTGTACGACCAGTATTACTTAAAGGTTACGGCAAGGATGGTTTCAAATTTTATACAAATTACGAAAGTAGAAAAGGCCACGAGCTAGTAAGTGCATTAGATTTTAATTTGTAGTAGCATATATAAACGCTGTATTTAATATTTTTAATATTAATCATTTGATTTAATCAATCTTCAGGCTCAAAACTCAAATGTAGCGGCATATCTTTACTGGGAACCTTTGAGACGAGGCGTAAGAATGGATAAATTAATATACACTTGTGAAAGAAAAAGAAGAAAATGTTCTTTAATTAACATTACTTATTTTTATTAGGTGCGTATAGAAGGTAAAGCAGAAAAAACTTCTGCAGAAGATTCAGATTGTTATTTCCAAAGCCGACCGTATTCAAGTCAGATAGGATCATCAGCTAGCAAGCAGAGCAGCGTAATCGCAAGTAGGGAGACACTTATTGTTAAAGAGAGAGAGTTATTAGCTCAATTTCCAGAGGGACAAGTTAAAAGGCCAGACCACTGGTAATTTCATAAATCATCAAAGTAAATTATTGAAAATATAACATGGTAATAATCTAGTCTAACTTTTAGGGGAGGATATAATATTATTCCACATTCCATAGAATTTTGGCAAGGTCAAAGTGATCGTTTACATGATAGAATTCGTTTTAGACGAGCTAAGTCAAATGAAAAAATCGACAATGTACTAGTCCATCAAGGTGATAATGGATGGGTTTATGAAAGATTATCTCCATAAATAATATAAAAAGAAGCTTATTTATTACATAATATTGAATATGTAAGTACAAAAAAATACAAGTACAAAAATGCTTCTAGAATACGAAGTTTTACACAGGTTTAGGATTGTTGCTTCCTTGTAATTTTTAGAATTTCTCTTTGTAATCCTGAAAATACATACGTAAAAAATTGTTGTCTGTTTAGAAGAATTGAAAAATATTTATTTACCCTCTCTATTTTTCCACACTGTTTCAACATCAAAAATACCATCTTCCTCTATTAGGTTCTGAAACTGTCTTATTCCTCCACCGACACCAAAATAATAGCTTTTGCCAGCAATAAGTCTGAGAACACGTGAGCAAATACTATATTTTGTTATAAAAATCGAAACTAAATTTACATTTTAATGAATGTACTTGCCCAATACCATCTTCTTTGAGTCTTTGTTTGAAAACTTCGTACAACTTTTTATGATTATCAGGATTATAAATAGTTTCACTTGTGAAAATCAAATCGTATCTTACAAATTTATCTCCGTTCGAACTACGCAATTTTGTAAATGATCCCCAGTCACCGCAAAAAAATTGACATCTTTTTAATACGCTTTCTCGATCATCGAAATTTAATAAAACGTTTGGAATCGTTACAGTTTTAATAACTTCTACATTCTGCAAAGATAGTTAACCGTAAGGCCAATTTTATAAGATGCCTCGTGAATTTTTATTCTAATGGATACAAACATAATCTTGAAAATGGACGATGGAATTTTTAAGAAGAGCAACGAGACCAATAACACCAGTACCACATCCCAAATCCAAAACAAATTTGCCTTGGAATTCGACGTTGTTTTCAAACAAATATTGGCTTAAATCGTAACTACACTCCCAGATTTTTAAACCACCTTAGTATGAAGATTCAAATGATTTAGTAATTTTCTCTAATTTTCAATAATGAAAAGAAATTTTTTAAGCAAACGATTTTCTCGAAAGTTAGGTGTGATCTACCTTCGTATTTAGCGGGAATGAGATCAGAGTGTTGCGATTCTGCTTCTACAATATTTGCACAATTTTCCATTCGTAAATCGTGCAAAGCCTTCTCAGATCGAATTAATTTTAGTTTATAACCTGGAAATATTAAATTTTCCGCGTAATCGACGGGTTCATACTGTTTCTCAATTTGCATTTCCAATACCTCTACCTTTGAGGCAGATATCCAATTAATTGTCGAGTTTTTCATATCTTTATCTTCTTCTAAAATAAGAGCTCTAGTCAAATTCTTATTTTTTAAATTGCTAACATGACAAAAATTTCAATCGCATTCAAAAATTGAATATATAACGCGAATATAACCTCAAAAATAATTCTCGTTACAGAGAATTTAAATTAATAATAACGAAAAGAAAGATGTAAAAATACCTTCATCCTCCTTATCCCCTGAAAACCCAAATTTAAACATCTTGTACTGAATAATTTTCTTTTTACGTTTACTTGCGAAAAGTTAAAAAATAAAGTAATTAAAGACATAAATCAAATCACAGTATTACACATTAGACTGAAGAAAACGTTTCAGGGAATTGCATGATAAACTTTGCAAGTTTAGTAAAGAGATAAATTTCTTTTGAAAATCATAAATTAGCGTATTCATTTAAAATACAAATTATTGCCCTGAAAGTTTAAAATTAATTGTATTTTTTAATATCGATTTATGAATTTTCATTTGCTTATTTAGAAGATTGAACTGAACTTTTGTAACTGTGCCTTCTTAATTAGAGCCTCAGTTTTCTTAGCATATCCCATTTTAGATGTAGAATGTACGAATAGTTATCTTTGGGATTAATTAGTAGCCTAGATGTATCAAAAGATGGCGCCACTATGTCCATGTCGAAGTACTTTATACTAATTTAAAAAAAAATAATCAAGAGAAATAATTTATCAACTTTTGCAATTGTGTCGTTTGTTTAAGACCCCTAGCTTTCGTTATATATTCATTTACATTTATAATGATTGATAAAGATTTTCAAATTTCGTTCAATAGATCGCTTTGCAATTGTGATTATTTATAAAAATAATTATTCATGCGTTTAAAATGGGACGTACTAAAAAAACTGCGGAGCTAATTAAGAAGGCGCAGTTACAAAAGTTCATAGTTCAATTCTCTAAGTAAGTTTTCTTTGAAAATGAAAATTTATTGTTAAAAAGTGTTGATAAAAAAGGAATATGTGGAAAAATTACGTATAATATGAATTAAGATTAATAATTTATAGCGATATATAGTGGTAATTTATAGCGATAATTAGCAAATCTAACAATTTTGTATACAACAATATCTGCGGCAGATGAATTACATTTAAAAAGTTTCTACGCACTTTTTTATCTCTTTTTTATACCAATTTCATTTTTCATGATTTAAAAACTCGGAACCATAGATTAGAAATGTAATCTCAATTAAGTGATATAAATTAGTAATCTTAATTAAATTCGTAAGTAGATTAGTAATCTTATTTAACGTAGATTAGTAATTTTATTTAAATCTAAAAAACATGTTTAAATCATAAAGATAATGCAATATGTAATCTTAATAAATTACTACAATAAACACATTGGAAGACACGGATTAATTAATTAAATATTTCAATGGGATTAAATATTTGTTCAAAAATCTTAATTGTATTTTATCGAATATCTTAATTGAATATTTTAATTGAACATAGGTGCTAATAAATAAAAATGAAATAACAATTATCAAGTATCTATCTTATCTAACAATTAATAACGTTTTATGTTATTTTTGAATTTTTTTATCTATCACAGATTATGATCGATATATTTTTTCATAATATTCGTGAGATAAAGACCGAGTTTTGTGATACAATGATTCGAAGAGAGGAAGGGGGTTAAGGAGTCTGTGCGCCTCAGAGGGGTTTCCCGACCGCGTTCAATTTTTCGTTTAAAAACCGACGTTTTTTCGTGATTCTCATTCAGTTATACTTTGAACTACGAGCTAACGCGGTGTCCACCATTATGAAATCGTTCAATTTTTTAGTATTTACAGTGTACGTTTTCATTTTATTTGTTCAGCCTGAAAATGTTTTCGGATTACCAAATTTCTGGGCCAATGTCAATACTGGTAATGAGTTTTGCGATTGTTTTAATTTGTTTATTTGAACGAAATGTGCAAGTATTTATCAAAACAATAAATTTTTAACATCTCTAATTAGGTTTTTATTACAATAATTTTGTACATACATACACATATAGACACTTTCTCTACCATCACATAAACCTGAATGAAGAGAGTATAAAATCAACCCACCATACATTTAAGGCACACGCATATGAATACAATGTTACTTATTAAAAGTAACTTTGTATCATTAAGAATCTTCCATTAGTTTCCTCAGTTCTTTGCTAAACTATATGGATATCTAAAAAAAGAATGTTATTTTAATTACACGTAGCTAAACCAAACATCATAAGCAGGAATGGCTGGCAAGCAAGACCAGCGAATGGACACGAGTTGCTGAAAGTGACACCAACGCCTTATGTGGTTGTTCATCACGGAGGCTCACAGCAATACTGTTACAATCGAAACACATGTTCCCAGATCGTAAGAAGCTATCAAAACTATCATATGAGTAATAACGGCTGGGCCGATATTGGTTACAACTTCATCATTGGCGAGGATGGAAATGTCTATGAGGGTCGAGGTTGGAAATATGTCGGAACGCATACACCTGGTTATAACGCCAACAGCATTGGAATATGTATTATTGGTGACTTTACTAGTAAGTATTTTGTAATTTAAACAGAATTTTATTGTAATTGTAATTTATTGTGTGTAATTTAAACAAATTTTTATGCGAAATTTTAAGCGAGGATATCGAAAAATATGTTGAAATATGTCTGATATAAAATTCCAAAATTTTAATTTCCTAATATAATAAATAGAGATTCTTATATTTGCAATCATTACATTCAAATTTACATATGGTTTTGTAAATAGTTTATCATACAAAGTGAAAACCATCAGTTTATAATTATCATCAGCTAGTCTAAATTTAAACTAACAATAAGTTTAATAGCACATAATAATTATTTCTGTAGATCGTCTTCCCAATGAAGCAGCTCTGAAGGCACTGAATGCATTGATCGGTTACGGAGTATCCAAAGGGAGTATCAACCACAGTTACCACGTTGTAGCACATCGACAAGTCACATCTACTGCCTGTCCAGGCACTAAACTATACGAATATGTTAAAAAACTTCCAAGATGGACTAACAATCCTAAAAAGTCAAATGTATAAATTGAACAATTTGTCGTTAATCACATAAATGGACGGAAATATCGCGAATAAGAAGAGTAAACTCTAATGCACTTTATGATAACCAATATCTCTGAAATAATCTTGTAAAATGCGTATCATGTAATTTTTCGTAACATAAGAAATATAGCATCAATGTTCGATAAAATTTTATATTTTTCATATTTATTAGTGTAACCTTTCACATCTCCTGGAAATCCCTCACGAAACAATTCATATTGACGCAAGCAGGAAAATGAACTTAAATATAAAAATAAATAAATTATTGTGTGACTTATTACTGTTATTGCTTCTGTTTGTTTCATGAAGTTTTATCTTGCGATCTTTATCATGAAGTTTTTATGCGATCTTTAATATCTAAAGCTAGACTTTGATTTCAGAACAGATTTAATTGATACTAAAACTTAACAACGCCAAAGAAATTGACGTCGTGATTTTTATTAAGAAAGACAAGTATTCGTATTACAATTTCTCAGACTGCTCTCTAAAGAAAAAAGTTTCAATTGAAATGATAAATTATTATTTAAGTTTCACAATGTCGTTGAAATGTCAACGAAACAGAATCTATAAGAAGCATTGCACAATGTTTCTCTGCAAGTTTAATTTTTTCATACTACTGTCTTGTTTATTTTATTTCAAGGAAGATAACAGCAAATATTTATAACTGATTTCTTTATACGAAATAGATCTTACGGACATTTGAGCATGTAATGAGAAATCCCCTCTTTTACTGACACGGTCAAAGATCAATTGAACTAATCGTACGGATTTTATATGCAGAATTTAATGCACAATGTCAGTAGATCTCGGCGAACGAAGATGATCAAGTCAACAGTGATAATCTTTCTGCTTGTTAGTTGTCAAGTGCTCTTGTGTGCTGTGCATAAGACGCCTGGTAATAAATTGTTGCTTGAGAATCGTACGTTGCTTGAAAATTATACCATTGAAGCAATCTGTCACATAGTGTCGATCACAGTGGAAGTGTTTAGATCTCTTCTTTTACGTTTTAGTTTTTGAATCATTTTTAGTGTTTCGAATTGACGAAATTGTACATTCGTATCTGCGTAACATTTTCGTCTTGCTTCCTCTATCACGATCCTTTTCCAAGTGAAAATAAATATCACTTGCAAAAGATGGATTGTAAATATGAGTTTAAACTAGATCTGCATGATGCACAGTAAATTATATAATGATCTTTTGATCATGTGTCTAATTCGGAGATATAGTTACTTAACAAAGAAGAAAAATTTTAATTGAAATCTACAATAAATTTCCTTTAAAAAAGAATGTATTTCTTTTGTCACTTATTGACTGGTAATGTCAAGAATATTTACCTATTATTTACTATCGCTACGTTATCGTTATTTAGTCCTTAGTATAGCTCTTTGTTCAAAATATTCTAAATAATAGTCGCTTTTCGCGAAATTCCCCGCGTAAAAGATTAGGTTGTTAAGTGCTCGTGGCAAACACGGAAATGTAATCATCGTTGTTACGCTAGTACGATGACACTGTTCGCGCATAAGACACTAATTGTAAGATAATCCATCGCAATCATAAAACATACTTAGATCCGATCTTTTAAAGGAAATCATTATTTTAATTGTTACCACAGATACACGATGCACCTCATTAAATTTATCTATTGCCAAAGTAAAAAGAAATCAAAAGACAAACGTGACAGTGACTTTCCTCAGAATCTTTCCTCCGTTGTCGAATTAAATGTACAAATAAGCATAATTACTCGAAATAAATTATCTCTGTAAAATTTTCAAGATTATTAGTCTCTTCTTTCATTTTCTGATCGACGACTGAATTTTCTTGAACTTTCTTTATTATCTAGTACGCCCGAATATAATATCGAGATCAGAATGGGGAGCCAGGAGACCAAGCTCAGTCCGGAATCTTGCGGAAGACCCTGCCCCATTTGTTGTAATTCACCATTCAGACAGCGATAGCTGCATCACTCAAGCGATTTGCCAAGCGAGAGTGAGAAATTTTCAGGTGATTAAATTAAATCAGTCTTTTCCACTACCATCAGTGATGGTAAACGAGTGGCTCATCAAATTAAATTCACACCTATACAAAAATTGACTTTTCCTTCTTTGTTCACGCATTTAGAATCATCACATGAATAATAAAAACTGGGAAGACATAGGTTACAACTTTTTGGTTGGAGAGGATGGAAACATTTACGAGGGAAGAGGATGGGGCAAACACGGTGCACATTCGAAACCTTACAACTCGAAGAGCATTGGAATTTGCATGATTGGCAATTTCAATAGTAAGTTTATTGTTCACCATATGTGACGTCTTCTTTGTTGTGTAATGCTAAAAAATTAAATCGTTCAACTTTTTCAAGGAATATTTATTAATAATACACACACACACACACATGTATATATGTATATTCTGAATTAAAATTTTTACGAAATTCATTGAAATATTCGCAGATCACAATCCAAATGCAGCAGCGGTAAAAGCAGTTCGGGATTTGATCGAATACGGCGTGTCTCTTGGAAAGATACAAGAAAACTACACGTTGCTTGGCCATCGGCAAACAACGCAAACTACCTGTCCAGGTGACAGTCTCTATCAATTGATTCAAACGTGGCCTCACTGGTCGTCAAACTAATAATAATGTTTCAATGGAAGGCACTTCTACAGGACAAAGTTTATTTCAAAAGCTGTGTTGTACATGTCTTCGATTCTTTGTTTCAACATCGAAAATTATTACGAAATTATTCTTTCGCTAATTATACGTAAAGCGTTACAACACGATTCACTGAATTGTCATAAGTATCCTCCTCTGTTCTAACGCAAATATCCACGTGAGAGAAATCGGGTGAATTTGTCTTAACGTTGTTGTAATGGCTCTTGTCTCTAGCCTGAGGAACACGATGCAATTATGTCATAATGAGAATGAAATATTAACGTTTAAAACTATCATGTACCTCAAGTGGAATTTTCCGTAAGAATTTTGCGTTTAATTCTGGAATACATAATTTTGTTCCATATGGTATCCCTGAGTCGAGGTCCATGGAGACCGTCACGAATTCCGCACGTTCATCAATATAATCCTACAGTAAAATGTGCAATAAACAACAGAATCCTATTGTGTTATAAAAACAAGAACAATACATTCAAGTGTTTTATTGAAAACGAACCTGCAGAGTCCTTAATTTCTTCATTCTAGCATCCAAGTAGTCAGATTCGTTGTCACTATCGAAAACGGGATAATAAGCAGCCAGAGTCACGTTGTAATGAGCACGACCGCTACAGCTGAGCTCAGGTCTACTTGTATCTATTCCTAATGTAAATTAGTTATTTGAAAAAAAAACTTACAAGTACAAATAAAAATGCAGATATAAAAATTTGTAGCTGTAGAATTACCGCTATTAGCAGAAATGAACGAAATAAAAGATACCACACATGAAAAAATTAACATTCGTTTCTCCATTATATTAATCATTATTTTTCACCACACGATCGATCACTTAGCAGGCCAACGTTCGTACTGATCAACTTTGTCGCTTCAATTTACAAAATATACCGTGTCAGCTGACGTGTCAACCAGTGGAATTTGTCAATCTTTCAGAAATCAAAGACAAAAGCGTCGATTAATGTGTTCAATTAAAATTCGCGCAACTTTGTACAAAATTGAAAAATTGTTAAAATTCTATTACCAGCTTTGCACTTGAGATCCTTGCAATTATAAGAATACAGTTATATAAAAACACCAAAAGTCACTTTCTGGTTTACATATTTCGACATCGATTCTGTGTATATTCGTGCTCATTCGTACAATGAAAAATTGAACGACTATTCCAAGTCAGCCGTGAATCGTCCATAATGAATGTAAGAAGAAAACAATTAATTTAGCATGGCGGATTTTCAAATCTTACGATAAATATATTTCTTACATATTTATATATTCTAGAGCAGATGATAAATTTCATGTGTGAATCTATATGTTTCTTCTTTCAATATCTTTCCCTCTTCAAGAAATTATTATCTTTCCTAACCGAGACATATTTTCTTTTAAACTTAGATCTAATTGATAATTATGTATTATGATAGATATGTTTAAATGAATAATTTAAGTTCGATGGATTGCATTAATCATAAAATTTCATTACCCTCTTGTTACAATGCCAGGGTATAGGGTGCCATACTCTTCTTGAATAATGAAAATCATGTTTGACTGGGACACGTGGAAAACTACGCGTTGCTAGTCGACCGACAGATCCCTTGGCATTCGTATGTGTTTTTGCTTTATCGTGAAAATCTTTCTCATTATGGATACTGATCGTTATAATGGGGAGAAACTGCTGAAAAACCACCGGTTATAAAGTTTTTCCACAAAAAATGGTGTAACTTGGAAGACACAAAAATGGTTTGTTCGAGTAAAATATCTATACACACTTATTTTGCCATTTCATTTTTAGTTTGCATCAGAAAAGATAAACATTTTTCTACGTCTTTCCACGCTTCTTCACCTAGTTGTTCATTTATTATTGTTATTATTATTATTATTATACGCGCATGATATGTCGAGAAAAAGTTTCATAAAAAATTAATAACACCCATAATGAATATGTCACGTTTTTAAGTAGATATGTACTTTTCTGTAACAAAAATTCACTTGTAATGTTCTTTTCGCTTAAAAACATCGAGTTTACCTTGATTTGATTCTTCTTCTACAAGTTAAAAATAGGATGATCTGACATACTTTCCAATTTTTTCGTTTCAATCAAATACACTTGATTGAAACAAGTCAATATCAAACAATTCACGCGAGTGTCCCCCGAGGATTTTTTCCTTTTGCACTATTTAATGATCGCACATTTTATCAATGGTGACACGACCGACCCAAGATTCACGCAACATATCAGATCGATATGTCATTGCTCCAGAGTATCGATTCCGTTGGTCGAGCTGCAAGTTAAATAAGTAAACGAGGTAAGCGAATGAACAAAACAATCTCGAAGCATCGAATGTACAAGTCGATAATCGTTAAATTCGTGACCATTCCAGAGTTAACGGGAACGTTATCGATGAATAAAAAATGTGTATCGTCCAGGGGATTGTTCACGTTACAAAAAGGAACAAATTTCATAAACATCATAAATATTTATGAAGGAAACGAAGATTATTAAGGAAAGCAGATTATTAAATATGAAACAACTCGTTTAACTATTTATCCGTTAATAGGACTTTGAGTTTTTCCCTTCGTACATCTTTAATATTTCTCTTAAATATTATAAGTTTGTTTGAAAAGAAAGGGAAAGTTGTAAAAACTGCGATTTGATATTGCACGATACACTTTTCCTCAAAATTGATGCGCTTTCAATTTCTATGTTTCGCTTGATGGTTGACTTTGCGATTTAGACGATTAGGATTACCTCGTATCTTAATTTGCAAGTCGTTGAAGAACTTCGTTTCGAGGGGAATCACCGAATAATTTCACGTCTGACGTTTGGCCTTGTACGACTTGTACAACCAGAGTGACGAAGACTCAAGGACCTCTGAATCTAACTTTCCTTATTCTCATTTGTGTTATCTCATCTTACTAACTAACACACTCAACTTGATTATTTGCTAATAAGAAAAAGCTAATAAAAAACAGAATATTCCAGGAAATATCGACAAGACAGGCAGAACAAATTCAGAAATCATTTCTTTGCCTTTCGAGCGACAAAAATACTCTCTTCCTAAAATTATGATTTCTCTTGTACAGTTATGATTTCTCTAAAAAGTTAAATCACATTTGAAATTCGACATTCAAAATTTCCATGATTAACGATTGTAAAAAAGAAGGTTCAATTTTATTATCAAGTACTTCCTTAAAGTTAAATGATCTTCCTAGTCTTGAATAATTCAACAATTATTTTGTTGCATATATATACTTTCCCTCGGAAGGAAATACAAATGAAAAGATTGACATCAACTTGAGACAATATGCTCAGAAGAAGGTCAAAGAAGAATTTTCTTATAAATTCACCATGGATGATTCTTCATTTTTCACGTCTCCATGTAATGGCGTCCGAAAGAAAGTTCAAAAGAATGCAATACAGACAAGTAGTATAATTTCACAAGAAAGGATCCTGCGTAGTACCACATTTTCCTTTCTCGTTATCCTTTTTCGCGTATACCTGCGAATGTCCAGACTCGGATGACTCGGTGAATCTAATGAAAACGTGTTCACAGGTGGCGTCGCGACGCCTGGCATCGACTTCATTCGCCGCGCGACTCTTCCTCGTGTCGCACACGTTTTCTTTTTCAACTCGCCTTCCGCGATTCATTCCCATTTTGTTTTCGTGACGTTGCGACGCGTTTCCCTTCCATCTTGCACCGTTCAATATGACAAGAATCTCGTGACACAAAGTCCATCAGGTAATTTCTCGCGAGCGATTAAACGCTCGGCGAAAATAAGGACGACGATAACGCACCATGCACATGGTTTTTAATTTATCACGAATTTTTGCTCGTTTTACACTTATGTTTGCACTTGTATCACTCGCGTGTGCTTAAACATTCTTCTTCTTTTTCGTTTCCTTTGAAAATTAAGAAACACGACACACATGAATGTAATTGAGTGAGATAGCAAGTGGGAAGACTTGTATACCGGTTATTTAATAATTTAGAAACATCAGATTTAGGTTTCTAATTTTGATTGAAAGAACGCAAGTGCTTTTAACAAAATTGACGTTGATTTTTATTTTATATCACATTCTTCGTATAGAACATATTCTCCGTAAATTACGTTGGTTATCTCACTCATTATAGTAACACGTACAATTTCTATAGTACTACTGTATTATTTGCCTTTAACAATAAATACTCCTACACGAGTAATCAAATAGTCAAATGATATTTCATTAGTATTATAAGTATTATAATATAAAATTATATTTGCGATTAATCAACATACATCTTATCATAACTTTCATCGACTCTATTTATCATCGTTATAAAAATAGTAAGCTATTTCGCAAATTGGCTTTTGTATGTTTGAAAAATTGAAATGGAATATTTCCTATAAGTGGACGAAACCATTTAAATAAATGAATTGCCCACGTATTCCATTTAACGAAATCGTTCATCTTCGATCTCTATTCGAGTTTCGCAACGCAAGTAAAAACACATAATTTACAGCGATAACGTCATAGCTGTTACATTTTGTCTTACACGTGATCAACGAACCAGGGGATCCACCGCTGATTATTGGACCGGAAAAAAATAAAATTACACTGCTTCGATACGTATTTGTACTCTTCGGGGATAATTCTTTATCCTCTTGCATTATTGTCGCTGTCACTGTTATTTTCCTACTTCGTTTGTTGACCTTTCTTTAAAGTGACTCATTGTTTAACATCTAACATCGCGTAGATGCCTGCTCAAAGTTAAAAGAATGAAATTTCCAAATTGTTCGATTGTTAATTCTTATTAATTAGTTATTATTAATAATTGTTGAATCAGCAAGATACGTCGTGGAAAAATTTTATCCGCGAATATAGTACCCGTGTTGAATAATCTGCGACTCGATACGAACTTGGTCAGACACATTTTCGATTGGATAAGCCTGATGGAGAATCAATAGCGAGCGTTTCGAGGATCGATCCATGGCCACCTATTAGCGAGCATTCGCTTGCGACTTCCTAAATAAAACGTCCAACGTTTCAACACCTCTTCCCGGCAATTTAATAAATTTTCCAGTTTAACAGAAATTATGAAATCAACCAACTTTTCAGGCACAGATGAACGCAACAACGTTAAAGTCCTGGTTGCTACGAGGAGAACTTGAGAAACTGGAACATGTCGTTCTAGAAGGACGTGGGGCACGGCTGTTGGGCGAGCATTCTCCGGATCTCAGAACTAGAGTCTTCCTGAAAGGACTCCCAAATTACTTGGTACGATATATCTATCACTCACTCACGATAAAGAAAAGAAGAATAAAAAGTCTACAGACTAAATGTTTCTAGAAATATATGATCCTTATTTCTTCGTCCTTATTCATCTTTCAGACGAAAATCTCTCACGTTCACGACGCGGCTTCACGTGGTTCTCTAGCGGAAGTGCAAAAACTTATATCGGAAGAACCTAAAAAGAAACTGGCTATTGCGAAAGATCCAGCTGGCACTCCGTTGCTTCACAAAGCAGTGTACCACGATCGTCGAGATATCGTCGAGTGGCTTGTGCAAAATTTTCCCATCGCCGTTCAGCAGAAAGACAGAGTAAATTTTTACCATACGATTTTCTTTCTTATTTTCCGTATCATTTTTTTCTTTAGAATTTTCCGACAGTTTTCCTTTTACATCGATCTTTCGCAATTTTTAAGTATCCTTAAGTATCTTTCGAAAGAAAGAAAATTTAGAACGTCTACACTATTGATTGAACTTTTCATGAAATTATCTGGAACTTTGACTTACTCGAGAACACTTAACCCATAATTAGATGATCAGAGGAAATAATTTCAAGCGAAAATAGGTGTTGCTTATGTGTATATAAAAAAAAAAAAAAATCGTTTAACACGCTAGCTTCGTTTACCTTTTATTCTCATAAAAGTACAAAAACGAAGAAAAAATTCCATACAGATAAAATAAACTGTCTGAGTGACGATCTTGAACTTTTAATTCACTCTAAAACGAGGTATCACTCGGTCTGTCTACAGAAAACTATAATTTTCTCAAAATTTACACAAATATGTACGTAACTTTTCTACCTATTATGCTACCGATCGTCTAGGACAATGAGTCGTAATGAACTGATCAGTTGATACATTTTTCCTGTAATTTAGAATTTAGAAGATCGTTGAAACGTCACGATCCTATCGTGTCGATAGTGTTTGCGCTTCTTCCAACCGGTACGTAATCCAACCGGTGAATAATCGAACAGTCGTTTTTCGTAGCGACGCTCGTCTTTTCCTCATCGCGTGACGCGGCTAATAACAAAGTGTAAACCACCTGTTCTTCCCTGCAGTCATCCGACTTCGTGTTCAAACGCACGCAGCCAGAAACGTGGCAAACGTTCGCCTCTCACCCCTTTTCCACCCTTGAGCCCCATTCAATTTCTTTATATTCGCCATTTAACCATCGGCAACTTTGCGTTTTACATCACGCCACGGCTGGAATATTCATCTTTTGATGGCCGCCACGCTTCTTATTACCGGGAACTATTGCTAGCTCAAGTTGATTTCAAGGTAATCGCACGAACTAGTAACGAGTACCTCTTCCAGAGGTAGAAATTGAAAAATTCCAGAGACAGAAATTCGGCTCGTGAGATTCTTCGCTGATCACTTTCATTTGCAATATACGTTTTTAAGTTTTTTTCTTTTTTTTTTTAGGCGGATACGTAACTACAATTGAGATTTTCAAAGAGTCTCCGAAATGGACAAAATTTTGATTAATTAATGAGAATGTCTTTACGAATGTCTTGATTCACAAAAGAAAAATTGAGTTTCTCTAAAACCTCACGGATAATCGCAATGCAAATTTTGTGCTTTTGATCGTTAGGAAGGAAGAATCGCGTTACATTATTGTGCTGCTTGCAAGGATCCTGACCCGATTTGGGATGTCCTCATAGAAAACGACAGTGACGCGAGCATCATCGACAAAAAGGGCAATCCGGCAGCATATTATTTGGAACATAGTTCGGAGATCGAGCTACCGGAAGCGGAGAACATGTCCCGCCGGAAGACCAGTTTTGGCAAGGAACGTGAGTGACTTTCAAATATCTACAAGGGCCAGTTTCTTCTTGAAATTTAAATTGCTTACGTAGAAATAATACAAACTGTGCAAAATTAGTCGGAAAATTTTACGGTGAATTGGGAATCGTTCGACTTTCTAATATTTCAATCGCACACTCAATTGAAAATAGCTCGGAAAATAGATCAAAGACAACCTTGCATCATGCACTTCGCACAGTTACACATTCCTTGACTTATACCCTATAGAATCTTCTTCTCGGTAATGACCCGGAAGAATCGATAGAACTTAAATTTGTAAAGCTAGGAAAACCGTTTCGATCGATAGGATGACACGCTCTGGCCAACGAATGACCAACGAAATATTTAGAAATCCTCAAAAATCGTCCTAAGTCGGAAGTCTTATTGATATTACAACGGTATAAAAATAGTTTCTCTTTGATCGGAGTTTGATTGCTACATCATGAAACGTTAGTTAGACAAATTATCGATCGTTCAAAAGTATATGTACTTTGATTAATATTTAATTAACTCTGACTAAGTTTCTAGCAGAATAAGTTTATACAATGTAAGATGTTCGAAAGAAAATTACTTCCTTGCGCTGTCGCGTGTTGTAAATATTTCGTTTGGGAATTGACAGGCAAGTTTGTTACCTTAAAAACTCCTGTGACATTCTTCTATTATCTATTCGAAGCTGTATACTAAATTGTTCGGAGAAAATGTGGACAATAGTCAAACAAAGTTGAAGGTGAATCTGCGCGATAAATCAATGACGACTGATGGAAGTAGAATGACGATTCGTTCAATTTTATTTTCAACGTTCAAATGAGAAACGAATTGAACGAAACGAGAAATTAATTGTCCTTAATTCAAGTCATTTCAAACTTTCGAATTTCCTTTAAATTCACCCTTTGATATTCAGTTTAAATTAAAGTGCTCGAGAAACTCTGACGTCTCGTTCAATCTTTAAAAAAGGAGAAAGCTTGTTCGTTGAATAATCAACAATCTTTGACAAAAGACTTCAATATAACGAGGTCGTGTCACTCTGAATCATGAACATGGCCTTTTACTGAATTATTGAAATCGACAATGAAACTATTACTTACAGGGATATTTTACGTGATAACTTATACAAACTTAGCGTGTAATGCGTACAGTGCACACCGGCATTCCTACCAACATTGATTGATCTATTTACCAAGAAAGCAAGGTATACGTACATATAACGTGTGTAAACGTGTCAGTAAGAGACAGGGTCCGTGCACTCGGTTAGCTTATCAAAAATTTATTAATTCATTGGCTCATGCGACCTATGTCGAAGTAAAACGTCATCCTCGGGAGACAGGTAACAATATTCATTAAATCGAATTCCCATTTTTTGTAAATTTTTGGAGTTAATTCAAGTTTAATTTAATTTTTTTCAACTTCCATACTGGCAAATTTTATTCTTCCTATCTGAATCGTCGCGGTTATCAATTTATTGCGTTACGTAGAAACTGATGACTCATTAATATCGAGTAATACTGATTAATCGTGATTAATTTATTAAAATATTCAAATCACGACGACCTGTTGCCAGATCAATGAGTAAAAGATTTGAAAGCCAAAAATTTAATTGCCGAGTTTTCATTCCGAGCTTTTACTC
The DNA here is from genome assembly GCA_036937485.2 of Tetragonisca angustula. NCBI lineage: Eukaryota > Metazoa > Arthropoda > Insecta > Hymenoptera > Apidae > Tetragonisca > Tetragonisca angustula. The sequence goes on from JAWNGG020000181.1 coordinate 612,938, forward strand.
CAGAAACTCAACAATTCTTAGCAAAAAATCGATATCCACTGGCAACAGAAGCTCCCTGAATATCTAAAATATTTATCACATTTTCTCAACACGCGACGTGCAGTTGCAAATCTTGTCACTTGTAAATCCTTAATGAAGCAGTTATGTCTTGGAGAGAAAAGGTCACGTCGTTATTTTATACTTGTTTCATGTGCTTGTATACGAGCTTGTATACACTTTTGATTTATATTTGGTAAAATTCTACAGTCTAATCAGCTGAAACCCGTACACGTTTGATGAACACTGTTCACGCATTTACTTTAATGAAAATTTTTAATAAAACTTATTACGCTACATTGTCTATCAAATTAAAGTCGAGTGAAATTAAAAAGAGGATAAAGAAATATTAGAGGACAAACAAAACATCAAAAGTAAAACAATACTGCCATCCTCAAATAATTGACTGACCATGCTTTCCTTCAGTATTGGACTTTAAACCTTCCAACATAAGAATATGGATTCACAATCGGGATATAGGGAAACTCCAGCAAGTTTTATGGGAAGGCCACGGAAACAAATTACGTATGGAAACCAGCAACAATCCACGAGTAAAAAGATTTTTAGAAGCTGTGCCGTTCATAATGGTTCGTACTGGTATTAAAGTTTCTACTATAACCGTATATATTGTTTAAAAATATTCCTTGACCGTACGATTTGTTTACAAATTGTTTTACAGGGTACGATAAAAGACGTTCACGCAGCTGCAACAAACAACGATTTGGGGGGACTGAGGAACAAAATCGAGGCCACATCACCAATCATTCTTTGCGCTAAAGATTGCAATGGTCTAAATGTCTTGCACAAGGTACAATAATTAGTTGAGATAATTTTATTGCCTATTTTTTTCTTTTTTTTTTTTTATTACCAAAACGTTCGAAACATCGTAATCATTAATAGGCTGCTGGTTTGGGTCACGCGGAAATCGCAAGAGAAATTCTCGCAAAATATCCCTCTGTTGTGGAGGCACAAGACAACGAAGGGAAGACGCCATTGCATTATGCAGCTGCAGCGAAGGACGATGGAACGTTGTATAATTTGATAACGGAATACGGGGCCGACGAGAGCAAACTGGATCACGTGAGTCGTAATCTAGGATCGTAAAGAAAAGATGACTCGATCGTAATGAAACGTAGAGACTAGAGAGATATATTAAAGGAAACTAACTGTTTCTTTCTAAGCGCACGCTAATTTCCATGACAGATAAAATATCTCAAAAGCAACTTTCTATAAAGGGTGGGGTCTGATATAATTTGAAATAATCAAATTGAATTTACTTACGTGGAATTTATCAATCAGAAACAAAAAGCGCCGGCGTTTTACAAAAATCGACCATCAGACGTCGACCAGTCACTGTTGACTGTGATACCGGAAGCGCCTCGAGTTGCGGGAACATCGTACCCCAAACACTGGGACTGGAGGATTCTAGAAGCGGAGGACGCTATATCCAGAGGAATGAAAAAGGTCAGCAGTGCGGACATTGACAGTGCGTTTGGCAGTGCGGAATCGACAACGAAAAATTTCAGTAGATCTATGGAGCAGGTACTACAGTACATTTCTTCTAGTAAATGCACTTTGTAATTAGGCAAATTTTCTCAAAATGACGCTTTTCTAAGTTTTTTTTCAAAATGAATTCTTTCTTTGAATTGGGAAACTCTTGCTACAATTCTGTGACGTAAAAACTGTCAAAACAGCGACTTGAGAAAGAACTTTGAAAGTTAACTAATCGTTTTAAAAAACAAACAGATAAAAAATGTCGAGGAAGATTGTGACAAGGAGGAAAACGCGGGAGAGGAAGAGAACGCGGAAAATACAGAGGACACAGGCGACGGAGAGAACGCAGAACCTACCGAAGACATTGAAAATAAAGAGAGTACCGAGAATACCGAAGACACCGAAAACGTAGAGGCAGCGGAGGACGCAGAGAATTCAGAAGAGTCGAAAGAACCAGAAGCCACGGAAAATAAGGAAGAAGACGAGGCGAAGGAAGAAAAGGCCGAAGACACGGAAGAAAGGTCTTCGGACGACGACGTGGTAACAGGTGCAGCAATCCCAGAAACCGAGGAAAATCCCACCGCAGAGGACGAAGCTGAAGGAGAGAAGCCAGAGGACACGGAAGATGAGAACAAATTGAAAGAAGAGGAAGAGGAAGAGGAGAAAGAAGAAGAAGCAGAAGAAGGAGAAGGGGAAAAAGAGAAAGAAGAGTCAGCAGACGCGGAAGACACCAGCAAGCAGGAGGAGGAGGAAAGCAAAGTGGAGCAAGAAGAAAGAAACGAGCCGAGTACAGGCGACTCTGGAGTCGATGATCCAGGGAACGACGAAGATCAGGTACAGTCACTCTAACTCCTTAAACGAATCGAATTTTCAGGAATTCTCTAGCACAAAAGCACAAACATGTATTTATAACGAGCCCTACCTATATCGTCAAACGAGAAACATAAAAATAAGCAACGTTATAATGCGATCTTACAGTTAATATCAGTTATAAGCGAAGATATATAAAGAGTGAAAAGGCATTGAACGTTGGTAGGCTCTGGTTTTTGTTTATTCTTTCATTTAGTCAGCTAGCTTGTAGATGTAATGAGCAATTTATGCTTGCTATTGTGAGAGGATGTGTAATACTATAATTAATTAATTATAAACGCACAAATATATACCAATAAATAAACAACTGAGCAAGGAATTTCTGTTATGTGACTTTTGCACACTACAGACCCATATGGATATATTTTTTCCGTTTTGTTCAATTTTATTTCGTAGTATACGATGTTTTGCTTAATTGTTTCAATATTTTATTATTGCGTTTCTTGCAAAATTAGTCGTACCAAAACCAATGGTATCAAATCTGGAAGTATCAAAATTGACTTGTGACGAATGTGACATAATTTTCATTCACCGATTGTTTCTTCATTTCTACAAATTTGAAGTAACAAATATACCGATTGACATTATTACACGCACTCGCAAAAATTCAAATATTAAGCATTCGATCCCTTGGCAATTAACCTTGGAAAATAACTCAATCGAATCAAGAATTAAAACATACATAGTCATGTACAATCGTCGAATCATCAATCCACAAAACTATCCTCTAACTAATAGTTCACGGTTGATCAACTCAAAATCCTATTCGAAACATGCTACTTTACTCCTATTGCTACTCAATTGTCAAAACGAACTTGTACCAAAAACACCTACGAACGGACAAAGCAACGGATCTAGTCGACAGTTGATCACGTTTCGCACAGACAGTGATGTGTGCCGTATGCATGACGAAACGAAAAAGTAGAAAACGATCGATTTAGCGTACCTAGATTGCGAGATGCGATTAATATTTTCCTGTATCGATCGGCACGAGTCGTTCGTGCGCATGGTTTTGCACCTGGAAATGATTAGCAGGTGATCGTCGGCGAACACGAGGAGCTTCCGGAGGCAGAACTAAACGAGGGCAGCATGACAGCGGACCCGGAAATCGAAAAACTAGTGGAGAACGGTAACATGGAGCAATTGGCCTCGTTAGTGCTGAATGGCGAGGGCAGAAGACTGGTCGGCCGACATTCGAAGAATCCAGAGTTGCAGGCATTCATCGATCGTGTCCCTTCGTACATGGTATTGCGTACAAGAGTTTCTCAGCTTAGTTTCTTTCTCGATTCAGTTTTAAAACTTTGCTCCACTAGACGTCAAATCACGTTAAATTGATCTTGTGCGAGACAATTGACCGAGATGACTTTTAATCGGCTAGTTAATTGACAAATCAGACAACGTGCTTGGTAACGTCGTCGTTGTGGTTTCGATTCAATTTCATTCAATTCGTCGAGCCAGAGAATAAGGAAACCAGATATTCCCAGACAACTGACTTGTCGGGAATTGGTAGCACCGTCTCGAGACGTGATAAATTTATCGCCATTGACTTGACGATCGATATCATCAGATGCTGCTAGCTCGATGAGACCTTTTAACGATCAATCGTTTCAGGGGAAAATTCATGCGGTGCACATGGCAGCGCAGGAAGGGAATCTGAGAGATCTGCAAAGTGCCTTGGATCGTCGCAAATTTGCGGTTGCGAGGGATGGATCATCGCCACACGGCGCGACGCCTCTTCACGTTGCTGTCATATTTGGAAACACCACTGTTATTAGGTAAATCAACGTTTCACACTCTCAACACATGATCAATTTCCACGTGTAACTTCATTTCTATTTCTTCCTGAATAACCTTATCAGCGCGTTTACATCTTGATAAAATATAGCAACTTTGTTGAACGTAAACTGACAACGACACACCAACTGGAAATACGTTGGAAAATTAAAATTATGCCGTGACGTTGCAATCGCAAAGTTTCATCGATTCTCCCCTTCACGTTCTCTTTAGATATCTAGCAGGCAGGTTTCCAGAAACGACACATGCAATCGATCTCGATGGGCGAACTCCTCTACACTATGCGGCCACCCTCGCAGATAATGGCCATTACTACAACCTTTTACTTCATTTGGGTGCCAATCCTTTAGTTCAAGACAACGTGAGTGCATTCTATTAATGAACTATTATCTTCGACGAGAAACTGATGGAAACGAGATTGAGATTAGAATCGAATGTCGAAATTAAACAAGTTGGTGAAAAGATTGCAGCACCGATACGTGTATATATATATATATATATATATATATATATATACACACACACACACATATATACGTGTAATTTTGTTGTTCGCACAGTTCGGTGAAAAGGCGGAGTATTACAAGCAAAATCAATCCGATTTCTCCCACAAATCACTCCTCCGTGATTTCGGGGCTAACGAGAAACTCGCCGACGAGATGTTGACGGACAAAGGTATCTCATTCGACCGAGGCATATACAAGCACCATCGATCACTCCGATTTGTACTACGATCGTTCAGAGCACTTTACGTTTATACTCTTGAAACAGTAGAAGTACAATCTAACATGTTCTCAATAGTAGACCGATTAATAGTTACCAACCATTACGTTGCTTTCTCTTGCACGTGTTAGTTTTAGCATCAACTATCGAAATTGCCACGATCTTTTCAATACGAGATAACATTTTTTAATACGACACACTAAGAAATATTTGCTCCGCAAGCAGAGAACAGAATTGAACTAATTAATTTGAAAACAAAGATAGAGATAGAAATGATATGAAAGATGTTGAAAGAATTAATTAGCGATGGGAAACTCTCAATGAGAATTTGAAATTCAATATAAAGGATATGTGAAATGTGATGTATGAAAATACTTGCTAGAGTTTTCTAAATGTAACGCGACAGTATTCTTCCCATCGCTGTTAATGCTCCTGATGAGAAATTTGTTGATTAATCTGTCCCGCGGCTGTTCACGTTTCTCTCCATTTGTTCCACCCTGGACGTCTTCACGCTGGTGTGCACGCTCGAGGCAAATAGTTCCCGGAGGCGACACGTATTCCGCGCGCCGAGACATTACCGAACCAGAGACCCTAGCCACCTTGGAGAGATGTTTCCGTCTTCTGATCGGCGTAAGACACGGTATGACACCAAAATCAGCTGGGAGCTCCGCTACACTGATTGGCCGTTGCCTGAAACGGCCCATATTCGATCGTATCAAGCACCGTGTGACACGCATGGACCACAATCTCTTTGATGTGATTTGGCCCGCTTTAAAGAAATACGGCAACTCGACTTACACCAGCAAGCCGGGCAGCGCTTACTCGACGATCAGCAACGTGGACGAGGACGAGTCTGTGTCGATAGTGGCGCCCGACTACGAAAGTTACATCGTGTTCGCCGACTTCTTCGATCCTTTGATCAGGGACATTCATTGCGTAACTGCCAGCGGCGATCTTCCCGATCATCCCTCGCCGAGATTCTTTTACAACGAGGACGAAGACGGCGAAGAGAATCCCGACGTGTTGGACGAAGTTACCGTGTCGGCGATCGAGGCGTACGATCTCGACCCTCCGGCCAAATACGTTCAGGCCGCCGTGATAGAGTGTTGCAGAAATCTTGAAAATTACACGTTCCCCTTGACACTTACGGTGAACCAGTTGGAAGAGGTGGAACGAGAGATCACCAGCGAATTGATGAGCCAGGATATCTCAGGGATGATGGCAGAGGGTAGCAGCGAAGACGAACCTGGAACTTACTTCACCCTCAATGAAATTCTGGATCAACCGAGTCCGATCAGGGCTCAGTTGGCAGCATCTGGTTTACTACTGCCAATTACAGATTTCGACGTCCACGACGAGAAACGTCTTCACGGGAAGCACTGGCCGTACGGCCGAGGAGTTTACGTGGCATCCGCCGGCGATTTGGCTGCTTGGGTGAACGTCCAGGATCACCTGAGAGTCGTTTGTCGAACCAGCGACAACAGGCCGGGTCTGCTCGGTCGTGCGTACGTGAGACTGGCGAAGGTGATGGTGCTACTCGACGAAAGAATGAAATTCAAGAGAGAGAAGAAGCTGGGCTTCCTTAGTGCACGGCCCTACGCCATTGGCAATACTCTCAGGTTCAACGTGATAATCAGATTCCCCGAACTGTCCAAGGAGTTCGATCATTTGAAGCATCTGTGCGTGGTTCGCGGCTTGAGTATACGCGAGACAGCGAAGCAAGACACTGTCCGAGTTGGTAATCAGCAGTCGCTGAGTATTACCGAACTGCAGACCCTTCAAGATTTCTCCAGGGCTGTTTTGAATGTTCTGGCGTTGGAGAAGGAACTGTCGATAAATAATTCGATGAAAATTGCCACACTGATCGCGGGGATTTTCCGCAGGCGGAACAGCGCCAAACGTTTTCAGAACTAGATAATCGCGAAGGAGCAACCGAGGCGATTAACGAAATATAATACTTTGTCTTTCATTGTACATATTTTCGAAAACTTTTTTTTCTCTCTAACTGCCTTTTCTTTTCTTTCTTAACGATGGAATGATACGCTTATACATATGGAATCCTTCTGTGATAATTCATAAGCCAATACGTTCGACTGTCAATTAACTCGCATAGACTGAACTATAGCAGAGCTCATTAGCGTATGTCAAGAGTGAAAGAAAAAAAAAAAAAAAAGAAAAAGAAACGTTGGAAAGATGTGTGTGAACGTTATTCTATTTCTCGTGCACCAAATTACTATAATTAAACGGAAATGAAAGATCAGCTACTCGGAGGGATGCTGGATCGTTCATTAGGTTAGTAAAACGAACGTTATTGGTACATGGACAATTGTTACGACGCTTTGATATATCGTCGCACGACACCATGCTTACGTACCTACGTGAAATGTGTATATGTACCTAAAAAAAAAAAAAAAAAAAAAAAAAAAACGGAAAATTGGTTACAGAGATTTATTTTATACTGTACAAAACCAAGAAGAGATCGACAGTCAAGAAACAATCAAAAATTCAAAAGCTTATTTATGTGTATGCACGAGTTCGATGTTCACACGAAACAGAAAATGGCGTAGCACATGTCTTTCCAACTTGATGTATTCAACTTACGATGGACTGTATATTTTTACGAATGGCTATCTCTATGTAAATGATTATATACATGAACGAAAATCCTCACTTTTCGCTTCTATGAATGTGATTTTTTATTGTAAAATCCTCGTACTCATTTATGTATGTTTGCTTTTGCATACCGAGATACATACATATATGTATACCGTGCTTTTGTTTGTACGTGACACGATTTTCAAAATAGAACAACGCACTCTATGTTCACTGTGCACTTTTCGTTTGTGAAACAATTGCTTCTCCGTTATTCTTACATAAGATAAGCAAAAAGAAATAAAGTGTTACAAACGTATCGCGCTTCAATCTATCGCGATGTAAACGATGATAATTCAAATAATGATTATATTTCACAAAGTGAAACAAGTGCGATACGCTTTTGCATTTTATAGCTTTAGTCGATGAAAATCAAAATATATATTTTCGTGTTTCAGACGACAGTCAGATTGATATACCGATATTTCGTGAAGAAGAGGGTCGCTACTTGGCATCGTGTGAGTTGATGTTCAATGAACGAACGAGCAAAAATTACGTTGGCTTGATTCAAATGCAAAATAAATTTGAAAGTTAACATAATACGTTTCTACAGCACTCGGCGATCCATTGATAAGAGGTTTGACGGAAGTTGCCAATACTCGACCAAAGGATCCAGTTACTTATCTGGCTACTTATTTATACAACTTTGCCAATAAAAGCAAAAACAACGAAGAGCAGGTGAATAATCGTAAATATAGAATTTAGATTACTGAGCATCGATAATTCGACAATTTCCGTTTTAGGAACCTAACGTATTGATCATTCCTGATCGGCCCGAGGAGAACATAGAAAATATCGAGAATGACAATGGAGATGAGGATGCTGGTTATCCACGATCTCCAGTTTCCGATGTGCCAGAATCAGCTTTTAGCAATCCCAACAGAGTATGCCAGCCGTTGATTACTTTACAGCTCAACGAACGATTCGTTATATGTAACTGACTTTTTGAAAATCAATGATCTTTCAACAAATTTCTTTTCTTCAGGATGAACATGGTCAGAGCGTTATTCACTTCGCTGCCATTCGATCATATCCAAAAGACGGTTTGTTCCATCTGCTTCAAGAAAGCCAGGTTAACGTTGGCTTCAGAGACGAGTTATATAGAACAGCTAGAGACGTGGCTGAATTGGCAAATATTAAAGAAAATATCGATGAAATTGATCGATACGTAGCTTACTTGGCAGCAAGAGGTAAACTGTTGTCGTTTTAGTCCAGGAAACATTTCGAGCAATAAAAATGAATTCACCAAAATGAGGAAACTTTGCTCTCTGTGTGTTCAGGTGAAACTGAAAGATTGGTAGAACTATTATTGGAAGGATACGATCATATTTTGGACGTAGAAGACGAAGGTGCGAATATCGTGGACATCACTGCGGAACGAGGAAAAGAGGCAACCGTTCAATTTCTTCAATCCATTCCAAATTATGTGGTAAAATCCGCGACATTCGTATAAAAATATCTAAAAACAGCACGTCGAAATAAATGTTGCATCTTACTAGACACAACGCGAAGAAGTGCACCACGAGATCAGAACGGGCAATGTAGCGAAAGTGAAGGAATTGTTGAATAAAAACAACGGGGGAGGAAAGTTGTTAGCAATGGGAAAGAATTCGATGAGCAGATGCGCTCTTCACATTGCCGTGCTTCGTGAAAACGTAGAGATGGTTCGGTACATTGCGAAAACGTATCCAGAAACTTTACGTATAGGTGACAATGTAAGAATTAATTTAACAAACGGCAAGATCAACTGTACCTTTGAAACAATCGCGAGACAAGACAGTGAATTTCCGACGTTCTGTTCCAGTTGGAGAGAACTGCGTTACATTATGCAATGGGTTTGCCATCAGTCGAAGAATTAAGCAACATACTTATCAAAGCGGGTGCAAAGCGAATAGTCAAAGATTTAGTAAGGGATCTCTGTCTCCATTCCAAAATACAGTAAATAATGATGTCTGCAGATAGTAATGATTTTTGTCTTGAATTTTCAGAAATCGCGGCAACCATCCTACTACTTCATGAACAAATCAGATATAGAGAGACTTCAAGAGGAAGAGGAAAGTTTGGCCAAGTAAAACCATTGGACGATGCTAATGCAATGCTATTGTTCACGTACACCTCTGAATACTCGTGTGCACTCGTGTGACATACATTGAGAAAAAGCATGCATTTAGTAGGAACGAAGGGAATATGCACACGATTGTGCATCCACGCGTATTGGGATTGTCTGTGAAATTTGTTTTCTCAAAGTGTGTCCGACTTGACAAATAGAAAGCAGAATCTCTTGACTCTGTGTAAAAGTTACGATTATGGATGTAATCTACGTCGTGTAATATACGGTACAATACCCATGCTATTAATGATACAAATAATAAGAATATAATTCAGTTTTTCCGTATATATTTCTTTTAATTATCTTCACGCAAGTTCCCCATTTTTTTCTCTTTTACTCTCTGCAAACTTTCAATTACATGGAGGTACAGGGAGAGAATCCTCTCCTTCATTATCTTAACGCATCTAAATAGATATTGGTCGAAGAACGCTGTTGACGATTAAATTCAGATAGGCATATGTTAATATTCATTGATCATAGGGAACGAACGCGAGAATGCGAAGTGAAGTTTTCAGATTCTATCAAAGAATATTTGCTAGGAAATGAAATCACGTATCTATCAGAATACCTATTATACCTCGATGCGTGTAAAACCATTCTAATTGTAGGATCTTTTCTAAAGTAATTGCAGGTATCTATGATCCAAAAAGTTAAATGTTCAATAATATTCTTGCTTCGTCCTACCTTGCTTCTAGACATAAGAATCGAACTACGTGATCGTTCTTCGAACCAAGCAAGATTTTTCAAGCTCCAATTGTTCGATCATTTAATTACTGATAAGATGCAGCACTTTTCTTATTGTTAATCTTCAGCTGAATTTGTTCTTTTCTGTCAACGTTGAACGCATTTTCCTCGACAATGTCCTCGGTATCGTCGACGATTCGCTGCCATGGCGTAGGATTTATGTACGCTGGTTTGACTTTTTGATGAGCTGATAGCGGATGAAAATCTCGATGAATTTATGTCATTCGAACAGAAGAAAATGAAGAAAAATGAAGGGAAACTAACGTAGAAGTCCTTGCGTGGCAGGTTTCGGTTTGTTCTTCGCCATCTTTCGCCAATTCTCGTACGCTCTCGTGCTCTCCTCCAACCTTTTTTTCCTCTCCTCTTCCTCCTGTTCTCGCTTCATTTCCTCTTTTTTCCGGCGTGCTACCAACACCGCAAATACACCAATTATCGATGAAACGAAGGAAAATCGATGCTTTCTTTTACCTTTCTCCTCTTCCTTCTTTTTACGAGCCCACTGACGAAGATACAATGTCTTCACTACAGCCGTTTTATCCTCCACCTCTTTCAATTGCTTTTGCAATTTCAGTTCCTTCTCCATCGCAGCTTTCTTCTTCTCCTCTTCCTTCTTTTTCCTCTCGGACCACTTTAAGAAATTCTCCCTCTCTCGACATTCTCTCTCTTGTTTCTCGCGAGCCAGTCTTTCCTCCTCCATTTCCCTCTGTCTCTCAGCCAGATCTTCCTCCTCTTTTCTTCGTCGCGCCATTTCTTGCTTTCTTCGCATCCACTCGCTGTAAGTGATCTTCTTGACAGCACCCGATTCGTTCGGCCCGTCTTTCGACATTCTCATGCTAGATATCGATGAAGATACTTCTACGATTCGGTGTCCATTAAACGTGTACCTATACTCGACGAGGAACGACATTTTGATTTTCGTTTTGATCTTGAATTTAATATTCATATTTTTCTTCTACTATTAAATACAGGGTATATATACAATAAATAATATAATATGTAATAAAAAAAAAAAAAAAACTCTCGTAAAGTATAACTACGAAAAATAATGAAAGCAACGCTCGTTTACAATACTGTGTGAAATGTACCTCTGTTCCACTTCCGGCTCGATTTGCCCGGTAAAACAAACATCGTAACTATTGCCCGTTCTCTCGGCAATTTTACATCGTCTCTCGACTCGATTCGCCAGTTTACACGAAGTCACGGACTTGGAACGAACAATATCGGACTGTAAGGATGCGGATGTAGTCGGTGAATTTAAGGAATAACAACGATACGTTTCTTGAGCTGAACCTTGGTCGCCAGCATGGTCCATAAACGAGACAGCCAGATCGTTGTTGATGGACAGTGTGGACATCATATCGCTCATCCCCGCGGAATCACCGCAATTTCTTATCGGGTGTCCATCGTTTTTCGGATTGACTTTTACTTGAATTTCAACTTCGCGCTCTATATCCTCGTCGTTTAATGTTTCCGCGTAAATTGCCGGATTGATGAACCGAACTTCCGTGCTGGATCTAGAACTTGCAGGAATCGTGCCGTAGCGGATCAGTCCGTTACTTCGAGAGCTTCTTCTTTCAAAATCGTCGGTCGCGAAATTTTTTGAACGATCACAGCTAAACGGACATACATCGTTTCTGTTTTCAGCATCGTTTACCGTTTGCATCTCATTCAGATCATCTCCTCTCTTACAATCATACCAGCTGTCAATCTCGCTGTCAAACATCGTCAAGTGTCCTTAATTCTGATCAGGCAATTAGTACACAATGAAGGTTACAACAGACAAAAGTATATCGAAATTTAACAACTTGTCACATATCGTTGGCTTTTGGGATCGCGTGTTTTAATTAGTCCCTCTGAGTCCCGCTGGAACTCATGTACGCATATTCGTCCATGTTTCACGCCACGATGTTGCACTTTTCATTTGTACAAACAATAACGAATTCTCGTTAGCAATCTATCACTATGACCACCTATGACTATGCTTCAACGTGAAATTTACTGATTTAAACAAATTTATGTTGGCGCAATACTAACTTCTGATGTCGAGTCTTTAACCCAGTGATTCAGTGCTAGGTGAAGTCACCATGCCCGAAATGGAACATTTTACATTAATTGCACATAATTGTTTAATAATGTGGAAATAATATCATACGAAGGACCTTTCTGAGATATTAAAGCTTTAATATTCCCAAAATTCAGTCGATAACGCAAGAAAAATAATTTTTTGCAATCTTGATATAAAGCGACAATTTCATTTGCAAAAAAATTAATTTCCGAATTTTTCTAATTGCATCTTTCTAGTTAGTTAAAGTTTCAGCTCAATGATAAATATCTCCAAATAAATTTAATTTCTAAATAATACATTCAAAGAACGTTGAACTAATTTACTTTTTAAAGGTAATGATATGCATATAGTTTATTCACCGAAGTCTTTATTTGTTCCTTAAATTATTTCTGTATTCTTATATTAACTTGTGCTTGATCGACATATCACTTAATTAGTAATTTAAAACGAATCGTGATCTCGAAATTAGCGTTCGATTGATATAATATTTCTTAAATTCGATTCAGTCGCATTATTCTGTCGTGTAATCATAAGATATTCTTCTGTAATTTCCTCTGGTTGTACCTTGTTAAAGTACGTTTCTCGCTCTTGATGTACGTAATATGTATCGTCGAAGTTAAAGTGTAGTCCGAGTACGATGTTCAGTGCAGAAGCGTCATATGCGTGACAACCGGAATACCGGTACTGTGGTTTCTTATTAAATCGGCAACCCGCTGATTGAGCTCCTATGATAAGATACTCGAATTATTGTATATCTAATTTCAATGTATGTAAGAAATTATACGTATACGTATACCAATAGGAGAAATACAATCTCTTGTTAGTGCGCATTGAACCCATGGCAACATTACTTTTTCTCTAATTTCTTTAACATTTCTAATTACTAAATGTGATGCTCTTATTAAAGGAAGAAAAAAGAAGCTTTCTGCAGAAACATGGAAATACTCATACATCTTTGGATGTGTTAAAGAGCTAATTGCATGCCTTGTAGGCCAAGTTAAAATTCCAGATTTTGGTAAAAGATACTTTGAAATGTCTGAAGAATTCAAACGCATGTTAGAATCCATATACAATATGTTTCCTAACGTGTTTAAAGCTGTCTGTAACATATAAAAAAAATTAATTTCTAAAATCTATTTTGCGAAAATCTAATTATACATCTATAACACGTAGATGTTATTACTTATAAAAATCCAGTTACCTGAATAACTAAAGGTCTATAAACATGTAACCTATCATCTTCAACATGGGCTGGAAATAGACTTATATCAAAATGAATCACATTACACTTTGTAGAATTACAAGCTATTCTAATACTTTGCAAAGAGTCCTCATTTAATCCAACACTATATATAACAATACTGTTATTTGGCAAAAAATGACTGATATTTCTCACAAAGCCATAAATGTGTTGTTCATTTCCAGGCCTAATAAGAGATACAACAGTCACATTTTGAGATTTAAAACTAAAAGGTGTTGTGCTTGTTTGTCCATCAAGACCAAGTATTGCAAGATACTTGGAATCTGTTACCAAGCGTTTCTCTTCAACATCTTTCAAATTTTCCTACAAAAATTACAGTATGAAAAAACTTAATAGTAACCATTGTCTTATCAATAGTAATTAATAATTAAAAATTAATCGCATATTACAGAAGCATTTACTTGGAAGTTTCGTAACTGCTTGTGTGTCTCTGTAACTAGAGTTTGTATGGAAGGTCGTTGATTGCTGAAAGCAATGAGAATGATGCTGCTTCCTGCTATGCAGATAAGCAACAGTAGCAGGCCCTTGGTACGCATCTCTCATCATTTAATCAAATATATTTCCAATTTTTGGACAATAATTAAGTAAATACGTTACGTTAGAAACATTACACATAGGTTATACATCGTCAATGACATGAGTGACATTTATAAAATGCATATCATTTTAATCGATATATATTGCTGTTATACAACCATCAAAAGAAAGATCTGACAAGTCCATTTCGTGAAAATAATAGTTTAAATTTTTTAACAGATTGCATTAAATTACGTTTTCTTTGATAACTAAACACTGTAAGTGCTCTAGCAGACGCCGCATTTTTAGGAACTTTTTGTTTTAAAAGCAGCTCTGTAAGATGGCATGCAACTGCATAATTCTATTTCTAAACACTACAATATCATAAAATTTAATTTCAATAAAATAAAATTCTATCAATTTTTTATAGAATATAATTTTACTTTAGCTTGGATATGATTTTCATTTCTTAAATCTGTGTATTGTTGAACAAAATTAATCTGATATTAAATATGTTTTAATATACACAGAAGGAACAAAAAGAACAAAATATATTACAATTTATATTAATTTTAATATCACCATAACATTATAAAACATTTAAAATTATATATTATATGATATAAACAGAATACAATAATCATACAAGAATATGTGATATTATATGAAATATTTTGATATCAGTAATTTATTGAAGAATCTTTTTGATTTATAAATCAATCCGTCTACAATCAAAATACAGAAAATTTTTCAATATAATCTTTATTTTCTTTTCTTCTATTTGATAAAACTTGTCTTTATTACAATTCTGTTTTCTGTTTCTGTAAAACAGTATACAATTTTATTCATTTATATTTTGATTTCATAATCTTATTAAAATATAATTTGTTAAAATGCATTTAAATTAAAAAAGGAAACAAATAATATTAATCTATTCTATCAATGAGAAAAGCAGATGGCTAGTGACATTTTTATGAAGTACATACACATACACACGTACACATATATACCTTGTTGCTAAGATCCTACGAATGAAAGAATAAAAATATGATTCTAAAATTTAATATTGACTCTTATCCCTTGTGTTTAGTGTTAGCATTTCTTGAGATTTTTTGAGATTTAATGAAATACAATAAAAAAATGTGAATAAACATTATGTGATTCTACATTCAATATTTATAAAATAATAAAGAGGAAAAGATTTTGGAATTTGCGTAAAGCAAATAATAATATTGGCATATTTGTTATAGTTAACTGGTATTTTTTAAAATAATATTTTATTAATAAGATATATCTAAATGTTTTGAAAGTAATTTTGTATACATATGTATATTAGAAAAATATTCTGTACTAATTGTGAGTAAAAAGTCAGTATCACTTGTTTATTTTAGTACATATAATTTTTTTACGTTTTACCTAAACACACAGAAATCTATTATATCATGTTATAGGATTCTATTCTGTGATATACTACTGTTAAATTTATATAGATAGAAGAAGTAATAGGTTAAAAATGAAGCTATATAAGTTGATAGTTCATCAAAAAACTTTTAGTGAGGAAGATTTAATAATCAACCCAAAGGATCATCCTAATATAAAAACTGGAGATGTTGTTGAAATTTACCATCCAGAAGATGAATTTAGTCGTCTACTTCTTCAAGTTACATCCTTCAAAGAAGATTTACAAGGAAGGGAGACAATTAGTGTGGAGAACAATGTAGCCACAATGTTTCAATTAAGAACATTTGCAGATGTTTATATGAATGTTGTTAATCCAGATGATGTAGCTTTAGATTCTGTTGAGCTTACCTTCAAAGATCAATACTTGGGTCGTAGTGAAATGTGGCGTTTAAAAAATAGCTTGGTAATATAGATTATTTATTTTTTAATTTGTATTTAAGTATTTTAATTTAGCTATTATCTTTTATATAAATTTTTACATCAGGTGAATACTTGTGTTTATATGAATAAGAAGATTGAATTCTGTGGAGGTAGTATAAGATGTCAAGTATATGAAATGTGGTCACAAGGTGATAGAGTTGCCTGTGGTGTAATAACTAATGATACTAAGGTTTATATTTGAATATAATAAAAAAGAGAGTATCTATAAAAGTATCTGTCTCTTAAATTTTTATTTAAATTTGTATTGTAGGTTGTTTTTCGTTCTTCAACAAGTATGGTATACCTTTTTATTCAAATGAGTTCAGAAATGTGGGATTTTGACATTCATGGTGACTTATATTTTGAAAAAGCTGTTAATGGATTTTTAGCTGATTTATTTCAAAAGTGGAAAAAGAATGGTAGTAATCATGAAGTAACAATAGTTCTATTCTCAAGAACATTTTATAATGCTAACAGCCTGGAAGAATTTCCAAGTCACATGCGTGAATGTTTACAACATGATTATAAAGGAAGATTTTATGAAGATTTCTATAGAGTGGTAGTTCAAAATGAAAGATTTGAAGATTGGAGTAACGTGTTGGTGCAGTTACGTAAACTATTTACAGATTATCAGAAAATTGTATTAGAATATCATCAAAAACCAGATGTTTCTATACCAAAAGCAATGAATTCAACAGCTGCACAAGGCAATTTTTTAGAAGTTCTAAATATGTCTCTTAATGGTAATATGTAAATATAGATAGTTAAATTTATTATAAAATATTTTGCTTAATTTAGATCATTTGCAGTGTTTGAGAAACATTATTTGGATCGTAGTTTTGATAGAACTGGTCAATTATCAGTAGTAATCACACCTGGTGTAGGTGTTTTTGAAGTTGACAGAGAGTTAACCAATGTTACAAAACAAAGAATCATTGATAATGGAGTTGGTAGTGATTTAGTATGTGTTGGAGAACAACCATTACATGCAGTCCCTTTATTAAAGGTATTTCTATTTAAAATATTAAATAGCATTTAGTAACAACAATATATAAAGATTAATATCTATGATATAATTGTAGTTTCATAACAAAGATACATCCATCAATGCACCTGATGACTATAGCATGCCACATTGGATAAATCTCAGTTTTTACTCTACAAATAAAAAAATTCCTTATTCAACATTTATACCGCGTATAAAACTTCCTCAACGGGTATCGAAACAATCGATGGAAAGTGGAAAATTGCAATGTAAAAGTAAGCTTTTGCAAGAAGATCCAAACGAATGTTTACACAATACTTTGTTTGACTATGATGCATATGATGCACAAGTTTTTCAACTACCTTCAGTCCACACATCAAGGTAAATTCAATATTTGTTAAATGTTAGAAATTTAAAGCCAAAGATACTAATTTAAAATTTTATATAAGTAGTTTGCAACGAGTTACAACAAGGACTAAAAAAACAAGTGTTGCCAGCATGGAAACACATAATAATGCACATATATTAAAACTTTTGAAAAGAAAAATGTCAGATCCTGATATACATCACCCACCACCAGAATCTCATTCACCTCCAGCTGCAACAAGAAGTGCAGCAATTTCAATACCTTCCAGAACAGATGATATAGCTAGCAGTGAATCCAATGAAGAAGTTAACGGTATGTATTCAAATTATTGATATGAATTACATGTATTAATAAAATATTGATAAATAACATTGAATATTTGTATATTATATAGAATCGAGGATATCAGTAAAAAGTGATTTAACCGACTCGGAAATATCGCCACCATTTAGGCCAGTTGTTGGTAGTGCTGGAAGTCCTACAAATACAATATCTCAACCTACAACTATTAGACCTAGTAGAGCTCTCATTAATCCTTTTGATCCATCCCATGTTACAATTAAATTAACTAGTAATAGACGGAGATGGACACATATATTTCCCAAAGGTAATTATTAATAAAAAAACAAGAAATAATATAACTATTTAAATGTAATTGATATTGCAGGACCAACAGGTGTGCTTATACAGCAACACCACTATCAAGCTGTGCCAACAAAAATGTGTTCAGAATCACAATCTGATGCTACTTCTACTATAAGTGGTTCCCCTATGGAACATGACATCTCTAACTCAAATCAAGATCGTTAGTATTTCACATAAAATACTTAAGTTGTGTATTATTATAACATAGCACTACAACTATATTTTTCATAGACACAAAAAATAAACCACAAAGATTAAATCTTTCATTATCAAGTGCTGATAAAAGTGGAAATCCAACATCGGCAGGCAATAAATCTTTAACATTATTATGGGGTGCTACTGGTGAACAGGAATGGACACCAGCACTTACAACAGGTTTGCATATATTGCTTTATGATATATACATATATATATATATATATATATATATATATATATATATATATATATATATATATATACTGTGTAACTACTGGCAAATAATATTTTATAATCAAATAACAATATTATTCACAAATGGTTATAAAGTAAGTTTACAGTTTGAAGAAAGAATTTTGAAACAATTTTTAATCAAGCAAACAATTAATTTATATGAAACAAAATATTTGAC
This sequence comes from Tetragonisca angustula, assembly GCA_036937485.2. NCBI lineage: Eukaryota > Metazoa > Arthropoda > Insecta > Hymenoptera > Apidae > Tetragonisca > Tetragonisca angustula. The sequence continues at coordinate 631,691 of JAWNGG020000181.1, forward strand.
AATTAATTACAGAAATATAATGCTTCTTGGCAAAACAATAAATGTAGGTGTAATATTATAAATTATTTAACTAATACACAATTTCATATAAAAAAGGTTTTCATTCATATTTAATACCAAGAAGGATTAATAAATATGTTTTAAAACTCTTTAATCTCTTAAAGAATGAAAATAGTTGATATAAATTTTAGGAAGAAATATTGTTTTCCAAGTAGAAATGAATGAAAGTTTAATACATAATCACATAATCATCATGCATAAGAAGTATTTTCATTCTTAGACATATTCATATTTATTTTTGAGATTCACCGATCATTTATATGAATAATATTATTACATTTATTTCCATGCTATGGTACGTCTTATTGGGATGCAACGCTGGACGCATTGACGCGTGTGTGATGTACAACTATGATGTCACATTAAACAGCAATCATAGGTTAGCGCCATAAGTTACTGGGGGTTGATTCGGTTATGGTACACATTTATTTTTAGGGTATTAAATTAGCAGCGACTTTTGTTCTTCATAGCTCTAGTTTTTATTATTCTTCTATGCATGTATGTTCTCTGTTGCAAAAAGTAATTCTAATTCCAAAATAATTTCTATAAATAATCTGTTAAATATTTATTACTATTTCAATTATTTATACACCTACATATAATTTCTTCATTATTTCTTATTTTTATTTATTTCATAAAATGTTTGCACTATTCAAAATTCTAATTTCTTCTGGTTCTTCATATACAGGGTGTTTCGTAACTTGTGGAACCCAATTCGGGAGCTGATTGTACGCTTAAAAATAATGAAAAAAAGTCATATATGTCCTATCTGTCTTCGTTTATGAGATATAATGAATTTTTTGTTTTAATTACATTTACAAAAGATGCTCGAAATAACCACCTTGCATTTGAAGACAAGTCTACACGCGTTTTGTCATTGATCTGGTTACTCTCTCTATCATTCCTGGTGTTTCTCGAATTTGTCGGATTTAAAAATTGCCTAGCCACTCGGCTAAAATGCAGCGGAGCTCCATCATGCATAAACCGCATATCGCATTTTAAATCAACACTTTGCAAATAAATTGGTCGTGGAGATCCTATTGCATGGCCTGCTCGTTCTCCGGATTTGAATCCATTAGATTTTCATTTGTGGGGACATTTAAAATCTATTGTATACGCAACATCGATTGAAAATGCTGAAATACTACGAAATAGAATAGAGCAAGGTTTCTGACAAATTCGAGAAACACCAGGAACGATAGAGAGAGTAACCAGATCAATGACAAAACGCGTGCAGACTTGTCTTCAAATGCAAAGTGGTCATTTCGAGCATCTTTTGTAAATGTAATTAAAACAAAAAATTCATTATATCTCATAAACGAAGACAGATAGGACATATATTTATGACTTTTTTCCATTATTTTTAGGCGTACAATCAGCTCCCGAAGTGGGTCCTACAAGTTACGAAACACCCTGTATATTATAATTTAATATATTTATGGTTCATATATTCTTCAAACATTCTCTCATTCTTCATAATCCTTCACTCTGTCATCTTGCTTTAATCACCATATTTACTTATGTTAATAAGAAGTAGCATATATTATTTGATAGGTATTTAGTAATATTTGATTTTATACAAGTTATCGAAGTATTTTCTTTTTTATGCAATTATCCTTATAATTTATTTGCATATCAATATGTACATTTACTTTCTCCAGTATTATTTTTATAATACGTAATTTGTTATGCTTTGAGAATTCATTAAATTACATTACAGATAATAGATCTAGTATTGCATGCTTTAGTATTTAGTCATAGTCACCTTGGTAATACATATTATTACACTAATATGATCATTATCTTTGGTTTGGGTACATAGAGTATTTAATATGTACTTGCACTCTACAAATTTTGTGAAAATTTCTTCTATATACTACTTTATATTAACTGCTACAAATATTTAAACTTAGTTTTTATGTAGATACGAAATTAACATTATATATTAAATAGATTACTTATTTATTTAAAGTAGTTTTAAATGCAGATTGTACTTTTCATATATATTCTACTTCTTATTTTTTAGGTGTTGACTGGAAATCATTGACAATCCCAGCATGTTTGCCGATTACCACAGATTATTTTCCTGATAAAAGAAGTTTACAAAACGATTACGTTGTGTCAGATTATAATCTTTTACCTGATGATGTTAACACAGATTTTGCTCAACAACGAGCAATATATAAAAAGCCTTTAACAACTGCCGAAGTATTTAAGGAGCTCGTATCCCAACGATTAGCACAGGTATTACTCTGTTAGTCATACTTCTATCAAGTATAATTTTTATCCTTTTTATCTGTGTCTACAGAATTCATATAATTGTTTATTTTTTTCTTAAGGGTTTTCAATTAATTATTTTACCACAAAATAATAAAAATCAAAGCAATACACCTGGTAGTAATGCTGTCCCTGCAATAAGTTCTGTAATGCGTGGACGTCAAACAGAATCTGAACCTAAAGAGGAATATTTACTAAGTATTGGCAGAATATTTCACAAAATATCTTTATTCGATAATTGTATAACAGTAACAAGGTATCGGCCAAGGTGAGAAATTTCTTTATAATTATATTTATATTTCTACATTAATTATTAAGAAATAAAAAACAATATTTTGATATATTTTTATAGGCATCCTTATCCTCCATTCAATATTCATTATCTTTATCGATTTCATGCACCTCATCACGATACATACGAAGTATCATGGGTATCTTTTACAACAGAGAAACTTGAAAATTACAATTGGAATTACTTAGATCATTATATTTGTACTAGGGGCCATACTGATTTTGCTTTAGTAGAGGTAAGATTTATATCATATATTATTCATTATATTATTCATATACATTTTCTGAGATCATTAATAATTTCTAGGCGCTTAAATACTGGAGATTTCGCGTGTTTTTACTTCCTTTACACAATTCAGCGACTCGAAAATTTTTAGAGGGATCATCAAGATGTGATATATATACACCTCTTACTACTTCTGAACAAGTTTGTCTTTTGGACGGATTTTTACGGTTCATCGAACTGTGGCCAAATAAAATACGACGCCCGAATCCGAACAAAAATTGGGTAATTTTTATATAAAAATTTTATAATATAATTCAACTTATAGTAATCGTGAAATATAAAATGAACTTTTTTAGTGGGTTAATATTATTAAGAACGAAACATTGAGTGAAATTCGATTGAAAGAGGTTTTTCTATTACTTTCTCTTTTCCTTTCTTTTTTTTTTTTTTTTTTGGAATAGGATATTATGTGATTTTGTCTTAACGATTTATATTATACTACATTGCGCTATATTTTTGCACTATAGAATTGAATGTCGCATGCCTGATGTACAACGTTTCAGTAATGCAATTTATTTCGGTGCTTCTGTTAGTTTAGAATATTTATTATTTTCTTTGATACCAAAATCATAAGTTTTATTTATTTCGCAATTTTTGTTTTGCAAGATTTTTAATCAGTGCCATTGTAACTTATAGTGTGTTTCTTAATGGTGTACTAGATACGTAGGATGTAACAAATAGTAACATGCAGATTAAGTTTTAAAAAAAGAGCACGTATTTCGCAAGCTTATTTGGCACTCAATAAATTACTTACAATGGCTATAACTTACTCGAACATGGAAATATTTTATTTTTAAATAACAATCTCTAAACTTGCAGCTAGCGGGTGTCAATGTCGAAATTACACAATTACATGAGAGATATACGTGAAATAGATCAGTAGAATGTTAGGAGAGGGTATTTAGCATGATATGTTTCAGAATCCTTCAGCTCTAGGTGGTGTTTCTCAGAGAGATCCTGCCTCTCACTTGACCAGACGCAGGCACAGCACGAGCCTGATTGTCCTCACTAACCAGGTATATCCTCCCAGGTATATCCTGTACGCTGATCCAGGTGTCAATGAAGTCATTATCATGTCTATCCATCAATTTCAGAATATATTGCCAGGCAATAAGGGACACCCATGAAATGTTGATGTTCTTTTTTTTAATCTTTATATATATTAGTTATCTCCGATTCTTTGGTCATGTTCAATTTTAATAAAAAATTAGTTATGATGTTCAGACAGCTTACACAACGTATTACACAATGAATGCGATTATGCTTGATATTGGCCTTGAATGCGCACATAATTTTTAGCAAGCTTTTGTGTAATGCAAAACGCTGACATTTTATTGATCTTCTTTTCTTTTCATTGATGTAATAATGCTCTCTAAATACGATATTAACAGTGCATTACAGTTAAACAAACCAGTGATATACTTCTTCATGATCATGAGTTCATTCATACATTTACAGTTACCCATACTCTTCATCATGCTTTTCAGACCAATCTAGTCGGCAATTCTCCCTTCAGGGAGCGACTCGGAAGCAATCGTCTACCAGAGAAACCGAGACCAAGGTTTGAACAAGCTTAGATTGATGATTGTTTGTTGCTTTTGCAAGTGTAATGATATAGATTGCAACCTATTCATCTTACAATAAGATCCATTGAAATTTGATATGTGGTGTTTTTTTACTTTGCTTGTTTGCTCTTATGCTGCATAAGACAAGGTTCATTGTATGTTAAAAAACGAAAATGAAAAATTTCTGCAATTTCAGTTTTATAAGGATATTTTTGAATGATCAATATTACACATAATTACTGACAAATTGCACATTTGCATGTTTTATGAAGCAATAAAATAGTAAAGATTTATATGTGTTTATAGGCATGCTTAGAAACTCCAAATTATTCAATTGATATTTTGCAATTTGCTTAAAAATGTTACACGCTTCTTTTCTGGTGATGAATATTCCTTTATCCTATTTCTGTGAAGGGTGTACTCGAAATAGAAAGGGACTGTATTTGTAAATGTTTGAGAACAATCTTTGTATATATTGCTCATTCTATACTTTTCAGCTGCTTTCATTCTTTTCATCATTTAGTAAAACTGAGATACAGAGCATTTGTACTATTTATTTCATATCTAACGTTGTAAAATGTTACAAAAAATTTTCAAAAATGTAATTACAATTGTACAAATACTCTGTATGGTAGAAAATATTGGTAGTGAGTGAGGGAGTGACGGGGTTCTCTGTACAGGAGAGGCATGTAGTGAATACCGCTGCGACTGCCCGCACGTGCCTCGACACTCCTCGCCACGTGCCAAACAGGTTGGTGTTTTATTCTCTTAAATTTTTTTTCAATTAATTTTTTAATATAAATATTTATCATTGATGATGATGTGTTATCTTAATATGTATATTTTATTTATTTATATTTAAATATTAAAATATCAGTTTTTATCCTTTTCTATATGTTATATTAGTTAAAGATATTTTGCCTTATATTTTTATTTGAAAAAGAAAACGAATGGTGTTATGCGTATGTAAATAAATTTTATTGCTTTCCACATTGCAATCTTAGACATTGCTTGATTTTTTTAATTGGTCTGTGTTTTTTTGTCATGCATCACTATTACAATAAAAGCTATGTGATTATTAGTTTCATTTGTCTTTGTTAGATCAGGTTCCAAAGTGATGGATAGGGGTCGAATCTCACCCGCCAGTGAGGCTGTGCTACCTCTTTCACTTGACCAGCAGCAAGATCATTTTGATTCTAACGAAGATAGGTAAACTAAATATCGAGTTACATCACACATATACAAACACTATTATATTAATATTTTAATTACCAGTACAAACATGGAATTGATGAAATTAAAAAACACTGCGTCAAATAACGAGATTCTGGAGACAATGAAACATCCACAAAATGGTGTGGGATTCCTTACACAACATCCATCTCTTCCAAGCCAAACATTTGTTAGTGCAGATGCAGTACAATGGTTAAATAATCACATAGAAGGAGGAGTAACAGTTGAGAATGCCATCAATATCATGAATGTAAGAATAATTTTATTCTAGTGTATTAAAGTTATTGATTTTATTTTTTTTTTCCATAATTTCCATGCAGGGTATGATACAAGACAAGCTCATTTGCCATGCTTCTGGAGATTTTTCTAAACCATTTATTCTAGGATTTTATTTATATCATATAGTACAAGATAAAGAAAATCAAAGAGGTAGGTAGAAATTGTTTATTGATTATATATCAATTTGTTACTTATTTTTTTATACAATTTTTTATATCTTTAAAAGCTGGAGATTATTTTTCGCCCTTGGGTGATTTACAAAGCTTTGAAAATGAATGGGTAGAAGTTGAAATAAAAGCCCCTAAAGGTTGGTGCGAACCTTCTTCGCCAGGATCATTCCCTCCGATGTCATCTCCGATGACTATATCTAGCTGCGATACTGTAGACGAATCAAATGTAGCGCCATTTCTTAAAGATGATTTAGACATATCAGATATTGTGAATGATAGAGAGTGGCAAGGTAATTTTTTATATATGTGATACTGTTACTTTTACTATTTATGTATTTTTTATTAGTTTTATTAATTCGTTTTGTTTTTCAGTTCCACCATATAAACATACGCATTTAGATATAGATATAAATAATAGAAGCGATAGAATTGAATGGGGACATTTAAGATATCAATCTATATACAAAGTAGATCACTCTTACGAATTAGTAGTGCAATGGGTTGCATCATCTGGTAGTATAGTTGCTGATCTGGTAAGTATAACTTCTTGATAATTTAAGCCAAATTCTTCAAAATATAACTATCATGTCTTGATTACATTTTGGGAAGATATTTGTGTGGCAACGTAAAGCTCAAATGTGCGGAATTCAAATGGTTCCTATTCCCAGTGATTTGCTAGCATTACCATTCACTTTGAAAAGTGATCCTTTAAGAGGACCTATTTTTATACCATTAAATACAGAATGTCTTATGGCGAATAAACGACATCTTTTTGAAGGTTTGTTGTCTATATTAATATGAATTAAAGTGCTGTATAGGATGAAATGCCGAAGAAATTAATCAACGGTTTGATTTTAGAATTTCGAGAAGAAACTTATGTACGAAGACTTTTTCTTTTCCAAGAGACAATTGTACAAAGATTTGGCTTTGTTCCATGCCTAATAGAAAGTACTGAAAATGATCACCAATATGTTCATATGACTGGCAATGCATTTATATTAATTCCTTCTACAACAAATACAAGATCACGTCCTCGAACTGCTACTAACATCGTCAGACGAAACATTGGACAGAAAGGATATCCAATTCATTCTGATCAACCTAGTCCTCATGAAGCTTATATTACAAGACATGTTAGTGGAAAGAATAAAGATGATTACAACAAAGATAAGAGAGTAAGTATCTACGATTCCTTTGAGAAATAAGTGGATAGAAAAATTAATTTTTATTTGTCTAGATTGGTTTCCTTTGGTCATGGAATCACATGCTTAGTCGAAAATGGAAATCATCATCTACATTAGCTGGCGATGAATTATTTCAGAAAAAGCTTATACAAGACTTTAGGCATTTTTGTTCAAATGGAGACAATAGATTGAAGCAGTTTTGGGAATCTTGTTGGGAGATAAAAGAAAAATCATGTACGAAGACAACTTGAGAGATCGACAACGTAAATATTATTTTATAAGCTCGTATTTCAATAATAGTATTTAGAAAATTAAATTTTGCTATAACTAAGATAAGTATTTCGATTTAAACGGGTAAGAAATCCTTTTAAATTAAATGCAACATGTACTTGTGATACGATTATTATTGCGGTAATGAAAGTATGTACAAAAATTAAAGATATATTTTGATGCTTAAAAAATAATGTAAATGGACTCAAAAGCAATGTTCGTTTCAAGTTTATTTAATTTGCATAAGGCGTCTATTGCTAAATTTATAATTTTTGTTACTAACATTTATACAGTTACAAGAAAAAGAAAATGAAACCATATTGATATAAAGTAATTTGTGTTTTTACTGAACTGGACATTTTTACAAATATTATTATTATACTAACAAAACTGTCAAATTTAATTTAATTTTTTTATATTTTAGTTCTATTTTTGAAAAACACTGGGATTAGATTAATCTTAGAGCATATACTTACATGTTCAAAATCATCATAAAGAATATTTAACGTAATATATTATTAACATTTACAAATCTTCAATATTGTATTTCTAATGTCCTAATATTATTCCGTATCATAAAAATATATTTTATATCAAAATATTATAAAATTTTGAACATAATATAGAAAAGTCACGTTACATATTGAAAAATATTAATTACTTACGTTATTATAATTAACAATTATTAAGAAATTATTTGTACCTTGATGTAAGTATAACTACGTACCTATCTTTGTTAGAAAGCTACCCTAGAGGGAGATGCGAAGTATTTCTTATTTTTTCTCATAAATGTCCGACTGCAACAATATTTAAATATGAATAATTAAGTTCAAATGAAAAATAGAATAAGATACAAACCTAGAAGTAAGTGGAGTATTAAAGAAGCCACGGGAAATACTACGTTTAAGTAAAGATTCTTGAGATGGTGTATGTTGTAATTCTCTGGTTTTATGAATACCAATATTATTTAGATTTTCAGGATTAACGAAATTTGCCCAATAATCTGAAGGAATTTTTAACAAACTTTCCACTATCTATAAAAAGAAAAGTTAAAATCAAATAAATATTATTTAGTCTTTTTAATTTTTTATTTATAACATACTTACAGCAACTTGATTACTCGTCTCAGAAAGAAGAGAAGTGGGTGATGGCTTCTGGCAACTATAGCCCACCAAAGTAGGTCCAAAAACTTTAGCTAAATTACTTATTGGCATTTTACATTCTGGACTGCTTGATACTCTTTGTAAATGCAAGATTAGAAAGGCAAGTGTATCTCTGTTAGGTTGAGGTAATTCTGAAATTGCTTGGTATAAAGCAGCATCTGCATCTTGTTTATCAGTAATATTAGTTGCGCGAACGAAGTCAGCCCATAATCCAACAGTGATTAACGGCTCTCGCAACGATCTAGAAATACGGAAAAAAATTAAATAAATTACTTCGCTTCTGTTAAACAAAATATTTTAATCGACTTACCTAAGGAAATCTTTAAGGGTAGAACATATGGTAGGTATATCAACATCAGACAGATTAGGAGCACCTTTGCCTTTAAGGAATTTCTCTTTCAAACATTTCACCTCTGTTAAACCACCATTTACTCTATACAATCCTTGTTCATTCATTCCTCTCAATTCTATTTCATTGATACAATGAACAACTAATGATGGTACCATTGGTGGAATCATGGGTGTATAATCTGCTATTGTCCCCTAAAAATGGATTGTCATAATTTTTTATTGTAGATATTACAAGCAGGTATATGCAGATTTCAAGCACTTACTGATGTTCCACGTAATGTAGGCGTATTTCCAGTGGGTATACACGGTAATGGAACCAAGTCTTTACATTCCGTATGAGCTGTAGCTCTACAGTCTTTACATTTCAAAGCTACTTTCCCAAATCGAATTCTGAAATGTTAATTACATGTATGTCTACAATATTAAACAAAACTTTCAAAATATTTTACCTCTTGTCACATGGCGTACAAACTTCTGGTTTAATTACAGTTTTTGCTATAAAGCTATGTCCTCTAGCTGATTTTGTATTTAAAGTATATCCCCCTATGTTTGGGCTAGGTTTAAAAACACCTTCAGAATCTGATCCTGATGTAAGAGCTTCAATTTTTGGTGCAGAAGGCTATGGTAGAATTTTTTAATTTAATTGAAATTACAGAAATATGAAAAATATCCAATTTAAACAAAAAATAACTTACAGCAGTATCAATTTGAATTTCATTTGTATCAACAGAAGCTAATTTTGATTTACTACGATTGCCACTTTTCCGTCTTTTATGCGAATTATGTAAAGGTCCTTGTGGATCTACATTCTCATCCCCTGGTATAGCTTCAATTACAGAAGATGCAGTGATATTGCCATCTTTTGGCATTGTTACCGTAGTTGTAGCTACTATTCTATCAGATGAATTTAATTCTGTAGATTTTCGTACTGCACTACGTCGCTTCTTTGTGGAATATTCACCACTTGGTCTATGTTCTTTCCATTCGTGTTTCTTTTGACTTTGTTGAATCATTGCACTAATATCTAAATCATCTTCTGACTTTGAAAAGCAACTTAAGTCACTTAAAATGGAGCCAGTGGAGTCCAGCTCCGCTATAGTATTCAATCTGGAAGTAATATATTAATTAGTGCTTTTTTAAACATCATTCTTTATAATCAGAAACTCACTTGTCATTCTGATGTATATCCTTAGTATGTATTTTACTATGACGACCATTTAATGTAGTATTATTTAAAAATTGCAATTTTTCACGGGTTTCATCATTTAAATTTCTTCCTCCATCATTAAATAAAAGATCTCTAGCCAAAGCAATTTGCCTTTCCTACAAGCATACAAGTAATCAAAATACATTGTTACATATTTGGTCACAAAAATACAATATTTACCAATGAATTCCTTTGTTCTTCAACAGTACGTCTCCTTCTTTTCTCTTCATCTAGAAGTCTTCTAGCATGACTTAATTTTCTATCTAAATCAGCTGCTTCTTGATGAGCTTTTTCTAAAGCTGAATGAAGACGTTGACATTCTTGTACAGATGCTAACCATTTCTGTCTCATTTCCTCTTGATTTATAGCAAATTTTAAAAATTCTGTATAAAAATAATTAATTTAATGTTTGGATTAAAATAATTATGTCTACATATTTACATAGATATATATGTAATGTTAAATGACATGTTAAATTAACATAAAATTACATTAAAGGAATGAAACAACAATTTATATTATATGCATTTATAGATAATTTTTATTATTAAATTATTGCACAAAAGAATGCAAGAAATGTCAAAAAAAATGTAGAGCACAGAAAATATATTAAAATTTAGACGTGTACTTTTTTAAAATGTTTGTAATAGAGTAAGATATTGAATAAATACATGAAATTCGAACCTTCTTCGCAAGCTCCGTTCAAATGTACATTCATACATCGAACCACTTCATCGTGGCTCGCCAGCAACGATAATGATGTACTCATCTTCAAATTGACGTAGAACTTTTTAGAAATATGTATCTTGACATGTATACAAACCACACAGATGGATTCACGACGATTTCCTATCAACTATTCGAATTTTACAACACTTGTATCGTTACAAATATTAATTCATTCGAACTTGAGTAACACGTTTGTAATGCATTTCTATTATCAATTCTTCCTAAACTAACAATTATTTCTTTGATCAACACACGTAGCATCGCGCCACACAGCCGTTGACATTGTACGTTAAGCACGTAACAACCACTTTTCCTGTGGTTCAAATTCAACCAATCAGAGCGACATTTCTTTGGTTAGTTTTCTATTTCTTCGCTAGATGGCTTCCGGTTAACTCAGGCGGGAAACAGCTCGTCCAAGTGTAACGCGCTCTATATTTATTTATTAAAAAATTGGTATCTTTGATAAAAATTGTGAATAAAAAACTTCAACAGCATTCTTGGTAAGCATAAGAACCGAATTGTTTAATATGAAGTATACATTTTGATCATATTTTGCGTATTTCTTTAAAAACTTGTAAGTGGAACTTTCCACATTATTTTCATTCCTATGTCAATTGTGTTAAAAATGGACTCGTCCACTTTGAAGTAGCGTTTATTTATTAGAATTTTTATTCATATTATATTAATATGACGAAGAACACGTAAAAGATTATTTAAAAAAGAATGTAAAGAGTGATTTACATATGTATTTTTATATTTATTTTAAGAGTAATTTACATGTTCAACATATATTTTTTTTTAAATTAAGAAAAGTAGACTCTTCCGCATTACTGTGCAACTAGAGTGTCAAGAATAAATTTCTCCGCATAGGTTAATTTTATTTGAATTTTTATAGGAAGTGATGTATAAATATTTTTCACTTTATTATTTTTAATGATGATTCGAGTGTCTATAAATTTAAATAACTGTGTAGTTACTTCATAAAGCATTTGTTAAAAGAGAAAAGTGAATAATATATGATAAGAGTGAATAATAAGATAAAAGAACAAATATATGAATTGCAAGAATAATTGGAATTTCCACCATTTCAAAGGCTAGTAAATTAATTTTCTGACCGTTGGTATAGTGTCGTATATAGGTTTCCTTATTTGTGGATTTAAATATGTCCATCGGACAGATTCAAAAATTATCTTCAATAATTATTAACGTTTTAAGAATATCGACAGTTGGTTAGGAACAAGGAAAAAATAGATAACTTGGGAGGACGAACTTCCCACGCAAATGATTTGTTTCATAGATAAGGAAGTAGCAACTTCCTGAAATGTTATTCCGTATATGCCAATTATTCTTGTCTTACAGAGTATTCTTGTAATTACTTTCAACTTTCAGTCTTATTATACCCATACATAGAACAATATATATACGTACCTATCTTTCGCATAGATTTTTCTTCTTCTACATTCTTTTATGGTTCTCTACACTTTTTAAAAAAGTATATTGAAATATTTGAAACAGTTTTTTTCATTAATAATTAGCTTATTTATAAATTGAACTTTTTATTACATAATTCCAAAATTTGAAGAGATCATTATCTCACGCTTTTATAAATCATTCTAAATAAATCGAATAATTGAGCGAAATTTCCATGATTGATAAATACGTCTATCAATTATAAAACATCTAATCATTTCTATTTAAAACATTTCAGAATTAATCGATTGACTGATCGACGTTTGGCGCAATTTTCCTGAAATTTCCAAGTATTACGAACGGTGGTAGAAGCTTCTACGTGGAATTTCTTGGTTATTCCCGAGATGAATCCTGATTTCAACAGATATCGAGACCCAGAGGAATCAATTACTAGCGAGGAAGGAGGGAGTGCAAGGGTGAGTAGCTAAGTATTATCATCGGTTAGATTCCTGCGAGTATTGTGCCTTTATTCTCTATGTCGTTATATCTTTTAACGCATGAATGATTCTACAATCGCGTTTTACCTCTTGCACTCTGTCTGCTTGAGTTCAGAGACGGGAGGAACATAAATTGTTCAACTTTAAACTATCGTTCGTTTATGGTTCTCGTTTTCTTAAGAATTTCCGTTTACTGAAACCTTTAGAACCTATTCAACTCTAAATAATATTGTTGTGTCACCATTTTTATTGACTATTTTTATTAAATATATCAAAGATAATTATGCAAAATTTCGAATCATTTAGATGTTATAATTATTGGCTTCCAAGTAAACTAAACTGAATTTTTTTTTATACAAGGTGATATTGAAACTTAATTCTGTAATTGAGTCGAGATTCAACATCAATTTATTAAATGTCTCGTTTCTTTTTTATCTATCTTTGCAATTCCATCTTTTTTATTTATTGAAGAATATTTCGGAATACTACCATGTATTCTTAACAGAAAATTATACACGAATTCTGAGAGATTGAATAGAAATGTTTTAGAAAGGCAACGAAGCAAAGGTACGGCGTAATATTTTCATGAAAAATCAAACCGATGATCCGTGAACATATTTCGTACTAGTGAAACGAGAGAAGAAGAAAGAAGGAAATGGAGGGATATCTATGGGATTGAAAAAGCTCGTACGGATCGTATAGTCAGCAGTTTCTTCACTCATATATGAATATCGAATATTACACTCCACCGAATTTTAAAAAACTGACAGCTATTCTCACTAGTGAATGTAAAAAACTTCAGCCCTTGTAAAAAACGAAAGGATAATCGCGACTCAACTTTTTAAAGAATTAAAGTTGAAACGAGCTTCTAATAAAAAAGTAGCAAATACAGTCGTTGAGACAACTATTGCTACACTATGTAAATGTACAGTGTATTTTTAATACTATTTTATCATATATTCGATCGATTCTAAAATGATATTTCTTTTTTTTAATGAATCGAAACTTTTTATTTTTCGATTCATTTTATCAAATTTAGCACGTAGCGTTATTTTTTCTAAAGTGCAGGAAAAAATGTGAATGATTTGTATTGTAAAAGATTGTATAATAATCTTTCAACCTTAATAAGATCAGTAAGCTTCATATAACGAAATTTTGGAACTTTAAAATGTGTTCTTTGAATCTGTCTGAATGAAATTCTTTGAAATCAACATGCCATGTTAAAATTAAATATCTTATGTATAATCTCATTATAATGAAGAGCTCTACGGAAATTGTTATCTTCGTCTATGGCTATCGCCATTCTCTTTTCTCAGTACATCTTCGTCATGTCTCCGTCAAGAAACTTCTCTCGTATCCGGTTGCACTTCTGCCCTATCCGTTGTCGTTCGATATGAAAAAAAAGTTCGAACGGCGTTGAAAATTTAGCAACAAACCGATTGCAAAATCGATTCTACAGCCGACACGAATCATTGTATAGTTTTTTTTTTAACAGTAGATTTAACGATAAAAAAACAGTCGATTCCCTGTAATTTTCGCTCGTATCCGTTGGAAACGTCGCACTGATGAAAATGATCGGGCAGGTAGTTTGGCGATAAAAATATTTTACGGCGGCACGTGTTTTGTTTTACTGTTCTACATTTGAAAATGTCGACGAACCTTTTACCGTGGACTTTTAATTTCTCCAACTGCTGTCGCAACGTCCCGAATTTTCTGAATTCACGTGAGCTTTTAACGTCGACACGAATCACTCTATTTTAACTCCATTAAAAAATAGACTTTGCAATCCGCAGGAGTAACTTCATTTTTATTTAAATGCTCTAAATTTTTATCAGCATTCTTTTCGTTCGTATCCATCTCAACAGGTCGCAGTAAGAATTGAATTGTACAGATATCACGTAATAACGTACTGTGAAAGAAACAAATTGTACACATTCCGAATGGAGTCTAGAGGAATGATTATCTAGAGTGCTCAGTTATCGGATAATACGCGTGTACAGAGGAATCTGTACATATTGAGGGCATTCTGGACTGTTTGCGCACACGTGGATTCATTCGCATAGACAATCACGTGTGAAATTGCATAACACCTTTTGTCCACCGCAGCACATTATTCGAATCGGTTTATAATCGTCCTCCTATTTTCATAGCGGTGATGTGAAACGAATTCTAATAATAACATAAAGTACATATGTAGAACAAAATGACAAACGGAACATTTATTCGTACGTAATTCAGTCGAATAATTTATTGATGTCAATGTTTTGCGAAATGAAATATTCGAGAATATTACACGTGACCTTCTATTCTTCCCTGTACTACATTGTGTGTGGGTAAAACGTTATTCTATAGTTGAATTTTTCTAATTTGTTAATAGTAAAATCATATAATCGAGGTTATTAGGACGTGATATGTGAAATTTACTTTCTCACTCTACATATATACACGTGCAGACAAAATATACGCTAACGTGACAGTCAATAACATCAGAAACAAGATTGTCCAACTGGACACAAAGGAACGAAGAAAGGACGACGTATTATCGAAACGTCCATTACAATTTTCGGCGAATCACGGAGAAGATATAAATTCTGTTTATCCGCGATGCGCGTGGGCGACGCGCGACGCTGAAAACTGACTTCATCGCCAATGTCATTCAAATTGATGCATTTTGGGCATGATAAAGTTGGCTACTAATTCAGTCAGTAACAAGATAGAGATGAACGGGCCGAAAAGAGAGAGAGAGAGAGAGAGGAGTGTGTGGACAGAAGAGGGAGAAAGGGAAATAAGCCCCGTTAAGCCTATGAATGCTCGCCAAGCGCCGATAACAGAATTACTGCTGAGGGCTGTTTACACCGGGGCTAGCGCAGCCGCGTCGAGCGCAGCTAATTGTTTTAACCGCTCGTACTTAACTACGCGGCTCAATAAGTCCCGGATTTATGTAGCCACCTATGGGTGCCATGGCACAATGACGGTTTTAGCGAAGCGATCGATGGTAATGCTCGACCGTTCCACGAATAAAGATTGCAAAATGTCTGAGATTCACAAAGGTACGAGGAGTGTCGTAGCCAACAATTTCACAATTCCCCTCTGAAATTTAATAACTCGAGACAAAACGGCAAAATAAATTGGATGTTTCTCAAAGATTTCCAAAGTATAAAGTTTGCGTTGAGAAAGATAATGAAGCGTCAAAAATTCGGAATAGGTTTCATTTAAATAATAAAGCTCTGTGCAACATTCATCCAAGAGTTCGCAGTCCAATATCTATAATAATAGTCGTAGAACTCATCTAGCCAACAACTGAGTTGTTATATCTTGAGCTTATGACTTTGAAATTCTAAGACCCATCATGGTCAGTCTCACTGAGTGGAAGAGTTGAACCAGAATTTCAAATTCACCGGTTCGCAATAGAGCTCGGTCTGACTTGGATGTGTTTTACTACCGCAGTTAGAATCAGGCGTAGCGAGGACTTTATCGTCCTCTTGATAGTTCCAAGACTTTGAGATGTACCGTACAATTTACAATCAAGTGTATGATCTTCCGTGGACGCGACTATTACTGTCATTATATCTCATGTCGATAACTCTTCACGCGGGTGATTCAGCAGCTTTACATTTCCATTAACTTAACTGCACGGTAATGTGCATTGCATCCTTTCGGTGCAAATAGAGACCCAGCGAATCGTGCCTCTGTCGTTGGTTTTCTTAAATCTTCGTCTTTTCGAGTAAATGGACTCGTAACGTTGTAGCAGGTGCAACAGAACGGAAGAACTTGGTTTATTAAATGGAAAATAAACTTGCAAGAGCAACTGCTAATTTGAGATAACAAAATACTTTCAAGTTATGCAGGAAGCGGAAATCTTACCAGCATTTAGCGTTCATTAGAAACACTTTTGAAGTAAAGGTTCACCTTGGAGAAAAGAAGCAACAAAGTACCGATCTGACGGTTTTCTCAAAGCCACGGTGATGCATCCGTAAGCGGGTCGAGGAATTGAATGAGAGTGAACCAACGATAGAAACGTCTTCCTTCTTCGGGATAGAAAATGCGAGGGTAATAAGGTCAAAAGTGATTTACCTTGGTAATTCGGTGAGGCCAGTACAGACGTTTTAATCACGCGCCCGTAAACTCTGACTGGTTCCTTTTGCGGTGTATCGTTTTCATGCGTCTTCAAGAGAATTATGCATAAAAAGACGCTTTGAGGAGGGGAGGGAAGGAATGAACAGGATTTAAATTCACCGCTGAACAGACGACTCTCCCCGGAGAAAATGAAAACGTCGGTCGCGGTACTTAGTCTTCGCGGAGGCGTTTGTGATTCTCCGAGGATCGACTATTGAAATTCAAAGGAAAGCCCTCGAGTGAGGGCTGTACATGTTTTCTCGCCTAGCATTGCACGGCGAGAAAATCCATCTCCGTCTTCAGTTTTTCTTTTTCTTTTTTTCTTAGGTCTTTCAACTTGCGATTCCAGTTCTAATCATGATCGATCGACTTGAAGAAAGTTTACAATTCTTAATTGGCTGAATTCGCGTTGATGTCACTTGATTTTATAAACGATAATTCGTTGGGAATCGATTAACTCGGACATAGGATAGATACACGATAGATTTCTAACACTTGTAAACTTCAATTTTACTCTAAAGAAGTAGATTTCGTTCGAATATATGCAAATCTTTAACCAATACTACAAACGCTTCAATAGAATCTGTTCTTTTTAGTTCTCGAATCAATATAAATTTATAGATCGCATTTCACGTAATTTCTTAATCTCGTTCAATAATGACAATCGTGGAATGTCGTAAAGAATCGAAGTGAATAATAATGTGGAATTCGATATGGAACAAATCGATGTCACAGTTGTTCGTGGTTATTGTAGGGTAACTAAAAAATTCGTTAGTTTATTATCAATTCATCATTTACGATGTACGTGCGGGGTATCGCTGTACGAAGGAAAATATCGTCGCCGTAAGTGTTTTCATTGGTAACGATCTGCCGCGTGTGTGTATACGTAACAAACTCTGATTGGAGCAAATCCACGTAAACTCGTCTTCTGCCAGGGGCGCTGCGGGAAATTCAGAGGAAACTTTATCGTTCGGTTAGCGAGTGCCAACATTGCACGCTACCTTGAAAGCTCTTATTGTATTGCAAACCCGATTTTCAGAGTCTACAGACTCGGAGAAAAGAGTAAGCAGCCAAGTAGGGTGGTGGATATATTGCCTGTTTGCCTCATGAAGTACAGTATTACCCTTCGATTTTTCCAAACAGGCGGAATTCTCGCGTTTCGCCTTCAATCGTTTTTCGTTGCGAATTCTTCGTATTATCTTGCCCTGGATACAGGTCCGCCACGAAATCGAAATCGAAATCGAAATCGAAACATTGAACTAGCTTCTCCGTATTTTCGTATCGAAGTTGGATTACACGATTTTGTAATAACAGAAGCTACAGAATTTTGATATAAATTACGTACGAATGAAATTGGAACTTTCGGGAGTGAAAGTCGATGAATAAATTTTTCCTGCGATGGAAAATTATTTGACTCGGTCGTGCTCTTGCTTTCAGTTCAGTTCTCGCAGTTTTTTCATCGACTTTTAATTAACGCGAAACTGGGCTTTAGTCTGTCTAATTTGGAGCAGTTGGAGCAGAAGTGAAATTTCCCGGAAGAATTTTTCCAGTTACTAGACGAGAAATTCCAAATGCCAGGTGAACGACAGTTATTTGCGGAGGGGCCGCTCTTACTCTCGATAGCCGACGGTCGTAACATCAAAAACTTCTATAAAAATAGTAGAAACTTTTAATTAGATGCACGCTCTAACGCCGTGACGCTTTCGACGTAAGAATATATCGAGCCGACCTGACCTCGCTGAAGATCGATTCGCCGCTGTATAACGAGCTTCCCCGTTTCTTTGTTTGCCTAAATATATAGAGTTTTCAATAGCCGACGCGAATAATGTGCAATTTCTTTCGACCACACTTTCAACAGCTTTAAATTATAAATTAATTTTCAAGACCGGCTTGCAGCAACTCTTTACTTTAATTGGAAATTAATTATAGCTGGCGGACGTGTCGTTGAACATAATAACTCCATCGTAACTCGAGCCCAACACGTGCACAATCACTCAATAACCGTTGGAAAATTATGACGGTGAATTTTCCAAGGGCAGAGTGATTCTATCAAAGCTAAAGAAACGATTTGTATTTTCAATTGATTTAGCAAGTGTAGAAGAGAGAATTTTTCAGCCGAAGTTTCAGTTACACGGATTATTTTAATGGATTGGCATTGATAACGAGATTGCGAGTTAACCTTGGGGAAAAATTGAAAGGGAAGGCTAGCTAGTTTGCAAGAAACTTCAATTTTCGTGAATTTCGCGTCTCTTTGGCCGATGTTACAAGCCAGGAACGTTTAATCACTACGAAATTAGGATAACCTCGTGCTGCAGGGCCGTGATTAAGCCGAACCTCCAGACTTGGCCACCTATGATGTGGTCTTTCAAAGTAGATATACACATCGTGGATGGAGAAGGATGCAACGTAGGTCGAAGGAGAAGAGAGAAAGACGGGCAAGCATTTGCTAGACGGTGCCCGTAATCAAAGACCCACCATTGCGATATCGAAAGCTCTCAAAGTTAAAGCTACTCTCCTAGTTTCATCGTTGCCTGTTACCAACCTCAAAATCGAGAAGTGATAGGGTTACACACCTTGTCGAATGCGGCCTAGTATAAAGCAATTCTACCACATTGAGTTGCATGCAATGCATTTTGATAGTCAACTTGGGTTATATATGGATAAATATGGTTCGATAAATATTCGTAACGAACAAACGATACGTTCTGATTTTACATTGACAATTGATCTAGAATCAATTTCGCGCGATTGAAAAATTCAATAACATCCGAACTAGGGAAAACGACATCAAGATTTCATCAAATCTTGTAGCGTTGTTTTTCTAACTTTCCCGAGAAAATTAAACAAAACCTGACCGTTCCACTTAACGTAACCTTAGATTTTTATCCTATCTCTAAATATTTTGTTTTTTTAGCCTCTTTCACTTCAGATCTTTCCCATTCTTGTCCACTGTTTAATTTAATAGATTATCGATCAAATTAAATCTTGGTTGAAGAAGAATGCTCAAGTAGAAAATTGTAGAGGAAAAAGTGACTTCTTATAGCAGATTAAGTGCTTGCAACACATTCATGGTCCACTGCGGTATCAACTATAGTTTTATTTACTCCACAATTAAGCGTAAGCAACGAATAGATGCGATCTTTCGCACGAGTTTTTCTTGTTTCATTTGTCAGGTCTTGTATACTGATTACTCGCCACCTCTTCCGCCACCGCTACTCTCTGTAATTGCATTTCTACGACGATCGATGCGCGTTATTGTTGAATCACACATTAACGACGTCATTAATTCAAGCGTGCGACGTGAACGAGACCGTCCGCCTGTGCACATGTATGTATGTATGTATGTATGTTGAGATGATTACGAAACGACAAGCCGCTACCGTTTAATAATCGGTATGAATTCCGTGCGACGTCTCAACTGCATCTTTCGATTTCCAGCAATTTTCTGCACGTTCCTCTCCTTACGTTTACTTAAAACGTACGTATACCGTATGGATGAAAGGAAAAAAATATACACGTACGTTTGTTTAATGAAAAGAAGAAGCGAGAGAATTTTCGCAGATTTTTCAATTCTGTTAAAGCCGATAGAATATACTCTGGACCTTTTTGTGAAAATAATTTTCGACGTGAAAGGACGTTTCAGTTTTGCATTATCGCTAGTAATTTAGTTGTCACTGTGAATATTATTATTCATTGGAATTTATTGATTTATATTGTGAGTACTGGATTAAATTCTCTCTGCCTAGAATGAACTCGTTTCTTATTAATATTGGTGCATTATATATAGAATTCTCCTCGTTTACGTCATTCTTCAGATACACAATTTAATTTCCGTCAACTTAATTTCGAATTTCTGGAAATTGGAAATCTTAATTTTGGAATTTCTAGAATTTAAAAATCTTGGAATTTTCTTCTTAATTTAGAATCCTTTACACAACAAATAGCAAACTATTTTTAATTACCGAAGGATTAATTAATATTATTGATTAATCCACTTGATATTGTTCTTACTTTATCGGGAAAGGGAAATATAAATATAAAACGAAGAAACTAAACGTATTTTTATTGCACATTGAAGCAATACACGTAAACTTGGACGGTGCCCAACTGTCCGAACGATTATTATAGAATAACTTTCCTCAGGAGTTGACCGCGTGATTATCGAATTTAATTTAATTAGCTGCGCGGATTGGTCCCAACGGATTTCAATATCTTACTCATTCCCTCGTTCTAACAATTTATGGAGCAAGAATATTTTTTGTTCTTTCGTTCTGATAATTTTTCCTCCTCTTCCCTTAACGCGTGTGCGGAAGAAGAAACGAAAGGGAGGAATCGGAGGCAACCGATCGATCGATAGAACAGGAAATTGGACGTAAAATTTACGCGTACACTTCTGAGCACGCTGGGTTAAGATACGATGTGAAATATTTGGAAGGAACGATTGCTTTTTATTTACAACGACGATCTTCACGATTTTCTTCCTCCTTTTTTTCTCTCTTTTTTTTCTTTTTATAGTCCGTTGCGGACATTGCTAACGAATATCAAATCTTTGAACGAATAATTAAGCAGCTCCTCTCTCTCTCTCTCTCTCTCTTAATTAAAAAATTAAGCACGCGTCTAATGATCCTCCGTTTGGGGCGATTTTGTGAACGTGTACACGCGATACATAGGCGAGTATGGTTTGACCTCTCCATCGCTGTCGCCATCGTCTCCCGTAGGATCGTCCTTGTCCGGTTTCGAGGATCGATATATTTGACTTTTCTCGTAGAGCGGCACTGTTGGAAGAAACGCCGGTTAGTTTTGCTATTCCTGCCAGAGTTACGTACCCGGGTAAATAGACCCGGGTAGATAAACCTGGCAATGAGGTGTTTTCAGCGCATAATGAATGGGACTGCAATGTAACAATTTCTCAGGTAGAATCGCAGTTCTCGATTGTAAATATTTCCTTTCAACTGAATTCCGTTTCCTTGCGTCGATACAAGACGTTGTTTCTCTTTTTTGGTTCGCTGTATCTCCTTCGCGAATTCTGATTTATCGCAATTATTTCCCAAAGCTGGAACTCGGGCGAGTTAATGTTATCGACATTGAGATCCCGCGATCTTACAGAAATTTTATTTCTCACGTTGTTTGGAAATTTCGCGACGTTTCCACGACAATGGATGTCAAATTCTGTTTTATTTCATTGGAATAAAAAGAGAGGATTGTTTGAAAGAGTGAGATTTCATACGCGCTGATCTAACGGCTATTGATCGTTTAACGTATAAACGATCCCGATCTGGTAATCCGATGTGTGAAAAACAAGTTCGCTCGGAATTTTGACGAAACTTTTAATTACGACAGACAAGGTGGATAGCACGGTGGAGCTGTTTCTAGCTGTCCAGGAATATTTACACTCTCGAACACGGGAGAATAATGTAAACCCGTCGTCGACTGGTAGTTTCCGCAAATACCGGTAATTAACATGTAGCGGCTGTATATATATGTATATATATATATATATATATATACATATATATGTATATATATTGTGTAACGCGGCGGTACGTACAAGACAAACTTGGTTTCGCAGTTTCCTCTCTCTCTCGGTTTTTCAACGGCGGCGTGTCGTTGGCGTATTCTTCTGTGGCCATAGCACACGGCGGATAAAATGAAAAAGCTTCCGTCACGTCAACTGTTTTTTGCGGGGTCTCGTAATTTTGAAGTGGTACCGTGCCGACTACTATATTTGTCCGCAATTTCAAGTTCTTCTGAAACATTCTGTAGTACTACTCGCTCACGTCTACGCAGGCCTCGACCTTTCGGATAAAAAAGGGAAAAAGAAGAGTGCTTTGTTTGCCACGTTTACCGCTACCAAGTAAATACACGTTGCAACGCTACGGTTTTTTTAGCCCTTTGATTAATTTTAACGCGAATCTTTCTTCTCACCGGGTACCCGGGTGGTTCGAATTAATCTCGAAAACTGGCGACAAATCAAGCCCGTCGTTTGATTGATCTTTCCACCCTGATGCAAACAGTTGAAACGAAGAATCACAGTTTTTATCAACGATAAATTACAATATTCCTCGTGCTTAGAAACTTGTTCGGTGGTGAGAAAGATACGTCGGCAAAGAGATAGCCGGAAAAAAAAAGAAAAATAATAAAACTATTACTATAGTATCTTTGCAATTGTTAACTAAACTGTGAATAATAGACTACCTCTGTGAATAACAGAAATGGCAATATTAGGTAATAGAGTATCGAACTGTTTAACGCAAAAGTATGAAGGAAATTGGGTTCCCTTACAACAGTTGTAATTGCGATTGTGATTTTGTTTATAGTCGGGCGAAGCGGTATTAAATTTGAGACAGTCTCACTTTAAGCGTATATAGAACGTCGATGATGTTGCAGTGGATCATCCCGGTGGGTGGTACTGCAGGCACGTCAAACGTGACGTCGTACGTGTCGGTGTCTTTGTTAACGGGCTGTTCTACTTCCACTACGATTTCTTTGTGCTTACGCGACTTTTCCGTCGAATGATAAGTCACCACCTAAGAAAATACGCACCGTATTTAGAATAATCGATGGGAGAGTAGAAATCTAAGAAGCAATATACAGGTGTCAGAAGCATGACCCAGATATTCTTACTGCAATACGCTGCGTCGAAAGGTGCTGCTCCCAAAAGTAAAATTCTATCAAATTTCAATTCTGGTGCCAGTCTAAGATAACACTATTAGCCACAACACAATTATAATTACAAATTAAATGAAAAACGAAAAAAGCATTGCAGCATTCACCCTAGGAAGGCGTAACAAAACGGAGGAAATAAAAGAGAGAAGGGAAAGAGGAAAATTTAAGGAACACGTTAAGACACCCAATTGTAGAAAAGCAGGTTTACTTTTTTACAAACGACTCTGATTTTCGTGACCACGACGGTGGTGGGATTCGTCATGACTATCTTAATCGGTATAGTTTGCCCAGGGACGTAACCGTGAACCGGAAGCTCCATGGACATGCTGAGCGGTTCCGTTTGGCCGATGTACGTCTTGGACTGTTTGACATTTATCGGCAACTGAAAAGAAAACAATTCCATACCAATGATTGATACCTTTGAAAGCATCGGTTTCAAGTCGACTGTTCTCTCGCGTTGATACATACGTAAGCACAAAAGCGAGTGGTTAATTCGAAAATTCGTGCAATCGGCCGGTTGCGCCTTAAGAATGAAATCGCACTGCGAAAGCAATATCGCCATTGGTTGTTAGGTTTCTACTCACGGGAGCGAGAGGATCTCGATTAAGGTCAAGAATGGGAGCCACCGTGAATGGAATAATATTGGTGGAAAACCGATAAATGGTCGTTACGTCCAACAATGCCCTAATCGAGTACCGTACTCGTCCGTATCGGCCCTCGAAGCTGCACGGCAAGTTCTCCGGAAGCGTTAGGCTAAACGGGTAGACGCCTCCGGTTATCACAGACTTTTCTTTGCCATCTACTCGTGACGAGAATCTGTTAATCCAACATCCTGATTCTCGTGTACCAATCGCCATCGAGCTACCCTCGTCTACTCACCGCCGACGAGATACGTCTCCACGTGAAGATAATTCTCGAACGACGAAAACTTACGCCGGATTCCCGCCGATCGATCGGTGAAGTACACCTGAGTCTCTCCCTTGCACTTGAGTCTGATTCCTGCACGCATTGTGAAAATTGTAAAACTGTAAGACACCGTTGACAAGCGAGCAAGAGGCGTTGGAAGGACAAAGACTGCATTTCAGGAACGTTTATTATCAGATACAGTTCTTTTAACGTAGGAGAGACCTTTCGTTTTTGTTTCTGCAACGCTAAAATCACGCGGTACGTCGTCTGAACGCGACGTGTATACAGGGGCAGCGAAGTCTCTTAGGTCATCCGTTACGTAACACGATCGATGGCACGTTTGGCACGCGTTCGACTGGAGAACGGAGACGAAATTTTTGTGATTGCGAAGCAACAGCACGGGGTAAACTTCGCGAGAATAAATATCAAGTTAGTCGTGGCTTGTTACAACGAGCCAATCGAATGTCTTCCCGCGAAACGAGCAATCCCGACTTTCGATATATCGGACCAGCGAAACTTAAAACTACTACAGTTGCCCCGTTCACCGGCAAATTTATCTGACAGTCAGTGCCGTCGAGATTACTCACGATACGCTTCTCGCGCATCAACAACGTATCAACAACGTATCTCTCTTTCTCTCCTCTCGCGAATATTTGATTCAACTAATTTAAAGCGTAGTTGAAAACATTTCACTCGGAACATCTGCTACGCGAAAGTTGTCGAACGATCGTGACTTTTCTTGAAATTAAATAAGACTGCTCTCGAAGTAGCTTACCTAGAGCACTTGTTGGCTGGTCCAGATCCAAGTGAACGTTCCCTGAGATCTGGTGCCCGCTGTAATAGATCTTCTGAGGGTGACTGAGGACGATGCCGATTCGTTGGAAGCCAATGCTGATGAAACGTGAGTGAAACGGATGCAGAAAGAAACAGATTTGTGAAACGATTCGTTCGTTCGTTCGATTCAAGTCGTGCTCTACCTTTTCGAGAACGTCGCAGCGATCGATTCATCGGTTTCAGCCTCTATCTCATCCATTCTGCGTGGACACGTGTGTGTTCTCAGCTCGTCAACAATTCAAATTCCCACCCGCCAAATCTGTACAATTGCAATTTAAATTTATGTAAACACTCTTTTTTTTTTTTAAATTAACTTTCAAAACCACGGATACTTTCGATATCGCGATCTTAGAAGAAAAGGATCACTTTGCACGGGAATGTATCCACTGTACGCGACGACGACACTTTCAACACAACGTTCATCTCTTTCGCGCGGGCGTGTGCATATTTCGCGGGGCATCGATAAATCTCTCTCGACCAGACTCGTATCAACGTGGGCAAACACGAGGTTGCTCGCGCCTCCGCCCGAGGAAAAGTGCAGTGGCGGAGGTGTGAGATGCCAGTCCAGCTTACGGGTTAAGGGCGCAGTGAGATGTTTGTTGACAAGATTCCAAAATTGCAGCGAGTCGTCGAGCGACGACGCATGCGTCTGTCGATTCGCCAATATCGTGGCGACGTTCTGTCGCGTATTGGAGAACAACCTTTGCTCTTTCACCTCCTCCGGCCCGGATAATCGAAGGACTCTCGCACCTTCGAAGTGTGCGAGCTCTTGCTCGCAGGTAGATGGTAGTATATGCATAGGTGCACACGCCGCAATGGCGCAACTCTGAATTAAGGACCGTGATAATAAGGACACTAGTATCGACCATTTGAGCATCACCTGGCAAGCGAAGGACTCGCGTTGTTTAAATTCTGCCGCATCGCTGCTACTTTTGTTGCGTCGACGTCGCGCCGCGCCAGTGCGGCCTTTCTCTCTCTTTCTCTCTCGTGGCCGAGAGATATCGCTCGGTCTCTCTCGCGCGCGAGACGGCTAATTTTTCTACGCTCCAGATCGGCCTTTTTGATCTTTCGACGAATTTCTGGAACACGTGCCTAATGGACCGTGCTTTCTGCCTTTCGCGCTGTTCCATAAAATATTTCACACACGAAACGGATCGTGTATCTTTTTTTTTTCTGCGTTTCCTTTGTCGCAAGTAATCGCGAATCGCGACGATATTAAAATCGGCGTCACGATAAATCTGAGGAGAGGTCATTTGAGAATTACCTTGTTGAAAAAAAAAAAACTGTCAAAACGTGTCACGTGATTTGAATGACGTGAACTTTTCGCTATTTACTCGATGAAGAATTTGCGTGTATATGTACATTGTATTTCCTCTCTCTGGCCTCGAATCTTTTACTCTCTTTCTCTCGTTTGTTCCCGATTCGGTTTTCAAGTTCAAAATTCGAAAAATAATTTCTTTTCCTTTTTTTCCTTTCTTCTACCAGTAATTACTCACGTTATAAATTCACGTACGCGTGGAACGTCTCTGTGTGTCGAATGCAGCGAATTTGAACTGCAACGTGTTCAAAATTCAGGAAACCTCGGTCGGAAGATCTTCGTTAGCACGGGCTGGAAACAGTCTCGGTGAGACATTAAACGAGTGTCTGAAATGCGATTTGTCTGTCTAAAAATTGAATCTTGAAACTAACTTCGTTTCTCGCGAAACAAAGATATTCTTCTATAAATAAAGTCAAATGGCAAGAGAAAACAAGAGTTGACTAACACGAAACCACGGTTTTCTAGCTTCGAGTAATTGATTCCACGTAGTTTGTTTCACACCATGCCCGTGGTATCTATCATTGCAAGCGTTCCTACATGATTTCCTGCCTGGTGAACGTTCACGGTCGTTCGTCGTGCTCAATAAACATGGTTCGAACATGCTCGCGACGAATACCACCGCGTTCACTTTCATCGGGAAAGCAACGAAAGCGAGGCTTACATAATTGACCGTGTGCTTTAAACGGTGGAATTAAGCGGCGAGTTCGAAACGTCGCGGCTCTTAATTGCGACACGCGCAGGTCCACCGTGCGCAGTGTATAATTATCGGTTCACACTCTCGCGGCAACCGGCAGCAACCAGTGTTTACGCGATTCTGTGCGTGAAATTTCCCTTTCTGCGGTAAGCAGCCGCCGACTCCTATCGGCAGTAAATAAATTGCGTCTCGCGATTCGCAACAATCGTTGCGACCCTTTTCTCAGTTCTGTTTCTCGATGTACGCGAGAAAGAACTTGCGTGGGAGTTTTTATAAACTGAAACGTATGATTTTTGTTCAAATGTTGGGTAAAGTAGAGTAAAGCCTGGTGTGCCTAATGTATTATATTTAGCTTTGTAACAAAAATTTGGATGGTGAAAAAAAAAAAAAAAAAGAAATTTGCACAAGGCTAAATCTCTTAATTGGATTTTATACAATTAAGAAGAAAATGACCAAACTTTTTTGAAAAAATTGTTTGGCTGGTGGGAAAATAAAATTTTCTAGAGGTATGCAAATATCCCATAGTGGTAGGTGTACACCTATTAAAGGCGTATAAAATGCAATGTAGTTGTAAAATTTTTATTTTTCTTAGTTGAGAAATAGTAAAAACAGTTTTAATAAATATAAAGGTATTCTATTTGGTCTGTATTGTAAGGAATTATGTAAACTACTAGTTTAGAAACTTTTACTCAAAGACAACAAAGATCGCAAATAAAATATTTGTCGCCCTCTTCAACACTTGTATTATACATGTCACATGTGCCCATCCGTAACACATAGTGCATCCATTGTTCTTTGGATTTGGAATGGGTGAAAATATTCTGTAAGAACTATAGACTACAAGTATTATTTATCAGAATAGATTTCCCCTGAGTACTGGAAACACTTAAATCACTTAAATCACAAAACATTGAAACTCTTCGAGCCGAAATGTTTAAATCTACCTGTACGAAACACTGCGATGTTGTGTCTGAAACTTGTAAAATAAGGTCGAATATCGTGTTCTTATTTTAGAAAAACAGTTTCAGAAAAACAATAGTGTGCTCAACTCTGCCCTACTTTCCCCCTACATGCTCACGTATACACGCGTCAAAGATACCATCTGGTGGTGTTTCAACAATTTTCGTAACACTCGTCAATTAATATCGCAGGTTTGCTTTCAAACGTCTTCAACAGCGTTACCTTTGTTCGTCGGTTTTGTGATATAGAATGGATAAGGTTAACTCAGACAGATCGCGACACGGAAGTAGACGGACAGGAGGTATATAACAGGAGAAAAAGGAAAAGCAGCAGCGCGAGAGAAAGAAAGGAGCCAGCTCCGGAGTAAATTCGCCTCGTTACGCACGAATAGTCGAGTAACTCCATCGCGTTCCTTCTTGCGCGTGGTGTATATCTGGAGTTGTATCCGTGTAGCACGGTAACCAGATATTGCGGGGAATTAATTACACACGGTCTCTCTCCGACCGGTATTCCCTTGATAATATAGACGACTTTAATTAGCGATCTCGTTCTCGATGGTTCTTTTCAAAGACGGTAAATCACGCGGCTTCTCGTCTTACGCGTAATAAGAAAATTTCGCAATAACGTTCGGCCATCGATTCTCTCGGCCATCGGTTTGAATGGATGACGGCAAAGGGTTGGGTGATCCCTCGGGCGTTAGGAGATCCGTACACACCGCAATAATTCTTCCACTTTCCGCTTCGCTCCGGCGAACGAACGAATGCGTCGATCCGAATCTCGGCTTTCTATATCGAATTTCAAGATTTTCGTCGCCCCGACGCCTTGCGCGATACCTACGTACGTTGACTCAGCGCCAATGCGAAATTCAGTAACTCGTTTAAAAAAAAAAAGAAAAAATTAACGAGCGAGAAACAGAATTTCCCTTCGTCTCTCTTGCGTCTTTCGGTTGCGAGACAATTTTTCTATCTCTGAGAAAAAGATTGAAAAGTCACGCGAGTACCACTGAAGTAGGTACGTAGGTACGTTTTGAAAGCAGCGTTTAAGAAGGATGACCTAAAAATAGCGATTAACAGGTTCGACGCGTGTTTCGATTGACGATCTTTTATTCATTCTGATACTCGCTGAAGGGTATCGCAGCTTTTTCCCCCCGATGGGAAAAATCTCTTTGATGTTAGCGTTCGTTATATATTCGCTTTGTATTCGGTGAATCCTCTCAAATGTCCCTTATCAGCTGCTATAGAGAAAGCTGATGTTAATCCTGGCTAATAATGCGCGGCTCCGTCGCAATAGATATTTCAGTCTGAAGGTAAAGCCCCCATCGCGTATCATTAATGTTAACATGATGGTCAAAGCGGAAATTTCTCGTGTGATACTTCTTAATCGGATTGAAAAGGAATAAATAATTCCTTTCGAGGCCGATTGATCGCGGTAGACATTTCGCTAAACAAATAACGTTCGTTTCATTTACGAAACATCCGATCAGCCAAGATTTTCCATGTCTGCAATTTTTTTTAACGACACACATTAGACACGTATTGTGAAGTTGATCGAGGAGAATAGAAACTGTGTCAACGGCATTAAAAATTAATTATCCGACGCATGAAAATATCATGCACGAGATTCTTACGAGATCAGTGGAAAAGTCCTTTTTTTTTCGAGAATGTGATATACACACGCAAGGAACGATAACAGTCCTATTTATCTGGAGGATCTGGTTTTCCAAGCTTTTATATAGCCACGTATCTATAACAGGGTATTTTAATGCCACAATTATCCAACGTTTAAACAAAACTTTAGCTACAGTTCCCTCGAATGAAACGTTTAGTTAGATCAGCCTTTTTCCCTCTACGATACAGGCCATTTATAATTATTAAGCTACGATACACATCCATTTTGCCTTTGGTTCGCTGACTGAGCATTCGTTCTATTAACGACCCTCCTCAAATATTTTATTTTATAATGTTGCTACACACAGCCGCGGCATACACGTAGGCTGCGTTTCATTACTCACAGTCACCGGTCAATTTCGTCAGCAACGAGTAAGCAGTTTATTGGGTCGCAAGTACACACACACACGCACGCACACACACACACACACACACACACACACACACACACACACACACACACACACACACACACACACACACACACACACACACACACACACACACACACACACACACACACACACACACACACACACACACACACACACACACACACACACACACACACACACATGTATATATATACGCGATCCGAGTTTCTCACCTTACGATCAAACTACAGCCTAGATCGCTTTATGGATACCCGTGTCCGCCGGTGTATCATTTTTTGCTAGCATGACAACCAGCACGTGAAATCTTATCCGGAGTCATCTCGTCGATACTTAAATTTTCCTCGTGCTTGTGGCGTGTCGTTCGATTTCTATTTTTTTTCTTTTTTTTCTTTTTTTTATTGGAACACAGAATGCCTTTCGGACACGTGTGTGTGTGTGTGTGTGTGTGTGTGTGTGTGTGTGTGTGTGTGTGTGTGTGTGTGTGTGTGTGTGTGGATGGGTGGGTGTAGCCAGGGCTGATTTATGACTTTCACCTAGGACGAGGTCCTTCGGGATAGGGGTACAGCAAAACAAGAAACACGAGCGAGGGTAATAATAGTTTCTTGCAGTTCCGTGGCACTGAACACGGGGAAAGGGTAATCCCTGTGTCGCCATAAATTCCAATGATAATAATTACCGCGCCTCTTTACCCACCTCTTTCTCTGTGACAATCCCACCGAGTGTGCTTCCGACCACATTGCATAATTTTTGCCTGTGTGCGACGCGCAACGTGTGCCTCGAAACAAAACTCGGGGCCATTTTGTTGCAATCGTTGAATATCGCACGAAAGAAAATTTCTGCTGGACTCATCCCCCGAAGTGAATGAGAAAGAAGGAAACAGACTCTGAGTCTACGTCGAGGTGCGATAGTGTCACGAGTTGATGCAACAACACGTACGAAATTGCATCTTTACACGCGCGAACAAATGCAACGGCGTTGAAAATGACCCAGTTCGAACTAAAAATGAACAACTTAAATACGAAGGGATTGAACGAGGTCGAGGGGACTTGCGCTTTATTTTAACGAACGTTCGATCCGTTTCGACGAACACTCGAATGAAATTTTATTAAAAAAAAAAAAAAAAAAAAAAAGAAAAAAAAATAAAACTGGTAAACGAAGGAGCGTGTAACTGTTTTTCTTTTTTTCCTCTTGTAAACAAGTAAATTCGTACGATTTATTTATTGTTAGGAAGGCTTCGTTTCGCACGCAAACACAGCGAGAATATTTACTCGCACAGCTGTAGAAAACAAATGCAAAACAACGGGGTTTTACGCTCGTCGTCGAAAAGCCAATTTAAATCGATGCAAACTAATTCGAAAGAAAACTTTTGTTTCCTCCCTCGTCGTCGATCGATCGACGCTCTCGACACGGAAACGAATAAAAAAAAAAAAAAAGAAAATAAAAGAGAGAGAAAAGAAAAGGAGAAAAAAAAACAGAAGTGGGCGTCGCGAGCTTCACCTCGGCGAAGATTCGTCGAGTTGTCGCGATTATTTTCGACTCGGTTCCCACCGCCGGTGGAAATCGCCGCAAATCAATCCGTTCTGGTGGAAACGTAAATTACGTTTCGAAGGGACGAAACGTTCTAATTCGGTCAGGCCTCTCTGATCTACACCACGAGGTTCGTGGTACCGCTGGTAAATGGAGTTAGTTTCCGGAATACCTGGATGTTTCACGCACTAACGAGTTCCTGATGTTCCACGTGCCGCAATCTCGGACCGCAGCTTCGTTAGACGGAGATAAAGCGTTGCAGCAGCAGCCGACTGCAACGATCGTCTGGAAATTGCACCTAAGTGCCACTCCAGAGTCCGTCAGAAATTGTGATCCGCCTTGTTAATTCACATATCGACGTGAATCCTCGCGTATCTTCGCGTATCGAACTCTTGAGAACGAGAGAGGATCCGCGTTTCTTATTTTCTTACGACATTCATAATTATAAAGAAAAAAAAAAAAAGAGTATAAAATTGAGACGTTTGTCAAGTTGAAGAGCGCAACGCGCGATTTAGATTTCCAATGGAAAACGCTCGGCTCGTTGAAGGGAGATGCGAGTATTCAAAAAAAAAAAAAAAAAAAAAGATCAACTACGTACAGGTGAAGAACAAAGATTAGCACGTGTAGAAGAATAATGCGTAGCGGAACAATGTTGCGCAGTAATATATTCCAGGAGCAGCGCAGTCTGTAGATAATGTAGCGCGTCGCAATTTTTACTGGACGAATATACGGCGAGTGTCGGTTTAAAGTTGCGTTGCGTTTTCGTGCGCGCGCGCATGCACTCGTGAATTAACTTACTCTGCTAAATTTAACTGAATCAAACACGACAAATGCACGTGCCTACGAATAATACAAAGACAAGGAAAGACACTTCGATTAATTGAATTACTGATCAAATTTGGCCAATGACGAATTCTTCTTCGTTTAACACGCATTGGAATTCGCGTTGAAAAGGTTGTATAACGACAAGAGGGGAACATTCCACAGGTTCTTTCATTAAGATTGCCCGATGTGCTCTTTGAATAGAGCACGGCACGTATCATTGTTCGATGAAGAACGCCCTGTACGTCTCTGAATGTGCTATTACCTCAGTACATGGAGATTACAGGCTATTGTCTTGGTCTAATAGCTCCATGTTGGCATAATTAATAATACATCACCCGTGCCAGGGCGTGTTGGATGGCTGTCAGTAATATTCCACGGTGCATCGGTTGCCTCGGTATCCGGTAAACTGCATTATCTGATTAAACTAAAGATCGGAGTACGAATCCCATAACAATTACGTTAGGCATGAATACGCCGGCCCGTTCGACCGTGCTCTGCATTGGCAGTGCAAGAATCTGCCTGTAACACGGCATTACTTGTGGTTATTTCTTCGAAATAGAATCAGATTTCACTTCGTTCTCCCGACACTTTGGTTTGGACGATACTTTAGAAAATTATCATTGATAAATAGCTACAGCTTTCTTTTTTGACAAGTGTCAATGTTTTTAGTGCGCCGTGTCTTCTTTACGGGATCAATTAATACAAAAAGAAGAGCGTTCAATCGTGAAAAAGCGTTGCTGTAACTCGGTTTCAATATTTTCAATTTTCGCGTAACGAGATACGAGCGAAAAGTTAATTCTTCTGATGTCAATCGATTCTGATCGATGCCGAGATACGGGTCTCGGCCGAGTATTCGCACGCCCGAGAGAAAAAGCGATGAAAAATTTATAAGCTGTTCATACAGTCTAGTCCTCGGTCGAAGTTCTCGCGAGGTGTACTCGCGGACCGACAAATAAATTTCCTGCCGAGTAGTAGACGAACGAAATACATACAAAGTCGCAGAGTACACACACTAGCTTCACTAGGGTGGATACTTTCGTCAGTAAATGCATGTCGTATTTAGAGGATCCACGGACCTACGTGTCTCTGTGTCCACAACGAAACCATCGGAAACTCGGTCAAGAAGCATCGAGGAAAACACTCGGTTACGCTCGCATTGTGAAACGAGCCTGAGTAGGAGAGAAGTGGGTACTTTAGACTCGTTTAGGTTCCTCGACGTTGCTCCCTTGCTCGTAATATCCCCCGGATATCCACGTGAAGTCGCAACGGCCGCGCTTTCCTACAAGTATCATCTCATTCCTTTTTTTTTTTTCTCGACCGCTTCGTTAAATTTATTGGATGTCGCGGATGAAACAATCAATCTTTTGGGAATTTGCTGCGTTCACCGAAATCAGTCCTTTCAGTGGAACAAAATCTCCACTACAACTTGCGCATTTGTCGCGCGATAATGAAACTTCCGCCGGATAAATGTACCGTGAATTAACAGACTTTTCTACTTGTCACGTAAGAACCTCTGTAAACGGTGTTTCAAACAATACACATCGTTACGTATTATCCTGACAGCAACTTTTTTTTTTTTATAGGATACGATCGATTGTCAAACTACGAGATAAATAATAGAGTTTAATTGTTAAGAAGGCGTCATCGTTACAGCAATACATTCGCGACAAGGAGCACATTATTTTCGAAACGCAGAATAGATGGAATATGATACATGTTACAATTGGACCGAGTAATTATCTCGTTCCGTTCGTGTGCCAGCAAGGGCGTATGCGAGGTCGGGGTGTTAACGAACCGGACAATGAGTAGTCACGGTTCGTTAGATACTCAACAACCAAATAATTAGCAAGTACGTTCAAATTCCCACGTGTCTAGATTTTGGACATTGCGTTGTACCTTTGTCAAATTTCATTACACGTAACAATCTCGTTCCGTTTCTTTCTCACGTCGAGTTTTCTGTCCATCGTTTTTTCTTTTTTTTTTTTTTTTCAATTATAACCGAATCAAAACGTACGATTCACTGACAAGTGACACGCGATAGTAACAGAAGTATTTTAGGTCGCCTCTCCAGACATTTTCAATGGTATCGTGTCTATTCGCGGTGCAGGTAAATTCGAATTATTCATCGTAACCTTTTTCCTCATTAGAGATTTGATCTTTCGATGAATTGCGGCCTGGCGATCGGATATCGCCATGTATGTATATGTACAACCTTAGCAAATTCACGAGCTGCCATATCTATCCGCGCTGTTAATTAAAATCTCTTCTATTCTCGTCGAAACTGAAATTGGTTAATCCGATTCCCCCTGGGAATTCCTCCTGGAAAGTCTAATGAAAATCTGACTGGGAATATCCAAAATGCTTGTTTCACTCTCTGGACACCAGCGTTCCGAGAGAATCGGAAAGTGTTGTTTACGAAACTATCTCCGGCTCAGCGGACCCTGTCTATTTGCGAAATTGCGGAAAATTTGGGAGCACGCCATGTCGCCATTGCACCCCAACAACGAATTACTTACACTCCTTGTTCGTTTTATGGCAGTGATGAAGTTTAATTTAAATTTCATCTCGCGGAAGGAAAATATTTGAATGTTACAGCGTTGTTCGATTTTACTTCAGAATCTGAAGTTCACAACTGTCGATTAACAAACGAGAAATAGAAAAGATATCTTTTTACGAAACACTCGACTCTCGCGTTTAGTTCTTACGTTCTTCGACAGAAACTACTAGGTCGCCGGTGTGTATGCGTTTTGTACGTATACGTGTACTGAATTTCCAAATTACCTTGCAAAGATGAAATCCACCGTGCTAATGAATCTGCATTACGAACTCGACGATGAAACATTTTTCCGAGAGCGGGTTCAAAGGGGAGTTTCGAAACTTCGTTTGCTCGCTGGCTATAAAGAGTTTAGAATGGGCGGTATTAAACAAAATGCTGACGCGTCGAGAAAGTGACGTACTCTCTCTCCTGGAGGCAGAACGTTCGAGGATGAGGGAGAGCCAGGTGTGGGTTTATGCAAGACAAGCATTTCGCTGCATAATTTCAGTCTTAAAGTGCACTTTATTAAAATAACAGCCATAGAACAAAGTTGAGTGATTCGAGATAGGATCGACACGAGAGTCACACGTTTATTACAAAAACACACGTTCGTGCTTCGTTTCCAACGAGAGGCATAAAAGTAGAGTAAAAAAATTTATATTAGTCATCTCTCTTAAAATCTAATTTATCATACGTTTATTAAATATGTACGTATCATATCACACTCGTTAAATATTACATGTACCGTGTATTGTATCACACGCATCGTATCTCACCGTGTATGTGCTACTCTCTCTCTCTTTGGTATGAAAAGAGGATCTCTTCCTCGGTAATTTCAAAATCCCTCAAACTCGTCAAAATCGGCGAGTTTCCAATAATCTCGACGGGTGACTCATCACAGGCAGCTCGATCTCGGTGTTCAATCGTATATTTAACTGTTGCCTCATGCTAAATGTGAACACATTTTCCTTATCCGTCTCGTCCGCGACACGCTTGAACTTGCCGATTTGCTTTGGCCGCTTAATTTTGGCCGGGACCGTCGCCTTTCCCTCCGTCCTTTCCGCTAAATTTGCTTCATTACGATCGATATTAGCACTCCGTTCGTGCAAAGTCGCCTGAAACTCGTTCAACCTGAACCGTTGCAAAATAAGCTTCTTCGTCGGCAACTCGAGCGAGGACGAGGCTTCTGACGAGTCGGAAACTTTCGTCCGAACGTTCTCCTCCGTCGTATTGTTCGCGGACGTCGTCTTTTCGATGTTTTGCCCCGACGAGCTCGCGACCTTTACAGTTTGCACCTTGTTTTGGCTGCTCGGTTTCTCGCTCGCTTCGAGCAGCAGCTTCGATATGGACTTGAGTCGATGATCGGTGAGGAAACTTATCAGAGGTATGTCCTCTATGTCGATATTCTCGATGTAATTCACCGAGTACTTCAAGCTTACTCTCGTCCGAACCTTCTTCACTCGATCCTTCACGCGAAATTTCCTCGATCTTGATCGCATTTTGTACGAATGGTTGGCTCCCTGTCGTCTCTCGCGTTCACGCGCGAGATCGTTTCGATCGTCGATCGGCTCCAGCTCGTTGACGATTTTGTACTTGGTTCTCGAGATGATCGCGTGAGACCTCGTCGCCGGATGGATTTGCTCGCAATGAACGTAATAATCGCCTTTCGTGCGAAAGGTCTCACCTGTGACAGGAAAGAAACGAACCATTCTCTTTAACTACGTATCGCGTAATTTATTTCATATGTATTCGATAGTGTATTAGATCATCTCGACTCTCTTACTCGATAATTTGTCAATTGAGAATACTAGCCGATCGAGACAAGCTACGAATGGTTAACAATTATTAGATTAGATTGGATCAAGTGTCAATTGATTTACACGTCAACCTGAAGAGCGATATGCGAGGTCTACCACAGTGCACGCGATAAGACTAGAGCCAGAACATTAAGATTGTTATTCGAAAGGCACCCTAGATGTAACAATATATACAATAAAACTACAACTCGACGCTACGCTTCAGAGATCGGTTTATTTAAATTTAAAGAGAGCGTTGCAAGATGATCGAGCCGATTTCGGAAGTCTATGTATGCATTTATTAAACAATCGACTACTTTCTCGATTTTCCATGCACTCTGACCTATTTTATCTGTTGGCAATACGCAACTGAATGTTTGTCGACCACACAAATGAATATCACCGATAGAAATTCTTTTAATCAACGTAGAATTAAAAAAAAAAAAAAAAACTTCTAATCGTTATCCAAGAAGTTGGAAGGCGGTTATGTTCGTACGAAATTGCAAACTTTCATTCTACCTCGAGATGCCGAAAAGTGCCAGTGTAATCAGGTTTTCTACAACACGAACGAGTGTTGGAAACTCATGATAATTACCGCAACAGATGTTCAACTTTGCCTCCGAGTGAATCCTCTGCCTGTGACGTTGGACGTTAAACTGTCGATTACTTTCGTATTTGCACTTGTCGCAAGTGTACGTCGATCTGTTCTCTTCTCTCCTCAACCTTCGTACCTCTCGTACGAAATCCTCATCGCTGCTTTCTGAACTGGTAACCAAAATTCAAAGATTTTATAACAACGCAACCTTGCGACGTCGCAAAGGATATCGCAAAGAACAAAGGAGAGCAGTAAAACCACTCGAGCCCGTGTAAGATGCGTATATAAAACACGCGATAAGCAGTTTTCTCTTTCTTTTTTTTATTTTTGACGCGTCGCGCAAACTTTCATAGAAATTGCAACAAACACTGAGAAAAGGAAAAGATAATACAGGTACTTTTCATCCAGAAGCTGATTCGATAACGCGAAGCAGATTGAATTTCTTTCGAATTCACGAAAATGATCATGTTTTAACATGATTCTTACATGTTTTCGATCGATTCGCAAACATTCATGACGAAAACACGAAAGAAAGGCAGCTCTCAGTCAAATCCGTACTGTTGCCACTCGAAATCTGAACGATGCTTCTCGGACACGTGCCAATAACTAACTGAGGCGGTGCCGTGGAACTTCAAAAGGAAGGATCGCGTTTGATAGTATCGACGCAGAGCTCACAGTCAAAAGGCGGTGTCCGCTCCTCTTTTTCCTTCTGTTTCTCCCCCTTCCCCCCGCCTCTCCTCCATCGCGCTTTGTTTCGTCTTAAACCAATCTACACTCGCCTCGACAGTCTTCTGTTACCAGTGTAATTTGATCGTTTTTAATATTTTTCAATTCGAGTGCGTATTTGTCGAGCGCGGTAAAAACTTATTGTTAATCGTAGGTCACGTTCGCATGGCCCTTGTATACGGATGGCATTTTACAATAATTGTAAAATAATATAACATTGAGGGTGAAAGGGAAAGGGAGAAGGAACGTGTGACGACAAGGGTGTATGTCGAAGAAAAATGGGGTCAGCGTTGGAGTGAACAGTGAATCTAATCGTTGAGCGGAGAAGAGTAGCGTAAGATTGAGTTTAGTTTTAAAATATGTATCAATGTTGCACACGGTCTTCACCGAATAATTTAATCTTTCAGACTCGCCTCTTTCATGATTCACGCGGTGAATATTACGATGAAGCTTTTTAATTATTCTGGAGCAAGATCTCCTCGTTCTATATATGTACGAAATAAAAGGAGACGATACGCGAACGACAGAAATTTGCTTGCGCAAAGGAGCGCGGCAGCAAATTTCTATTTGCA
This sequence comes from Tetragonisca angustula, assembly GCA_036937485.2. NCBI lineage: Eukaryota > Metazoa > Arthropoda > Insecta > Hymenoptera > Apidae > Tetragonisca > Tetragonisca angustula. Next base: position 670,796 of record JAWNGG020000181.1, read on the forward strand.
TTTCGATAACACTGAATTTTCGATGTATCGGTAATGCACATTCCCGAAACACTTTCGGTATCGTTCGATCGGGAGATGCTATGCATTTTAAGTGGCAGATATCGGCTAAGAAGCTGCGCAGAACGAATTTCGTTAGGATAGCGTTAGGACACTCGAATAACAATCAGCGTTAATTGCAGACGTGCGTAATGGCCTTCAGTTTCTGTAACGCGCTTGCGAATATTTCGCCCGCCTTTTTACGAATCGCGAATAAATTCAATTTACTTTTGTTGCTCCTCGAGAATGTCACGTAGCTCTCCTACGACAATTTGGAGTTTCTGTTTTGCGAGTTTGATTTCAAATCCAATTTTTTCCACATCGATCTCGCTTTCAAAAGATTGTTCAAACGATAATCAAATCATTGATTTGCATGAACGCTGCAAATTTCCTCGATTCCGACCGAACAACACCGAGTTCCAGGATTACGTGGATGTGAGTGGACAACTACATCGCGGATTGCAGCAGCTTCTCGTAAAAAGTAAACCGCTCGATGTTGAGAGAAACAGTTCTGTTTAAGAGAGAATCCTGCAACCGGCCACTGAACCCGTGACCTCGGGATAGTCAAACACTTTTACGAAGATGCAATGCAAGTTTCAAAGAAAACGTTCCTTGTAAAAACTGGACCCTGACACACGGCCTTTCTACAATGTGACCAGACTTGCGCCGCCACTGAGAAACGCGTGAATCTCGTAAAATTAAAGACACGATCGTGAATGTTGTGTTATCACAATGAAAAAAGAAAAAAAAAACGCACGTATTTGAAAGTTTGATTAAAGACCAATTTCGACCGCAGGCTACGGTGTCGGACAAAAAATGATACAGGCGATTCGAATCCATCTTCCTTCAGTTTTGCAACAGCAATCTTTTTTCCTCCGGAGTCGATGTAACGCAATTATCCCGCAGATCTTTCCGCGTAACGTTTATCAAGTAGCCAACGAGAAACGTTTGATTTCCCAAGTGAGGCTACAGTATCTGGAGTAGCAGGTAGAGAGGTCTGCGCGTACTTCGCAGAACTTGGCCCCGCTGGGTGGACAATCGATATCATCATTACATGGTTATTTATTCCGGACTTTCGAACTTTGTTTCACGCTTCTTTACCGCTATAATTTCACGAGACTTTTTCTTTTTTTATAAAAGAACCCGTTAATAAAAAGAAAACGCCAGATAGTTTATGCTTAATTTCATTTCAAACAGACCGTCTCTCACTCTTCTTCGCTCTATCGAGACGAAAACTGCAGATTGCGAGTAACGAATTCTGTAAGAATTGCAAAAGCATTTAACAAGCATGGAAATGTTCGAGGAACGTTAAACGACGACGGTGTAGCTTGCAATAGGATGTAATGGTAGTTCCCCGGCCATATTTTAGAATTAAAATCTCCCCATATCTCTCAGGAATATATCCACGCCTCCAGAAGTTGGAAAGTTGTTTCGGACCCTTGGGATTGCCCTGCGAAATCTTTCGCTGCTTTTCGAACGACTCGAGGCGTGCGGGCTGGTTCCATAACTTATTAATTACATAACTATTCGTCAAGGATTCAGCTCGTAAAATTATGCAACTCGTGAATCGAATGAAAATTTTATTGCAAGTTCTCTTTACCATCGACCGAGTGAGAGAACATCTTTTTTTTGAAGAAGAAGAAATTAAACTTATCTGTCAGCTGTAGATTATCTTCTTCTTCTTCTTCTTCTATTTTTCTTTTATGTCGCATCGACAGCGAGGTCATTAGCGACGACGGCGCCATTAGATATGTGTGTAGTAGTTTATGTTTTTGAGATATTTTAATACTCTTTGTACGTCATTCTGAGAAGTCAGGTTTATGTTTACGTTGATTCCGTATTTCTGTCTTTGGGTTTCTGTGGTGCGGCATTCGTGGGTTATTGTTAATGGACGGTTATTGCAATGCAGGTGGTGTAGGTTTTTCGATTTTGTGTTCAGGTATCAGCTTGGTATTAGACCGGTTCTTAGGCGTGTGATAATTATTCCTTCTTTCCTGTTGTTAAATTTTGGTGTTTGCTGGTGAAAGTCTTGGATACTTTTGTGTAGTTGGGTTTTTTAGACTATCGTTCCGTTCATAAATTTGAAATCAGAAAGATGCGACTGTTTAACAAAGAGAAAGAAAAATCCAATTAACGAATTGATCGAATTGACCAAACAGTTCCGAAAAAAAAGAAGAGAAGAAAAGAAAAAGGTAGGAATGCCTTTCGAGATTATTTCATCGAGGCGCGCAAAGTTGGCGAGGAAGGAATATTCATTCGCGTACTCAAATCGTTTCTGCTCATTTTCCCTGGGCTGCCAGGGCCCCGATGCAAGGGACGACGGAAGCGCGGGTCTCGTACCCACAGGAAGGGTAGGAAAGAATTATTATGCGAAAAGTTGGCGCTCCTCGTTTCTTCCCTGATGGACGATTAAAACTTCCAGCGTCGAATTTACAAATTCCTTCGGGGGCTCGCGCTGGCGGAGGCATTAGTTCGCCTCGCCTGGCAAACTTAACCGAGCCCTACCATTACCGACCTCGAATTAGAATTTAAATCTGCGGAACGGCTCGTTCGTAATGGCTCGATTTCTTTCGTCACGGTTACGCGGCTGGCTAACCGCTCCGGGACACTCGACAGTCCTTCTTCTTCTTCTTTTTCTTCTTCTTTTTCTTCTTGCTCTTCGTTTACGCACACTCCTTTCTTTCATCGTCGTGTCACACCAACTCTGCGTTGGACTGCTGGACCTTCACGATTTCACGATTGATACTCTCGACATTTAAGAAGATTACGTTCATTTGTGGGTAGACGACGGATATACGCGTAATGGACAAACGTATAGTTGGCGTATACGAGTACGGGAGTTGAATACGGTTTGAATTCGCGTTAATCTCACCCTGTATGTGGCGCGAGGCGTTGATAAAATTTTGAAAGCTCTTGCCGGGCCGAGCGCCACGTACGAACGTGTACATATTTAAGCGGCTTACAGTTCAGCCGGTTTTCGCGATGGTAATTGGTTTATCGGGAAGATTAATAGCGACCATGGTGGAGCGGCGGAGCTTCTAACCGAAGAAACAAGGTCAGGCATTACGTAATCCAGCTCATTTCGTATGCATGCTGTAGGGGGAGCAAATTGTCAACGAGGCTTCGACGATTAAATCTGATCTACTTACTTACCTGACCAGGGATGGGAAACGTATTTGAGAAATGTCTGCAAATAATCGTCTTTCCGCGAGGTTGCGGAGTTTCATCGCTGGTCGCTCGATAAAGAAGAAGAAGAAGAAGAAGAAGAAGAAGAAGAAGAAGTAGAAGGAGAAGAAGAAAAAGAAAAACAACTAAATTTACGTTATTTAGATTTAGCTTGGTAGAATGAAATGTTCGAAGGAAATTTCAGGTGTCGTCGTATTCTGTTTCTAGATCAGCCACGCGCGTTCCAGGTCTTCGCCCATCTTCGGCTCGCGCCGAAAGCAGATGCAAACGAACTGTGAAAAACGAGAAATGCAGAGTTTGGATCGCGCACGAATTCGTTCGACGCGCCACTAGTGCGACGGGGCGTGTGCGCGTGCGCGTTGGATTGTTTCGTTTGTTCGACGAGGCTCGCGAGGACTCGTGAGTGGTCGGTGGCGTCGCGACGCCGCGCCGGTCGAAGGCAAGAGACAGCGTAGTCGCTGTTCGATGGAAGAGCCGCGCGAAGGGACGAGAGAGGGCACGGAATCCGCGTGTCGTTGACAGCAGCGGCGGCTAGCAGGCCTCGGTCAGGCGTCGCTCGACAGTCGGAGCCGGTCTCTCGCCGTGTGAATATCGAGAGTTTCCGCGAAAGGGTTCGCCGTACGTACATACGTTCGTTCTCGTCTCCTCGCGACGCCACACACTTGTCATCTGGCAAACACGTATCACGTATATCGTACATACTCGTGACTTCGAGGATCGACCTCTTCGCGCACGAATTCCTTTCCTCCCTTGAGAGTTTGACGCGCGTCTGTGTGTATGTGTGTGTGTGAGTATCGCGCTGACGAATCGCCCGTTCTCTGGATCTCGGGATCCTTCCGTTGTGCGTTCGTTCGTGTCGTGCCCGTTCGCCGACTACGTTTCCGCTCGCGTGTGTCCAGTAGTGCCAGAAGAGTGTGTGGATGTCCAGCCACGACGAGATTGCCGCGAGGACGTTCCCTCTGGCCAGTTAACTCTTTGGTAAGTCGATTTTCCTCGCCACACCGCCGCGTGTTGCGACGTATCTCGTCACCAGCGTGTTGATACGTGTTTCGCTTTTTTTTTCCTTTCTTCTCCCTGCCTCGCACCACCGTAAATACTCGCATGTAAACGCGACGTACGTACAAATAATCGCATTGGAGCCTGTTACGGAAGTTATCAACAAACGTGTATGTTTACGTCTCTGCTGGGAACGCGGTGAAATAAAAAAGAGAAACACGCTGCCGTGTCGAAGAGACGCGTGACAAACGGCTATCTTTCGCCAAGGTTATGCTTTAATCGACTGAATTGAAGTTTCCTCCGAAACTCGACGAGAACGCAAACACGGTTCAATCGGCTCACGTACCGATTGAAAGCCGCTCGTCTCGTCGTCAATCGATTCGCGAAAGAGAAAAAGCCATCTCGCCTTTTCTCCAACACGAGCTACCGAATAACCTAGTTACCGCTCGAATTAGAAGACGCGCGCGTTACGCGCGTGACCCACATAAACAAACGTGCACTCGGAGTTTGTCGCGTGCGCGCGCCCGCTCGCGCTTGTTCGTACGTGGCGATTCTTTGGCCGAATTCACCGTCGAAACGTGCGAGTGGGTGGTCGAAAAAGTAGTCGGGTGAAAAATCGATTTACCATGGGATTCGCTTTGATCCGTGACCCGGCAAGAGTGCGTGGCGCCACGCCGTTCGTCGTCATCATACACTGGATAACGCTCGTGGAAATTCCAATTGGTCGCGAAAACGCGAACGCGAACGACTGTCGACGACTGTCTGATGATAAAGGGCGCGAGGGGCATTGTCCGGTGATTACACGGCCTCTCGTTTCCGGTAACGAGCGTTTCGGAGTCGCGGCCAGTCCTCCTCCTCCTCTCCCCTTGACGATTGACACTCGCCAGATTCGTTTAGCATTTTAAATTCGACTCCGACCGAGACCGACCCGCGTCACAAAATTTTCGAGAACGAGCTGCCGCGACGCGTTCGACTTTGACTTGCTAATGCTCGGACGATGAGAGCGATTTTAATCGCGACTTTCTGGTCGCTTTATGACTGTCCATCGACCCTCTTCCTCGTCTATTGACATAACGTTACTCCACCGCGCTCGTCCGTGTTGTTTGCACGACGATTTGAATTCGTTTCGCGTCAAGTCGCAAACGTGCGCAGAAGACGCGTCGCACACCTACGTACGCGTACGTACGTCTTCCTCCAGCTCGTAAATACGAATCGAAATTCCACGCGCTTCTTCAAATTTAATTTTGCGAAAGACGGTCTCCCCTTTGCTCTTCCAATCTCGTCGCTAAATAATCCTAGCCGATTATTTCGCGTTCGACCTCCCTTTAGTTTAACGTGCAACGTTCCCGTAACGCGATAGCTCTATTTACATCAAATTATGCACACACGCGTCATTATGTTACCGGTATTATTATCGCATTACAATCAACCACGGGCAAAGCATTTCTGGCTGGAAAAGCCAGGGGAGAGGATCGAGGGCATGGTGGATAAAGAAATGCTGGAATAATGGAATAATGCTCCGGTAACAGAATGCTCGGTACCGGCAGTAAGTAAATATAGCCCCGGATAACGCGAGTTCCTGTAATGAAGGTTCCGCCGTATAAAACTTTGGCTGCGTTCGATTCCACGATTAAACGCTAATTCGCTAGATAGCAACTTGCCAGAAGGCACGAGCCTGGTATTTCTGCTTTCCTTGTGTTTCGCTGCTCCATCTCAATGGGAAATTATGAACGAACTACGCCCAAAGTGTACTACGAGACACACCGGTCGCGATTACGCGCACATTACGTGAAAATTTGTACGCGAACATTTGCGTGCCCGTGCAAGTGTGGCATATATTTGTTACGTAATATTGTAGTTTACTCGATTCTTCGACACCCTGCGATAACAGAACATCGCTATCGCGGCGACCATATGGATTTTTTTTCTATTCCTTCCTTTTTCTCTTTGTACACATATGCATCAGTAGGCGTTGATTGGAAGAAGAAACAAACAACGACAAAGAGAATTGGCTAAAAATGATAATCGAAAACGTTTGATTGCTCGTTAAACTTGCTAGTTCACTCGACTTCAATCGAGCGAAGATTTCGACTTGAAAATACGTACGACGAATAAAAACTTTTACAGCTTGTTCGACCTCGAAACGCACAGATAGACATGCACGTACCTCCATGAAACTACTGTGCAATCTCGAATCTCGTTTATCGCTTGGTATTGGTCGTCGTCGTGGCATATTGACCGTACTGACTTTCTCGCGTAAAAAGAACCACGTAATCACTCGTCACTTATCGAGGCGATAAGATTGATCGGCGCTAGTGCGGTCCATATTTTATTTAAAGTTGTTGTAACGGAAGGATTACAGATTGCCACCGCTCCATTTAGACGATGGCACGTTAATTCGTGGTTGTTGATTAATGTTTACCAAAAAAAAAAAAAAAAAAAGAAATTAATAAACGTATCTTGCGCAATTGCTACGTACGACGCGTCGTTACGTTGCACGTACGTACAATCTTTGCGGCGCTCGTTCGCGCAATCTTTCATTTTCAGTTTGAAACGTATCAGATGAAAATCGTTGTCGGGGGTTATTAATTCTTCGTTAGTCGCTCGTTTCTTTTGATAACTGATAACACCGGGCTAATGCCTCGCTTCCCGTCGTCGTTTGTCATTTTTAATTGTAAAATCTCTCAAATCGGCACCTGCGCTCGCATAAGCGGAACGATATTTTTCAGGCTCGCGATTTTAGCAACAAGTGTTTCGCCAATCTGCGGCACTTGATCAGCAAATCACGGGCAATCGGTGTGTTCAGTTTCCAAAACTGGATACAAAATTGATGGTCGTGTTTATTTTTGCGTCAGAAATAGATTGGTCATAGAGAAAGAACGTTCGAATTAATATGCTTGATTTATGGATGTTATAAATGTTTGGAAAATAGCAGCCCGTACGCGGACAGCACAAAATCGTATTTTGCACAGGAATAGAGGTTCGTGTGAGGCTCAAGGAAACAAAAATCGGCGATGTTATATTTAATATCACTTGCACGAAAGTTTGATTTCACGTCTAAATAAAAAACTATAGGAGTCAAGTATTTCCAAAGTATTTTTAGCGCGTGGCTGGTTTCTCTTCGTTATCATCGGCCGGTTTAGTTTTAGGGGTTGCAATTGAATCAAAACGTGATTTCCAAGAGTGATTACCAACTCTAAACACGCGAACGAATATTTCCTTTCCAACAGTTTGCTCTCGCAGTGGTGTGGTCGTGACTTCGCGAGTGTCGAAGCACACACGCGGAATACCTATACCTTCGTTCGATATCGGAGCGAACGAGAAAGAACGGATACTCTGCGTTGACCGCAGTCGTTTGGAATGCTGCCGGCGTTCACGGCGCATTAATGACGAGCAGACATAACGCGCATTATTGCGGCACTTATTTCTAATCCGACAGAGCCCGGTAGTTAGTAAATCTGTCTACCGGTTTTACGAGTTGGTTTTCAACCAGCGCAATATCGAACGGTCAAGCGACCGTTTCATCGGTATGCGAGTTCTTTTCCTTTTAGCGGGGAAAACCTTTTTTTTTTTTAGCGGCCGTAAAATCGTACGTATTCGTTTCGCGATGTTTTGCACGCCGAGAGACGAGAATTTTAATTTCAAATCGCATAGGGATTTTCCATACGAATTTCGTTCGTCCTTGCACTGTAAAAAACGCTGTTTTATTCACGTATGTCGAAATATGCTCAAATTGCAGCGATCGGGATCGAGTGACTCGGCCAAATCGAATCCAGCGAAAAGAAATTTTTTTTTTTTTTTTTTTTGTTTTTCAAACGTAATAAAATTAATCTTGTCTCTATCGAGTCACAACTCGCGGATCACGATCGCGTTTATTTCAAATTTTGATTCGTCCTCTCGAGACGAACGATCGAGGTTTTATCAATGCGTTTCGGACGTTTTAACTGACGGCGCGTATATTTTCGATAAATATACCGACAGTTTTCATTTGGCGATGATTTTACGGAACGGTGGTGAAGGGTACGGTCCGCACTGACGACACCGATATTCCTCTTGGCTCGGCGAAATTTTTTCACCGCGTTGCATGTTGCGCCGCGCGCCGCGCGTGGAGAACAAACACTCGTTATGCGTTTCGACGAAAATGGAAAAAAAAAAAAAAGAAGAAAAAAGGAAAAAAAGAGGTATCGAGGATGGATATACATATTCGGTTCACGATAAAAAATAATTCACGGTCGAATAATTTTCACTCGCCGCAGCATGTGTTTTCCTTCTTTTCGCCACATCGAAATAGTTCGCGCGATCGTTTAATTAATTCAAGTGAACTCGGCCGGCGACCGGGGGGTTAAAAGAACCGCGAATATACGCGTTGAAAGCTCGTGCATTTAACGCGATGATAGATGCGTCCAGGCACGTATATCAAATTATTTTTAAACCGTATTGCTCGTTGATGGATTGCCCGATAGCTTAATTCTTCTGATGCGATTTCTATCAACGGTGGCGGACTTTGATTATTTCGCTCAAACTTTATTCAATTTGAGCACTCGTCTATTATCGATTTATCGTTTCTCCATTGGATTTATTATTTAGGTATCGTCACCACAGATGGATAAAGATCGAAAGTTTAAGAGTAGGATGAGCAACATGTACTTGGATCAGTCTTCGTTTAATACACCTAATCAGATTCTCTTGCTTTTGAACCGAAAACACAAGCTCAATTCCCACGTCGCGCTCTCACGACATTTTTCACGACATTTACATTCGCCCTGCGAGTCTACACGAAACATCGTGCAATTTTGTTTTCATCTCTTGCAAAGTGACTTCCGCTTGTTCACGGTTCATTTGTATTTACAGACATTGCGCACGCTAAAACTACGTACGCATATACTGGAGCACGAAAGTTTATTCAGTGTATGTACATCTGTACAAATTATCCAGAGATATGTGCAGTTTATTCGGATCATTATTTGCGTCGGATGACGGTTTAAAATCACAAAAAGATCAATGTTTTGTTCAAAACGCATTTTCATACGTGTTGCACGAGATGTGCCTCTCAAAAAAAAAAAAAAAAGGAAATCTTTCTGCGAGGAAGATTTATTCAACGATACGAAACGCAATTTCGTGGGAATTAGCGGTAAATGAGGCACGAGGAGAAGTTCAATCAACGTTTGAACAGGGATGTACGAATTCGGTCGGCGGATTTGTTTGCTCGGATAAAAAATGAACGCGATGCGATGAGGTCGATGGGCAGATGTAATCAAGGAGAGGAGAGCTGGTTCGAGCTGGCGACGGGATCTATTCAACTTCAGAAATGAAGCGCAATGCATCTTTAATTAAATCTCCCTGCAACGTCCGCCGTTCGGTGTGCCTGAAATTTATTCCGTGCATTTCAATCTTCTCCGTTAGCCTGTTTTCTTTCTCTCTCTCTCTCTCTTCGTTTTCACTTCGTTTTTCTTTCCTTGTCTCGTTGTAGACGACCGATCTTCCCCCCCCCCCTCCCTTTTGTACGTCCACGGCATACGTCGTTTGGATTTTTTCCAGCTCGTGCCGCAAATTCTAAGCGACGCGTCCTCTGTCCGCGTGCCACGGACGCCGAGATTTCAAAGTGGGTCCCCTCGTACGAGGCGAAACAATCTCGTTTTCTCCCCATTTTCACCTGCGACATACAGCTTAACCAGAGTACGTGTCCAGTATCAGCTCAGTAGCAGTTTGCTCCGATAGCACGATAGCCCGAGAAATTCTCGCTGTGCAAGATTTTTTCTCCATTGGACTTTGTTTTACCTCGATGACCGAGGTTCGATCCCAGTATTCGTTTGCGCAATTGCGAGGTATTATCAACTAAGTAAATCAGGATCGAGAGTTTCTTTTTTTTAGATTTAAGCAATCGAGTCTTCTTTCTTTTTCTTCTTTTCTTTTTTATGTTTTTTGAAATGATTCTTGTATCCAGTCAAATAGGTCAAGATCAGTCGATTCAAGCCGATTCAATTCACTTTCCTTGGTACATTTTTCCTTTCATCCACCGTCAACCGTTTTCTTCTGTTGATATTTCCACCACTTCTGGCATCCATTTTTACTCGTAAATTTGTCGCGCATTGAAGAGCAATAGCGAATAGAGAGCAATTTCGAGTCAGTCGAGTGAATTAGTTTACGTAATCTATGGTGCTCCTCTGTCCGATATTATTGCATAGTCTCGTTGGGAAATGTTCATGGATTTAAGCTCAGTGAGGTCTAACTTAACTGGGCTGTAACTTTATGGTTTCTCGATTATCCGAGCTCCTATTATTCGAGGCTCCCATTATCTGATGCATCAGAAACAGATGATGCATTGTAACAGCGTATCGTAAAATATATTGCCACGTTCTTCTACGACGCGTGTAATACAATTTTACTCGCTGTTGCAAATTCAATCAATTTACGTATAGTCTATGTACGTATAGTCTACGTATTCATCACGTCGAGGAAAACGAAAAAAAAAAAAAAAAAAAGAAAAAAAACAATAACAATTTCAAAAATGTCGAAAACCCGGATTTCGCCGTGGTAAAATGCCCGAAATCCCGGGTAAAATTCCAATTCGAACGGCGGAGGGGGGAGGAAGGGCTAATCGTATCGCGATAAAGCTGTTTGTGCACGTTAAATAACGAACGACACCACTTCAAACGGCAAACGATACCGCCGATAACTATTTTTATATTTTTACGCGAACGTTATTTACAGGATTTTCGTGGCACGGCCCGTCCGAAATATGGCCATCGTCCATGGACTTGGAAAAGAGCATTACGGTGATACGTAAAGTGCGTCGGGACGCGGAACATTTAAATTTCAAATGGCCAGTCGGCGTACCGTTGTACGCGTGTACGCGCGCGTGTTATGCGTGTCGGGGCCGCTTGCGGGTCGGATAGCTGTAATTCGCTGTTTCCCCACGCCTCTTGATCGAACAGTCCTTTTTATCGCGCGATCGAATCCCGGAATTGCTAGATATCCTCCTCGTCCAACGGATGGGGATGTCCCCGGCCAGTTTCGTCCCGGATACACACTCTCTCTTGAAAAATTAGCTGCGTATTTGGCTATCTATCTATTTTACAAGATCTGCTGCCGTGGAATCCCGAATTGGTCGCTTTGATGAATTTTAATCCTTGGCGGTGTGTAATTCAACGAGCAGAGCTCGCAACTTTCCCCTAGAAAAAAAAGCGCGATGCTTTTCCTAAGGACTATCGAATTATCAATTTGCTCTTTCATCACTTTTTATTAACTTCTGCTTGTGACATTTTGCAATCATCTTTGTTTATGAAAAATAAATATCGAATTTCATTTAATTCGTCCCGCGTGTTGAAGCGACGAGAAAGCGTTCTAGTTCATCTCATTTTTTTCTTCAGAAGGGAACCAGCGCGTGTGCCGAGCGTCGTATTTAAATTGGTTTAATGTGACTCATCGATCAGAAACGACAGATCCTAATTACGAATGCGTGTTGCATCTCGATCGTTATCCATATGTTGTTGGCGCGCGTTGGCCGGATAAAACGCAAACGGTAGGAACGAACGAACGGAAAAATTTCAGTCCCGATCATCTCGATTCACTGCACCCTGTAAGAGCTGTGGTAACCACCACGGCCACGCGTATCGCAGCACAAAGTCAATATAACGTCCAGTTTCTAGCAGCCCTCTCCATTAATTAACCTAAATACGAGAGAACAGCTACACAGCTGCATGGCTATCGGTCAACTCGTGCCTCTCTCTCTCTCTCTCTTTGCCCGCGGTTTCTGGCCGCGACACTCGCGATCGATCCCCAGGATAAACGTCGCTTTCCATAGAGAAATGTCGCGCCGATCGATTTGTTCTTCGGTGTAAATGCAGCTTAACGGAGGTTGCTTACGGTTCTGAGCGAGGCCCATCCGGTTGCATAGCGACTTGCAGGCAAACATGTGGTTAGACCGGTTGAATCAGACAGGTCGGTTCGCCTCTCTTCGCTCGCGTCTTTCTCTCGACCTCCTGCTCCTTCCTTCCTTCTTTCTTCCATTCGCACAATTAGCCTCTTAGTCTCTCTTCTTTCTCTTCTTCTCCTCCATTCTGCTCACGACTGGTCTTCCCTTGCTTTCTTCCCTCCCTCCTGTCTTTCGTTCTTTTTCTTCGTTCTTTTCTTTCCTTCCTTGCCACGATATTCTCTACGGCGGGCTCTCCTCCAGCACGTCTACACCACGTTCGCTCATGAGAACGCTCAGAGCGCGCATATATCGACAGGTACGACCCGGTGTATCGAGGGACGGATAGGAGTTGATTCTGCTTTCGCGATCGGGATTTCCGGTGCACGGCTCTCGAGGAAACGGACGCGACAGGGTGCTCCGGGGACAAACGTCGCGGCGATCCGCACGTCGCACCGCTGCTCTCCCGGCTTATGGAAATCGGCGTGCATGTCGAATATCACCACGTCGAGACGAAATCGAAAAGTCGGCGACCCGCGGGTCGGACCGCTCGCCGCGTTCTTCGCCGCTTCTGAGTCGTCGAGTCGCTTGGGATTATTTTTCTGATCGCCAGCCTCCGGCCACCGCTTGAATAATTGAACCGGGAATCGCTCGAAACCGCCATTGAAAAACCTATCCCGCTGCGATTTTTCTGGCAGGTTCGGTTGTCGCGATCAATGCCCGGCCATCTCTCGATCAACGTAGCTTTATCAGGCATTTTGAAAAGGTATTCGAATTACTTGCAATCGCAGGTATTGCATATCCAAGATAAGACAAGATAACGCTTGGAATATCGCAACGAAAGAGGAAGAGGAGTTGTTGCGTATCCACTTCCGCGGTAATAATCTGCCGGTGTCCCCCGTCGTGCGTACGTGTGCACGAGCTCCGTAAAAGTTCGCCGCGAGTCGAGGGGAAACTAGATCCGTAGGAAAGGGAAAGGTATAATTATCGGTGAGAAGTTTGCTGTAAAACGTCGCACGAAGCCGCGGATAATTTCGCATCGCCCGTTAAAATTCATTCGCCGCTCTCTGAAACAGGTAAACACCACGGCCGCGGTCGCACATGTGAACGCAATCTCCGGCACGGAAAAGAAATAAAACCATCCACGGGATAAAAGTAAAACCAGTCACGTAATCTGGTTGCAACTTGCTCACGGAGCGAGTAGCGTTCTTATTAACATATCCCGTGTCGACTCGGCAACGACTCTCGCGAAATAGGCAAGAGATGTTCAAGCCGAGTTATGGTAGTCTGCCAGTCTCGATATCAGGTAGTAATTATTGAAATTAGCCCGATAAGTTGGCGAACTTTGCAATTTTGCATAACCGGCATGATTTTCTTATCGCTGCAATTGCACTTTGAACTTTTTCAACTGGCTAAGAAGAACTGCGAGATAATTCTGTGCGTTGGAGAAGAGATTTCGATCCGAGCGTTTCTTCGTTGAGTCTCTCTGAAGAATCTGACGACTGAACCCAGCCTCTGCTAGCTTTAAAACTTCCAAACTTGTCGTTCCATCGTCATTGTCACCGGCGAAATCCCTAATGAGATCAACGACTGTCCCCTCGAGTGTCAATAAACGCGTGTCGGTACTTTTGACAGTTATCGCGAGGCAATCTACGTTATTTCAGTCGCGAAATCGGGCCAGGAAACGGAGAAAAATTGAAAAACATTTGCAGACGAACCGTGTGTGTGCGTGTGTTGGTGAGTTGACAGCTTGTCGGACGGATGGAGGAACGATAAAACGATCGGTAGCATGATCGGTAGTCGGTGCATTGTTACCGTTCGACGTACGATTTCGCTTTGGTTAATGTAAACGTTCGCCCAGATAGCGGGGAATAAATTGTCTGACATTTCCCGTCGCACACGGCGTGCATGCGTGTGCAGCCACCGTTGTAACGAGCGTGTTTGCAAGTGCGTATGTCATGATTACACGCGTTGGAATTCTCCGTTTGTAATTGTAACCGAGCCGTTTCGCCGAGTGGAACCAAAGGGCAGAGCGCCGCGGCGCGTTGGTCGCGCGAACGCAGAATTTCTCGCTCTCTCTCTCTCTCTCTTTCTATATGAATTTTGTCCAGAGTAAAAACGGCGGTACGTGGGATTTATTATCGAGATTTTCGCTGTCGATAATATAATAGTCGCATCGCATGCACACGTCCCTCGTTGAACAATGTCTCGCTGGCCTCGGTGGCGGAACTCTCGCGCGGTACGTGACAAGGCACGCGTTTTTTAGATTTTTTAATGACGCGTTCTCTCGTTTTTTTCTTTTTTCTTCTGAATAGAAATCGATACCGCTTCTTTCGAATGACTGTTTACGAGGCATTGTGCTCAAACTCTTGACGAGTACCACTGAATTGAACGACGTATCCGATATTCAGTCGCTCGACCATGGTGCAGTATAATTTGCAATCGCAAAGTTACGAACGAATGAAAAGACTTTCGTGGTTGAAGATACGTGTTCCAAAATATTGTAAGGTTGGAATTAAATATTTGTTTCGGCGACGCAGATCCACGAGTGTCAAATTTGTACAGTTAGCAATAACGAATGGGCGCGAAACACCGACTGTGACGAACATATTGCGCAAGTTTTTACGTGGCATGATTCGTACCTTTATTTCGCGAGCCGGCGTTACGCTTCTCCAAGTGGGTTATCGACCGTATCGTCTATAAAGATACTGTTTTCAACGTGCTTTAACTTGGCCAACGCATGCGAATCTTTGTTCAAGCATACTGAATCGTCGGTTGCAACTGCTGTTGAACCGACGTGAACTTAAAATAACACGATATTCGCGGAATATAAAAGTCAAACGAAACGGACGATGTTACTTGAAACGGAACATCTCTCTCGATCCATTGTACTTAACGGGACGTTGTAAAGTCAATTCAGTAGGAAATGAAATGAAATAATTTAACGCGGCTAACCAGTTTGTCCGTTGTAAGGTATATTTACGGACAAACAGGAGGTGAACCACTTTGGCGCCACCGATGCTGTTAATATTTGCACGGAGACACGAATTTCGAACATTTGTAACTCCGGTCCGTCATCATCACGCGGTCGAGTGACTTCTCAGGTAAAAGCCTTTATCGAGATTGACACGATGCACGTCGTTTCGCGAGGTCGAAAGCACGTCGAAATTTATTTCTCTCTTTGAATCGTATCTCACGTTGATTTCTTTGCCCGGCTCGAGTTTTACAGTTAGCCTAGTGCTAGTCGGTAGTTCCACCAGTGAATCGATTTTTCGCCAACGTGGAGACTAACAATAAACCGTACTCGCGGCGTTAACAAAGATGGCAAATTTCACGCAACGAATGTCGTGCCTCGGGTTCCGTGTAACTCGTTCTCCGTGTGTTTGTACGATTTTCGCAACGGTGTTTGCCCGAGCACAAGTATCCATATAAGTTTGCTCGAACCAGACGTGGTACTTTGGTTCGCGCGAAGATTTAACGTTTGCAATGGGAAAATATCAGGGGAAATCTAAACATGGCGGAGAAAACCTCTTTGACGAAGCACCTGTTAGCACAGTCTCGGGCATTTCGATCGATTGTTCTTCCAGCGTTCTTTCGTTTAATCGATCTCAAGGTAAAAGCGCAAAACGATCCGATAGGAGATTACCGAATTTGATCGTTTCTTTGTTTCATATTCATTATTCATCTTTTCGTATATATATTTTTTCTTTAGTAAATCAAAGGAACTTGTTAAATGATCGTAATCTCTCGAAGGTACATATTCGCGGAACGTTTCTCCATTGAGAGTCTCGCGACGAATCGTACCGACGATTCGTTCATTAAATTAAATTTGCTCTGCTCGCGATTGAAATATTTTCTTTTTTCAAAGAGCGAAAGGAGGATCGAAAGGTCAGCGACCTGTGCGTCACGTAGGAGTCACGATACCTCTTCATCCACCGGTTCTCTCGTTCTCTAATGATCATTGTCCACTTCCCGTTACCAATATCCTTATCGTCGGTCAACCGCTTCTCTCTTCGCGAGCCGCGTTCTACAGCCGAATTCCATTCTAATCGCCGATGCGTTTGTCCGCGGCCGACTTTAATTGGGATGCTAAGGGAGCTCGAATAACCTCGTACGTCTCCCACGATTCTGCGCGATCGCACGTGCCCGACAAACTTTTTCTGCTTTCAACGTCTGGCGAAACCATCAATACTGCTTTTTTTTCTCTTCGCGGAACCTTGTTTATGGACTTTCCGTGTTTCGATCGAACGGAACTCGAATCATAAATCACTTTGATTCAATCGTTGAGCGATTGGGCAAACTTGCGCGATTCATCGGAACAATCGGCGTATCGGGGTTAGGTTGATGGCCAAGAGAGAGAGAGAGAGAGAGAGAGAAAGAGCACGGCTGATTAAATAAGTCGACGATTAAATAAGGAAGCACCGACTTTCTTGAGATCCAGTTGGCTCTCAAAGCTTGGAACTACTAAGCGCGGACGTATTCAGGCGGGCGAAGCGAAGAGGAGGTTGGGACAGCAAAGGGGTGGTTCGGTGAAAATTAGCTCGTTGCTGTGCGTTGCAACATACTTTGTGCTTGGTGAACTTGGTAGTCGACTTTAATGACCGAGCCCTCGATTTTCTGCAGTCGTATCCCTAATTGACGTGTAATTAATTTGAAGTTGGAGGCGCGTGCGCTAAGCGAAGCCGACGCTTATTCTCTTCTTAACGGGGGAACTTTTTCGATTCTCCTCGTAATTTAATGGAGGCAGACCCCGAGTTCTTCCTTAATTCAGAGAAGTAATATTTTCCCCTTATCTTTCCTTTTTTCCCCCTCCCTTCCCTCCTTTCGTTCCTTTCTTTCCCATTTTTTTCCCTCTTTTTCCCTTTCTTTCTTTTTTTTTTCTTTTACGCCGACATAACTCGCTCCCTTCGTTTTTAGAACTTTTGGAGAGACCGGCACTGGAAATATTTAATTGGATGTGTGCGTTGAATATTCGACCATTCTTCGTGAACATCGTCAGAAATTATCGAATACAGCGTATTTTGTCGTTATTTTCTTTCACGATTGAGCGTTAGATGGTATTTGTTTCAGTTTCGTGTTTTCCTTTCTCTCGAAGATTTAAATCTTTGTGTTCGACGATCGTTTGATTGAAAATACTCGATACTTACGACGGAACGATATTCTCCGATTGACGATGACGTGATCGTCGACTACCAAGAACACGTTCGTAGCATTTATACAGAATTTATATAAAAATTAAAATTATTAAAACGAAAACCACGAAACATGGACGATTCTGAGACAAAAGGGGTCGAACGCGAAATGCAATTTTCCCTCTTTGGACAGCCTCTGCGTTCTTTGGCTCTTCTTTGGTGCTTCCTCGGTCGAATTCAATCCCGGTTAAACTTTTGTCATTGCGAAAAGTCGAGCGTTAAACTATTCCGAAAGCGATCGGTATCGCGATATTGATTCCAGCAATCCGTGTCGTAGCGTGTTTTATCTCGGACGGAAACTTTCTCGTTTGCCGACTCTTGCACCTTTCGAAAAAAGAATCCAACGTCAAATTTGCGTTTCACTTTCGTCACTGCGTTTCCACTGTGTAGCTGTAGCCAAGTGTCAATTGTCAAAATTAAGAAGCTTAACACGCGTGTCGTTGAAGCACGTCGTTTTTAAGCACATCCACTTATCAGCCCTCGTTGAATTTGCACGTATTCGAGAATTCCCGAGATAAGTTCATTTGCATTCGGTTTGATACGCGCGGCCGATACGTTTATTCTCTCGCTTGACGCAAGCACCCGCGATTGTTTTCCACTCGAGCGCCGTTTGACGTTGAGTTACACGAGTTTTGGAACAGATAGCAAGGGTTTAATAGGTGTGCTCGAAAATTGTTCAAATACACGTCCCGATAACCGAGTCACCGCCGTAATATTTCACCCTCGACAGGAGCAAACAGATCGCTAACTCGTCGTAACCAGATACTTCCATTCTTCCTCGATACGTATATTTACATTGTCTTTTTTTTCCCTGCAATTCTCTTTGCGCGCGCGAGAGAGAGAGAGGGGAACAGAGAGACTGGATATCACAGTTTGCGACATCACGCGAAACGTCGATCGATGATATCGAGCGAGGCGAAACGAGATTCGAGATGTACGCGTTGAAGGTTGCGGATCACAGGGTTTCGTTCATCGACGTTTTAACAATCAACGTTTTAATCGTCTCGTATCGAGGAAAATCGCGGTGGACTGTTTGAATTCGCGACTCGTTCTCCACGAAGAGGCAGAATTTCTATTTAACCGAGGCTCGGGCCATGTACGGGGCCAACACGTTTCTGCTTTCGCGTCGATACGATGCGATCCGGTGCCATACGATAATGGTAATTAATCAGGTTAATAGACGCTCTTAATTCCGACGTACGTCGCCAGCTGGTACAAGTGGCTGCTACTAAGACGATAAGTGAAATGCGAAAATCCGGGACAAGAAGCTGTGAAATCAATTACCACGACGGCAGCAGCGTTTCTGCGTCGTTGGAATATCGAAAGTAACAGGCTCTGGAGTCTGCGTTTCAAGCTCGTTTCCAACAGCCTATTCGTCGTTGAAGGTTGCGAGGCTGTCAGTTGGCGAACCGTGGCGTTTTCCTTACGTTCGTATTTGGGAAGGATCGAGATTGATCTTACCAGTCGAGAGACTGACTCTTCTTGCTGAAAACTTGACAATTGTTTCTGTTGGAGGAATCGGACACGCTGATTGGCTGATTATATTTTGCCAGAGGTGAACGCGGCGAGATGAAATTGGAAAAGAACCGAAACAGAAAGTAATCAAATTAACGGTCTCGTTCGGATACGAGGGATGACCCTCGAATGTCGCGTTCATAAAGTTCAATCATAGCAGCAATAAATTTTCGAAATTAAGTAGAATCTTAAAAACCCTGATAAACTTGTAAAACATTCGAAATTAAGTAAAATCTTAAAAATCCCAGCTTCGGTGTTAAAATGACATTCGATGTACTCGCAAAGTTATTGCTGCCGAGGTAGCAGTTCAGAGTTTCTGCGAAATTTGCAAGAGACAAAGTCTGGAATTCGGAAAATGTTGAACCGTGTTTTATGGTGCGAGGGAAGGACGGCGAGGCATTCTAAAGTTTCGTTTTAGGAACTTCTGGATTTAATTTCTTTGCGAGATTCGACTCAGAATGAAAATGCATCGCGCAACAATATATACGCGCGAGCAACTATCTTATCGAAGCAACTAAAATGATCACGGATAATCATTGAAACATAAACGCGTCGCTAAAGATCAAGTTCATTTAAAGCGATACACGCGAGTACGTTCGCTGTACTCGTCAACAAGACATTTTTGAAAACGTCGATTTAAATATAGACTCTCAGTCTCTCAGTAATCACCGAAACTGGATCGAAAATATCGCAATTGGTGTCTCTTGTTTCGAATTACGTTCGGTATTGGCACTCTTGTAACAATGAATATTTGTGACTATGTGTGACGTTAACAGGATAAGGATAATTAACGTTAGAAAGTTCTTAGCGGTGTCTTCGCGAGCACCATGCGCAACAAGCGATGATTTATACCAGGGAAAGTTGCAGCTGACATTTCCAGAAACATAATCTTCCTTGGATACTATGCTGGTATCCTACTCGAGCGGTACGTTTCTGCGGTAAAAGCGACGACACGCTTCGTGTGCATAATGAGGCGCGATTATGATATAAACGTGCTGACGTTTATTATCGTTGCGGTCGAGAGAATATGCGTGCGCGCGTTTGAAACAGGATTTCGAAGAAACACGACGAAAGATCGATTAACCTGGTTCGCGCGACCCTAACCGGGTTATACGTCGGGCTCTCGATCGTGTCACTGTATTTCGTTAGACGTTGCCCGATAACGTTGCTGTCTCTTCGTCTCGATCGTCACGTAACCGGTTCTACGGTTCGTTCTACCAGAAACGGAAGTTACGTAGAATTGGCTTTTCTTATTGGCTGTGCCAATTCTGACAACCGTTTCAACAACTTTCGAATACAGATGAGAAAATTGTGTGGACACTTGGCAGGAAGACCGTCTGAATGCATCTTACGCGGTGTAAGAATTCCTCTCGAGTGGACTCGAGCGGATCAGGGCAATTTTTAATTACGAGACCGACACAGTGTGATACAGCTGTCTGTGGAATTGCGCGATCCGCAAAGGTCGAAGGTTGGCTGGTCCATTCGTGAAATTACAGACGTGTACCTTAAGGCACGGTTCTACGCGCGAAAGCCGCGGACCCAATTAAAACTGCTTCTCTGTCGGGTCGCAGCTGTTACAACGCAACGCAAACTTTCTGAATTTGGACAGAGAGAGAGAGAGAGAGAGAGAGAGAGAGAGAGAGAGACAAAGAGAGAGAAAGAGCGAGAAAGCGAGGGGGACATAGATGGAATGTGAATTCACTTCTCTCTCTCTCTCTCTCTCTGCTCTCTTTTCCACTCGCGTTTCTTTGTCTCTCCTCTTCCCTCCTGCACGCGTGGAAGTTTAAATTTTGCATGGTCGCGTCGCGTCGTCGTGTGCAAAGTACATCGCTTGGTCGCGTGCTCCATTCCGCACCGAGAGATAATGTAGCGTCATTATCAGCAGTTCCGCTTACTTTTCTTCGAAGATAATGGCCGCGATACGTGACTGCCGCAATGCTTGGCTCTGCTCGAGGACGTAAACGTTTTTCATTCGCAGGATCGTTGTTGACGAAAGGCGAAGCTTGTCCTTGATTGCTTCTTCGTGCGTGCTTTTCGTTTTGTCATACATTTTCCTCCCTTCTTTCTTTTTTTTTTTTTTCTCCGCGTAGTTTTCGATCACTGACGAAGGAAGATCCACTCCCGAGTTCCACACGAATCTTCCACTTCCGTTGCAACGTGTCGAGCGTTTGCTCGATATTGGGAACGTTAGTGTCGAACAGTCACACGTAACTATGTATCAAGAAGCTTCGCTTTATCGACGCGCAGTGACGAACGTGTTCGTCGATCGTTGCTCGTTCCCTTTGTAACTGGTACGTGGTTGTGCCGGGCCAGTGTTACGTGACGAACGTCATATTGCACGTTAATATATCCCCTCCTTGCCGTTCGCTCTTGCTCGCTCATATTTCCTGTCTAATGCGACGATGATCGATGGTCATTTTGTTCTGACAAGTTCGATCGAGTTTCGACTCGCGAGCGTAATCACGGGCGAAGTTAATTGAGCCGCGTCGATGAGCCTCGTTTGACGTGGTGTGCAACTTTAAGCGATCGTTATCGCTTTCCACCCGGTGATCTCCGTTCTCCACCGTTCCGTGTTCCCTACAATATTTCGTAATTGTACAACTTGCAATATAACGTAACGATTCTCACAATTTCGATAGGTAAGATTTCAAGAATTTCATCTCTTTGCGCGTCACGATACATGTTACATTTATAATCCTTTTGTCGCTCAAATCAAGCGTTCAGACCACAGTAATGTAGTTGTTTTAGAAAATTATTAAATTTTTTTTGCAAAATTATTCAGAAAATGAATTTTTCATTTTGATCGCAACGGCAAACGGAGCCTGTTCTTTACTTGGAGGACGCGACATTGGTGTTCACGGGTTAATTGTAGGAAAGCAAGGCGCACGCGCAAAATATACGTACACGGAGTATATTCAACGGGTCCATTTCCATGCGCCGCATGTATGTAGCTGGTAGTTTGCTAACGACTTTGCGATTCTCGCGAACATTCTTCAAATGTTCCCCAGTCGTGTATCAACGTTTTGAATTATTAGTTCATCGCCCGGCATCTGAAAGTAGGTTTCGAGTTTGCACGTTTCTCAATGACAAAAAATATCACCGTTAGTCAGACTTTCTGCATTATTATCGTTACTCGTCGACGATATTTTAGAAAGGAGATTGACCGTAAAATCGCTCGAACTCGAAGAACGATCAAATTTTTAGACTTTTCCTCTCCAGTCCAAATCACGATGAAATGTTCCCTCGCTTCTTTGTTCATTTATAGGTAGTTAAAGATGTCAACCACCACTACGACACGGTATTAGAATGAACTTCTGACATTTAATAATATAACGGAGAATGAAAGGTTAAGCACGTCGAATAGTGCAGTGTCGTGTCGTCTTGGTATATAGAATCCTCCGTAGAATTCTCTTACCGCGTTCAGCGTTCATTCTCTTCCGTGCGTTGACGCAAAGACACGTGAGTTATTGGGAAAGCTGGTTGCAATTACGTACACACACACGCGCGCGCACACACGTTGTTCTTCGCGCGAGACTTTCACTCTTCAAAATTTTACAAAATCACGGCGATTTATTATCTAAATTGATGAGAAGATTTAATCATTCGGGCGAGAGGAACGTTATTAACTCGAATAAATGGGTAACGCAGAATTATGCTTCAATGAAATTAGTTGGTAGAAGAATGGGATTTACTAGAAGTAATTCGACGATGTAATTCGCGTTTGTCTTTCTAAGATCAAATTTGAAAAAAGAAACAGAAAGAAACGGACTTGAATCCATTTAAAAAGTTAAAAAATGTCTTCGCGAAAAGGGAGGGTAATTTTTCTTCGAATTGCTAGTGAACGACGATTTTCCAGCGACCGGTTGGTTAATTGCAGGCTAATCGCTTCCCGGGGGGAGCCAGTTGAAAATATCGTACTGCTAAACTCTGGCGGAACCTTGGTATCAATTATTTTTTCTGCGCTGTGCGCGACACGGGAGTTGCTTCATTCATATGCATCAGAGGAGAGATAAAGAACGTGTAAGTTCACGCGACATCGAATGAACGGCCGGGAGAGGTCTGCTGGTCGATGGCCTACGAAGGCCGCCTACTTACCTTTTGATTCTTTACCAAGCAAACCGATTACGTGCTCGGCTAAACCGGGCATTTTCTCGTATAATTTGCTCCACGGACGTGCAGATTCTCGGCTGGCAGGAGGCGACTCGGCTCGAAGCGATTCCACCGAGGTGGAAAAACTGGGCTGACGGTAAGCAGGAGAGAGAGAGAGAGAGAGAGAGAGAGGGGGGGGTCGTGTCGATTAAAGGCACCGTGGAACGTAGGGACGCCACCGACTCGACCTATAATGAAGTCACGCACGCCTTTAGAATGCGGATTTTCTTTACCTTTACGCGATCCTTGAGCGCACCTGCTGCAACGTGCAAGTGTTATAATCGATACTTTGCTTCGTCGCGAGATGCGATCCTGGAAATCGAAGTTTCGATAAACGTCTCGAACCGGAATTATAATAGTAGAAATTTCACTCGATGGTTACTGCTTATGGCCGAACGCTTTCCCGAGAAAGAACCGTTCCGATGGCAAAGAATTTGACTTTCGCAGATTGCTGTCGATGATCTGGGGATTTTCCCATTCTCTCGAATCTCGAGTAACAACGCTGATCAACAGCGTGTGAAAATTAATCGAGAATATTAATTTTATTACTAGAGAGTTAAGGTAAATAAAAGGGAATAAATTCCAAAAGCGGAGGCAAAAGAGGATAGATTAGGTACCGCAGTGGAGAGATAAATAGGTAAACTGAGTTGGAAGTAGAAGTTAAGCGAGTAATAGAGGAAATAGAAAAAGGGAGGTTAGGTTAGAAAGCGTGGAATACCCAATCTTATTAAAAGCGGAAATAGAAAAAGACAGTACAGTAAAGAAACAGAAATAGCCACTAAATTTAAGGTTTTATTACTGGAGAATAATTCATTGAGAATGAAAAGACGAAGATCTTTGGCAGAGAGTTTGAACCGTGATTAAATTATTCGAACGAGCGATCGTACGGGCTCTTTTCAAAATTTTGTAGTAGACGGCGAGGTGAAACTGGTTGAGAATCCAGGATGTGTATATACGTGAAGCAACGAAGAGAACGTCTAGATGGAACGACGATTAGAAACTCCTCCGGGTTGGATAGATACGATCTGGTTGATCCTCGAGGCACGATCATCGCGCTCGAGGATCTTGATTCGTTCGCGACGACTTTTCCAGAATCAATTAAAGATTCTATTGTCTTCTCGTCACGCGAAAGGAACGCTTCGTTCCGTGTCAGCGATGCAAAGATTATTTCCAACCGATGAAAGTTCAGCAATTGATTTGATTGCTGAATCGCGGCTCACGTTGTCACACGTAAACGAATAGAAATGAATTTGAAATTCCTCTCGAACGAGTCAGGTGCATGTAACTTCAGATCAATGAAAGGGGCTCAACACTCTGGTGAAACTACATGTTTATTTATGGATTTTGCTGTGGATAGAAATAGAATTTCGATATTGATTGTTGTACAATAAGTTGGAAACGTACATAAAATACGAGGAGATCGAATCAAATCTGTTAAAAGTCAAACATTAACGATTGAGAATACTCGCGGTTCTTTAAATCGTCGCTTTTTATATCCAAAAGAAAGAAAAAAGAAAAAAAAGGAAGAAATTTTCCTCTCCAAACAATTAACCTTCCCGAACATCATTTCCCTTCTTTCTCATTCAATTCGCTTCCGTTACTTTTTGCTGAAACTACGAAAAGTTTAGCCGATCCACGGGGATCGCTGTACCCGACCAGCAGAAACTTAATTTCAAGGTTATTAGGCTGATAGAACGTGCAAGTGCGGCCCTGTCGAGGCTCGGGCTCCTGTTCTTCTTATTCTTGAGAATGAACCGTGCTTTGTGTTCGAAGGGAGATTTAGGGTCTTCTTTGGAATATGTACGAGTGTATTGGTAAGACGACGTTTGATCGACCCTTTAGACCTGTTCGTGGTTAGACTGTCGAACGACGCTGTTCCCAAACGTCCGACTGATAATTTTAGACGATCATTAGCTTCGATGTTATTCCCAAAAATGATAATTGCGAAAAGCGAGAGGTTAGTTGATTTTAATAACAAACTTCAACCGAACTCGGCTTTTACTTGCTTTCGAGACTCGCTTCGTTCGTCGCGACTGGCTGACGTTACGTAAAGCAAAGTATGTTCGCGAAACGATACAGCGTTTCTTTTTGCTTTCCAGTTTTTATCACGTCTGTTCTATTTCTTTTCTTTTTTTCTTCTTTTCTTTGAAGAAAAAACACAGCGGCGACATACGTTTAAAAATTGCAGCGAACGTTCTCTCATTTTCTTTTTGCCTTTCGGTGATCCGTTGGTTCTCGCTTTAACAAATCCTTTCTTTCGAATAAATTTACAAGTTTCCGCGTTTTCCCCGGCAAAGAGAAAAAGAACCATAGAACTGAATATTTATTGTGTTTTCGGAAACGTTTCGGAATCGTTAAACGCGGAATGTGGTTGTTCTGGTCTCGTTTATATAGAATTTATTTCTCACAAAGTGATTATAGAGGTAATTATTAAACGTTCGAAAACATTGTTCGAAATTCACGTTGGTTTTAAAACGAAACAGCGTACCGCGCGCTTGTACTGGCGAAAATCGTCGTTGTTTCCGTCTCTCGAAGTTAGTTAAGTTGCGTAAAAAGCGCGGAGAAAGAGAGAGAAAAAGATGGAAAAACGGCTGACCGGAGTTGCGAAGCGATAAAGTTCCGCGCTGTCGACGATCGTTAAATTCGAAGTGCATCCCTTAAATTCGAAGCCGTAGAACTGACGAGGATAATTACAAGTTTTCGAGGTAATTGTCAGGTAAATGAAACTGGGCGGAGGGTAAATGGAAAGTTGGAAGAATTTTCTTCCAACGGAGGAGAATTTCTGCAGGAACACCAGCAGCGAAACATTTTCTTTTAATTTCATCAACGACTAATCGAATTTTTTAATTAATCGTAAAAATATTTTCCCTCGAGCTGCTTCGTAATTAGAAAACAAACGTTTATTTTTGCCAGTGCTTGAGTTTCAACGCGCAAGCACCAATTACGAGCAAAATATTTCGCTTTTGAGAGTGATTTATATTTCGCGCTTGTGTACGTGTACGTATGTAAGTAGCTACGTACATACGTGCATCCGTTGATCGAAACGGAACACATCCGCTGAATTACCGATTTTCACGATAGTCAACCAGGCATGAACTCGCATTATAAATTTAGTGTTCTTCAATGCCTTTTAATGCTCGGGCTAAATTTCGTTAAAGTGTAGAAACTGGATGGAGGTTGGCTTTCAGCGATGTAAAATTCGTTCATTCGATTGTCTGCTCGTTGTTTCGAGATGAAAGGTGCAGTTTATTCGACGCGTTTCGAATATCATTTTCCATCTCGCGTACATATTCCAAAAATTCAATTATCGGAAAGTTATCAATGTTCCAAAAATAAACGTTCGAGGAGCAATTTTAATTTAAACATTAGCCTCCTTATCGTAGGTTATAAGTGCATTTTTTTTTCTTTTTTTACTGTACGCTTTCATCGTATTTTCAATGTTGCAAAGAAACATCTGCATATCCATATGTTTCTTCTACGCAAAAACAAATCTTACGCAATTAAACTCAATTCAGGACACGATAAAACTCTCGCACAGCATATATGTATATATATATATATATACATATACGTACACGTACCTCATCAGACATCCAAGAGTCGTTCCTGATCAAGAATTCAACAAGTTTCGGGCACGTTCGATCGGACAGATGCTCGACACGACGTGGTACGGGCCACGATCTCGAAAAATTAATCCCGATCGTTGCGGCAGAGAGAAGAAATGGGACGAGAGTTTATGCTATCAACGATGAGACCGGGGATAATAAATCGAAGGGGATTTCGGATGGTTTAACGATCACGCGACTTCCATCGGGCCAAACCCTGGACGACCAAGAATTTATGTCGCTTGCTGGTGCGGGTCGCGTCGCTGAATTTCGGATCCGACTTTACGACACCGCCGAAATGGGAACGATCGCTGGCAGAATCGTCGGCGTGGAAACACCATCGAGCCGGGCTATCAAAGATTTAGCCAGGTCTTTCTTTTTTTTTTTTTTTTTCTTTTTTTACAGTGCTTTCTCGATAGATTCATTACTCCGTGTCAATTTATGGCGACGCTTCGCGGAGAAATTTACAGGCAAGGACTCTTTGACGAAGGACGTCTCTGCTCAAGGACAGAGCGAATAATGAAATTAAATTAAACAAAATGTATCGCGCTTTATGCCGTGAGAAACAAAAAAAAAAAAAAAAAAGAAAAAAGAAAAAGGAGGACAAGAAGCGATTCCGGTTTATGATTCATTTTCACGATCTGCTGTGAGATCATGGATTACCAGGAAAACATCTCGACAATGTTATTATGCGATTGCCCTTATCTAATTAAAATCTTAAACCTGTCGTAATCGGATTTATAAAAGGATAATACCGCATTAATTTAAAACGTGCAATTTGCTTTCCGATCTCCGGAAGGAAATCTACGAAATGACAAACTTGCGTTATATTCGGGATTTATTCTTTAAATACTCGTAGATTATTTATCGAAAGTAAAACTGTCGAACGTAGTCAGATTTAACTAGACGGAAGAAATTAGCCTTAGCTGCGCCATAAATCCATTAACGGAAATCGCTCCTTTCTATTACCGATGTCGCCGATCGACAAAGTAGAACGTGACGATGTGATTCAAATACCCGGCTGGCTTTACAGATCTTCTGCTGAAAACGCGTTGGCCAATTGCCAACGCGGGCGAATCCATGAATCGAACTCTTTAAAACTATCTCCTACCTTCCTTTCGATCAACGAGTTGACGAATAATCGCCGTTCGGCTCGACCGAACTACCACCGATGTCGAAATCATTTTAAATAATGCATTTCAAATACACGATATTATTTGCTTCGTTCGTGCTCGATGCGCGAGAGAAAGAAATATCGAATTAATAGGGATTTCTGGCGCTGCTCCGTTCGATCGTGTATTAATTTTACACGATAAAATTACGCAAGTGCGAGGTTTTGTGTCGGTGCTTTTATGCATTTAGCTTCTTTTAGTCGTTCCCTCCTGTTATTCGATGAATTGTTTTCGACTCTTGAGCGAGGAACGGTTCATGTGCCATTTTTTTTTTATTAGAAAAATACCTTCTTTTTTATTTGCATTACGACTAACGTAAATCGTATTATTCCTCGAATAACACTCCAAGTTTAGCTTCACTAAATTCAGATATAAATTGAATTAATCACAGCGAGAGAATTGGCAAAGCTTTGAGAATTTCTTTGTCCAAGACTAGGTTTAGGTTACATTCAAGAACGAATAGCTTTAAAGTGAAAACTTCCCAATGATGAATTACAGCAGATAGTCTGGTAACAGGCATAATCAACCAGTTCAATAGTTTGCATTAGCCCTAGGAGGATTTCCGGCATCTGCAATGCGATTATGAACCTATAGTCACTGCTCTTGAATAGTTCAAATTACTCAAAGGCATTACTAAATTTTAGATCGACGTGGCGAATCGATAAAGTCCATCTACGTGCACCTACCTTGCGGATATCAAGTAGTTTTCGATGAATTTGTTCGACGCACGGTTTCATTAAAATCGGATTGTGATACATCACGTAATTCTCTTCTTGATGAAAATGAATAATTAATTACTTTTCTCATTCTGCAACCTTTCCAGCTGCACGATTATATGATATGATTAATACGATGTAATATAAATCCAACGTATCCATCGCGATTCATGCAATGGTAATTTAATGCATTATTTAAAATTTTATTTGTAGACGTAACGCGAAACGTAATTCGTTTCGGTATCCTTGTATCTTTTGACGATAATCTACGAGGCGCGTTGCACGTGGCAAGAGTGAAATGCAAGGTTTCAACGGTGAGATTTCACTCTCTAAAAATGCCCCGCTCTCGAAATAAGCATCCCCTGTCCAAATTCCACCCTTACTAAACTTGGCGTGTCTATTTAACTCGAAGCAGTCGCTTCACTCTTTCGACGACGCATGTACATACGTACCAGCTGGTACGACATACACGTAAACGCGTTCATGCGATGATTCGCTCTCAGAGCTGGTACGTTCCTCATTTTTTCTCTTTTTTTCTTTTTTTTCTTTGCTTTCTTCGTTGAAAGAGAAAAGGAGAGGAGGGGGAGGGGGCGAGCGGAGCAGAGAAGGGGAAGGTAGAAAAGTAGGAACGATCCAAGCGCAAGAGCAGGTAGACAGAGGCGTGCGGCTTGGAGGCAAAGCGCGGAGAATGCGAGATTGAGACACCGGAAACGGAAACCATTAATGGCGTTCACGGCAAGTACCGTGAAGTGGATGAAGCCAGATAGACGAGAGGGAAGAGGGAAAGAAAGGACGCGATATACATATACATATATATATGTATGTATGTATGTATGTATGTATGTTTGTATGTATGTATGTGTGTACACCTGTACACGCGCAGAGAAAACGAGCGAGTTGCAGGACTTTTGAAACAGAAGCGAGAAAGAGAGTAGTCACTGGGGGTGGAGAATGGAGGGTGACCGTAGAAGAAAATCGTGCAGCAGCCAGCCAAAGAGTAAAGGGGTGGGGGGGGGGTTACACAATACCATTGTGAATTCGTAACCATACTCCCTGCCCTCCGTTTCTGAAAGTCCTTCTGCCAGAGCTAAGCCGTCTTCTTCTCTACGCGTCTTCTCTTCTGGCCAACTGAACGAGGAGAACACCTCTCGACGCGTATCGCGTTCGCACGTATTTACCGTTTTTTAATCCTTAGTGCAAAGGCTACACCCTTCTCTCCTCATTCTCGTACAATTGCTTCGAAAGAGCATCGGAAATTTCGGTTGGCTACTTGTCTCGCGAGGGATGCCACGAGTAATAGAATGGAATTTCGGGTTACTACCTCGTGGCGTCTCGCTGTCGACTCTGTGTGTGTTGAACTACATCGACGATTCGTGAATCTATTTAGTCTCGTAGATATCAGAAAATATGAAGAATAAATAAGCATTATTCACAAAATATATTTATGTTAAATTAAACAGACAATATATTAGCAATTGTATTATTTATATACTCGTCGAAGCACACTGAAAAAACACATGGAGCGTCCGTCCATGTTACACACACGTTCTTTTCCTGTTAAAACAAAAGATCATCGTCTCGACATCCGCAAACGCTTATTCTGCTGCATACTAATATGATGGCGACGCATCACATCATTATACAAATGAACTTTTCAACAAAATAGATAACAATTCTAACGTTTCAAACGACTGTTTCATTAACAGCAGCAAAACGATAAAAAGAACAGGAGAAAAAGTCCATCGAAGAAATCAAAAATTCAGCCAAACATATTCACTTGTTGCACGCCAGCAACGTTTAATGACATCCAAGTCATCGCCTCTGTAGCATTATGCGCAACACAGCCGTAAATAGAGCAGCTCGTAAAATACCATTAATTCGCGTACGCTTGGACAAATTGCCCTCGCGAGTCACGCGACAAGTCTGACAAAGAATGCGCGTATAATTCGCCATCTTGTACGACGACAGGTTCTCGTACCTTTGACAAACGTTCACGCCGATCGTTACGAACCTGACGTTCGGGAGTTGGAAATTTAGTTCAAGCTTACAAGGTTGAAGGAAAACGAGTGGAGAAATTGTTTCGACTCGGTCAAGGAATATCCCCCGCGGGTGTAATATCCACGTGGGAAGAAAGACGATCCGTTTCCACGCCGGTTAATCGCATCAAGCGAGTGAACTATCCAGTGTTATGCAAATTTCAAGTTCACATAACCGACGCGGCATTCGCTTCCACAGTACATTGGTCGATTTAATCGGGGCTGTGTTAATGTTGCCGAGCAAATCCTACGTCGAACAAGCGTTGCATTGGTCAGATGCGTTCAGCAACGCGAAATCGCTTAATCCCTCTTCCTCCATTTCCACGCTTTATCTGTTTCGATCTCTTTGGAGCGTTAAGGATTGCAATCCCCGGCCCCGTTTCCAAAGCACGAGAATTCTAACGAGACGACGTCTGGACGATGGGAATCGCGTTATTAAATTCCCCTTTGTTGTTTACTCTAACGAACTTGCCAACTCTGCGAACGTTTAAAGAGCCGCGACACCATCGCGGTTATTTCACCTTTCGTGTTCGTTTCTTCAACGTTAACGGCCTCGTTAAACGTCCGCTCGGTGTTTCACGTGAAATGTTCCTTCGTGTCCACGACGATTGAAGAGTCGAGTCCAAAATCTCAACGTCGGTTGGAGGAAAAGCGAAGATAGAATCGACCCCTTTTCACGGTAGTTGATCTCTGTAAATTGGCGATGACAACGTAGAAGCTACGTGCCGCGTTTTAATTAACTCTGTCGGCCCCTCGCGCTGGAAAAACGCGCTCGAGAACGCCTGTCTGGATTTATTATAACCAACTTGGAGAAATTCGATTCTTCGCGCAGTGTAAAACCTGAAATTAACGTGGAAACCAAGTTTAAATACAACGAAGGTAAAATCAGCTAGCGAACTATTCTTTAGCAGCGAAATGTCAAGCGTCAAGGTGTCAGCTTTCTTCAGGAGATAAAATTGGACGCGCATATATACATATAGGTCGTTGATATAAAATTCACGGAGGGGCGAAATTTTTATCAGAATATTTTCAACAATTATTCCCTACGTGTTTGGTCCGTACGAGAATCCGTCTTGGATCGTCTGTGAACACGTATCCAACAGCGGCCGCTAACCCTTAGCGAGTACCTGTCAAGGACAGCGTCTATCCTGCGGTCAGCCAGTGGTCGCTAGTGGTCACTTTCTCTAAAATCGTTTCTAGCAACTATCTCTGACTATAGTAGACATTGCCCGAGAGTTCCTTCTCCCTGTCAACTATCTCGATTGTTCCACGATTGCAGTGCCCACTTTGGATCAGCGATGAGAAGCGACCCAAGTTACTTACTTTCACAATTTCAGTTCACTTTTACAATGTAGCAGAATCGTCGAAACAATCGACGAAGATTTCTCGGTGAAATTCAATAAAACTCCCCCCGACACTTTGAGATGAAAACGAACTCGACTTTTCAAAGAACTTCTTATCTTAGAGGCTAGCAGGTTACCAAAATGTCGAAATCCTACGGCACGAAATTACTCGATCATTAGAGCCGCCGATGCGGAAGACCATCAGCCAACTACACGCCGTGTACGTTACGCTTGCGTAACACACGCAACAAGAAATCCACGAATAAACGTTGGAATTAACTTTGCTCGTTCTCCGATATTGTATCCGAGACTCGGCTGCCGCGTAATGGAGAAAGTCAAGGGACGAAGTAAAATGAAACGATCCCGAAACGGAAATAAAGTCCCCCAGCACTTTTCTCCCCTTTCTTCCGGCAGTTCTTCGCCTCCTCTTCGCCACCCTCCGTAGCTAGTTGCTGCCATGGCTCCGCCAACTCGATCAGACACGTTGTATCTCCTCGAGGAGGAGACGATTCGCGTTATCCGCTCGAGTTTACCCGTTCACTACACTTATTCCGATGATGAAACGTTCCTGGACGTGGAATCTGATATCCTGCTGGATATTGAGTGGGTCTCGTCGAAACGAGCGGGGGATGCGCGTACGGAGGAAAAATCTCGCGGCAATATCACGTCGGAAGACGAATCACGTTGTCATGACTGCCGGCGCGCTTCTCTCTCCCGTTCTCGAGCTGTTCCGAAAGACGATGAGATTATTTTCGGCGGTTCCTGTTGCGGGGAGAACGACCTATTTTCCGCGGAATCTTCGCCTCGTCGTAACGCGATTCGCTAGACGTTTCGTTGGAAATTGCCCCGATGGATTTTCATTGTTTCAGACACGTGCCACGCGCTACATTCGAGAGAAGATATTCGATCGATAAAGTACAGCAAAGCTTTATATAGCGATAAGAATGTTTCAAATTAGCCTGCTGTGTGTAGCAATGCGAAACATCTTGACTTGAGATCTTCCATTTTGCGCAGAAGTTGATGTAACATGAAACGCAAGCTAAGAAAGATAAGAAACGTAGAAAGAACTTGAAATTTCTTCTTTTCCGTCGAACCCTTGGCCTTCTGACAAGAGAGGTAAATCGTATAGTCTTGCAATTGGGTTAAAATCATTTCGTTGTTCTCTCGTCGTTCGGATTTTATTTATTTCAGAATATTTCGATGAGAGACAGCCCGGCGAAATCTCGAAAAAAAGCGAAAGAAAAAAGAAAATGAGACAATAAACATTCACGCCCGTTATCTTATCGTTGGAAGGAAGGTGTTCGTGACGAGACGAAAAATAAAAGCGCGAAACACACGCCATGTAGCGTGCGCGTCGCTAATACGTACGCATCTACCAATGAAAAACCACCACCAAGCGCCTCTTTAAATCGTTCACCCTCGTCCTTCACTCTCGTTGAAACTCTCGAACGAACAATAACCGTTTCCCAAAGGTTCGCTCTACGAATGAAATCTAATTATAGCGGGATGAAACACAGAGGTCGCTTATCACGTCGCTGGGAGACAGATTATTTTCGTTGCATTTCAAATCCCGGAAAGTTACCCGGAATTTTTCGATCGTTCGTTCAATGTCGTATTCCGGCCGACGAAAGAACGCAAAGACTGACTGGCATTTCTTTTCATCGGGCTCGGTCAATTCCCGGAGTCGAGCTGACGCGTGCTCTCCCGGACTCTCTTATGAATATTTATTACAACGATTTCACGACTCTCGAACGATGAATTTAAAGGGTCACGGCAGAGCTGCTTTCAATCGGTGGACATTAATTCCACTTTGTGGGATTATTTCTCTCTCTCTCTCTCTCTCTCTCTCTCTCTCTGTCTGTCTGTGGAAGAGAAAGATCGACGTGTTTTCGGTAATCTTCGCATCGAATTCGCGATACTTGTCCATGTATCCCAAAGTAACGGGCAAACGTTTAACGAGACCAAGGATTCGCACGGTTATCTCGGTAAAAAGTTGTCTCCGCTTTTTTGTTGACGTATGCAGGTTTATATCCGATTGAAGCGACAAAAACCCAACAAAGTTATAGTTAGAGTCTCGATTGAAAATTTCAGCAGTCAATCATTTATCTAACGAATAAGAATCAGCTACTGATCGATGTTGATCTTTGAATATTTATATAAAAAATTCTAGTGACGCTTCCTGTTCCTTGACTCGTCAATTTGCCAACGACTTTTTTTCAAAGAATCGGTAACGATCGCACATTTCGCCCTCGAACTCGTCCAAAAGGCCGCTCTCGTTTCTTCATTGTTTAATATGAAATAATCCAATCCGTAAATTATTCCTGATCATTGCCACGCAGCGTTGTGTCGCATTAATTTCATCCAGTGTCCATCCATTCTTCCATTTGTCTTCGTTTCTCGCTGATCCGCATTAATTCAGCCGGCATTCATAAATGCATAAAATTCAACGAGTATTTACCTGACAATGCTTGCGATTCAATTTTTGCCTATCGATCCTTCGTAACATTCGGCGAGCATCCGGCGTGCTACGTAAACAATTCGTTCAATTAAAAAGAGCGAAAAAGATGGATAGAGGGTGTTTGCACATGTGTTTTCAACACGGACAACAACGGCGGGAGGGGGAGGGAATCACGAGTTACAGCGATTGTCCGGCTCCCCGATTCGTTCTTCGTGCGACAGTATTGAGATATACCACCGTTGCTGCGTCATAAATAGACTGTCGGCGTAAATTAAACGAAACGTAAAACATATTCAGGCTGGATACGTTATCGATATGACTGAAGGGATTGTGGCGAGAATAGCCGGGATGGTAGGAAGGTGAAAAGGAAGGTGAATGTTCCCGCTGTAGCCACCTCGTTTATCAGCTACACTCTCGCTCGTAAGTCTGGAATTTTTCTAACGTTGATACAAAGTTTTCTAATCGTGTACGCGTGGGAAAATTAAACCCGAAATTAAATACGTGATTTGTAATAAATGTAAAGTTATTACATTAGTAATACTGCATAGTTATTACATTAGTAATATTACATAGTTACAGGGTGAATATTGTCGCTGTAGCCACCTCGTTTACCAGCTACACTCTCGCTCGTAAGTTTGGAATTTTTCTAACGTTGATACAAAGTTTTCCAATCGTGTGTACGCGTGAAAAATTAAACCGAAATTAAATACGTGGTTCGTAATAAATGTAAAGTTATTACATTAGTAATATTACATAGTTACAGGGTGAATATTGTCGCTGTAGCCACCTCGTTTACCAGCTACACTCTCGCTCGTAAGTTTGGAATTTTTCTAACGTTGATACAAAGTTTTCCAATCGTGTACGCGTGGGAAAATTAAACCCGAAATTAAATACGTGGTTCGTAATAAATGTAAAGTTATTACATTAGTAATATTACATAGTTACAGGGTGAATATTGTCGCTGTAGCCACCTCGTTTACCAGCTACACTCTCGCTCGTAAGTCTGGAATTTTTCTAACGTTGATACAAAGTTTTCTAATCGTGTACGCGTGGGAAAATTAAATAAGTTTATAATAAATGTAAAGTTTATTAATGTAGGAATTAAGGACTACCGAATAAATCCGAATACGACGATGACAAACAGATATCAAGTTCTCTCTATAACTGCACGACTCGCTGCTCTCTGTAACTCCCTAGAACTTTCTAGGATTCCCTAAACTTGCCATAATTCGACACTCTCTCAACATCTGCACTCTACCACTCGTTACTCTTTACTCTCAAACCTCTGTCTTCATACGCACTTCGCACACTCGCGTCTTAACCCCTTGCGCTGGCAACTGGTTCGCGGACCATAACGAGTGACCGAACCATGTACAACAATTCGTCGCAACTTTCTTTCTCTTTCGAACTCGTCGGCATGATGTCACTGAATAGAAATTATTAACAAGTAATAAACTTATCATTTGCTTTGCCTGGGTTACATTTAAATATACTTGAAACTGAGAAAATGTTGCAATTCGCGACAAAATGTTCCAGCGTAAGAGGTTAAGATTGGAACGACAAACAGCCCTAAGTCTGGCATTTTTCGCTGTGACAGTCGCAGCAGGCGATAGTTGCCTCGCCCTTAAGGAGAAATTTCGTGGAACAACGAAACTTTCTCACCCCACGTACATGTGGTTTGTCATATGTGAAATGATCGAGCAGCCAGAGTTTCGTGTCCCCACGCGAGACAATCGAACGCCTGTGGAAAATTATTTGCAAGAATAGAACGTAGAGCTCGTTTCGAAGAAACGAAAGTTGCCGTACTTACAAACGGGGCTGTACTTGCACGGTCGACTGCTCCCCGGTCTGCAATCTGGCCTTTATACCCAGTTGCTCCGTATGAATTTGCTCGCGAATCTCACGGTGCGAATGACAGAAGAGGGATGCACAGCCATATACGTTCGACGCCATACGTCTCGGCATCGACGGATCCATACACCATATGTATGTACTTGGTCGACCGAAGGAACCGCGAAGAATCGGTGCGCGCGGTGTGGTCTCTATTCAAGTTGCCGGTGCATCCCCCGCGCGGTGTGCAACTCTTCCCCCCTTTTCACTGGCAAACCGAGGCTCATCTTGCCTCCTCTTTTCTTCCTCTTTCCGCCCCGTTTTCATTCCTTTTCTTCCGGCACATCGCTGCAATTTATGGACTGCTTCAGGAAGGCGGCGAGATAGAGAGGACAGAGAGGGCCGACCCGATAAATCGCTGGTCGTAAAACGCGCGGAGATCGCTGCTGCGCCAGAGTTACGGGGAGGGGTTCGATCCTTGGACTGACGAGGGTTAGAGTCGCGTACTATTTTCGATGCCGATCGAACGGTTTCCTTTCTCTTCGTCACCCCGAAAGAGAGAGAATCTTTCTCTCTCGGGTACGGGGGTAAAGTTGTTTTTGGGGGAGGTTCCCGGTGATTTTTCGCGATGACGGGAATTTTCATAAGACGGGGATGGAATTTAAGATCGGAGGCAAGAAGAAGCCTGAGCTCGAAAGTTGGCAAGTTCGATTGGTTCTCAGTCTTAAACGGCGAGGTGAAGCTGAGTTGGATCTGAGAGCCAGTTGGATGAATTCCGAGTTCCGATTAGCTCTGACAGAGATGTGGATATTGCGAAATCCTCTTTTCTTTTTCTTGCATCTCTGGATCCTCCTCTCTCTCTCTCTCTCTCTCTCTCTCTCTCTCTCTCTGCTATTTTGCATTCTATTCATTTCCAGTGTTTCCTTTCACCGATATTTTCTGATTGCTTTATGCCATTGCTGTTTACGGACTTTGTCGGTTCTTTGCAAAGGAAATTACTTATGTTTCTGCGATTTTTTCCCCGACTGAGAAAGAAATATTTAATCTCGAATCAGATTTCTCGAGAAGAAAGATTCAACGCGAACGAGGATACTTTGAATCACGTTGCACGTCGTACGTGTCAGAGGAGCGAAGATTCTTGACGATATTCCAAGAAGAACAATTCATTACCATCGTTCAGAACGATTTTAAGAAACATAAAATCAATGGACACGTATTTCATATCGTGCGTTATTGTATGTGTATTATGGCAGCCGGTGAAACGTTTGGAATTCGAGGCGCATCGCACGCGAACGTACCACGTGAAAAGTAATTCTGTTTCCATCTTGATCATTACGAGATTTATTTGCTCGACAATGGGAATCTGTCTGTTGCTCGTACGAGAGGAAGATGAGAAAGGGGAACGCTCGACAATAGGATGACAGTGACGTATGATTTTTCGAAATATACATAACCGGAGAAGAATCGCGTTCACCTTCGGCCTGTCTAATAAAATCACGTACGTTCCAAGGATCTGATTTATTTTTTTTTTTATATCGAAGCGTCTGTGTCTCTTGAATTCTTCGACTTGTTACTTCTCAATTGGAATTCATTTCCTCGATACGATTGGAACATGAAACGAAAGAAAGAGAAACAAAGTCGATAATGGACAGGATCGTGCAAGCAAGTTATTGGGAAAATTATTCAGATTCCTCTCTTAATATTCGGAGAGAAGAACGGGGTATACTCTTGGGTACGTTTAATAATACTATTGTACAAGAATTAAAAGCCAAGAATTTCAAAAGGAACAAATACTCGAATAGAAATATCCGCGAAATAAAATACTTGCAATCGGAACGAGTAACGATAAAGCTAAACTCGATACGAAATAATTTCTTCGAAAATTTCAAGAGCAAAACGTTTACTCTGTTCGTCGAAGGGTGGCAACGGCCAAGGAATGGAAATCAATTTTCTCAGAAATCACAGCGAAAGAAGAGTTATTCTGGTTTCTCTTATCCGTTTCGATAAACGATAAAAAGGAGGAGCGATCCTTCTGAATTTTCTTCAACCCTTTCGACTTTGCAACCCTTTTCTCTGGAGCACACGAGCAGGGACGAAAATCGGATGATCAGAGGCCGGGGATCAGGGTGTCTCCGATTCTATTTCTTCTTTCGGCCAGTGAACGTGTCCGAGAGAGACTGGCTCGCGGCGAAGATGATTCGTATTCAAGGTCGTTCCCCCAAGGCGATCGAGAAACACGCAGCATCTTCTCCCGAGAGTTGGACGCTCCTTTCACACGTTCGTAGATGGAAGGTTACGTTTGACTCAGCGGTTATTTCGAGTCATTTACTTAGCCTGATAGCTTAGACGATCGACATAATTTATCTACCTTCGCTTCACTTCGACGTTTTCCTTTTACCGCGGTTAATTACCAACCCGTATAAAGATGACGAACGCTTCCAAACCACTAAATCAACGTATCGCCGATAAACGACAACTATGTGGAAACGGGTCTTCCTTACCGAGAAGAGCATCTTTTGGCGACGAAACGAGAAAAACGACACTTCTCTCGTGATCTCGCAACCGTGTCATGGTAATCTTCTTCCTCCGTG
Source organism: Tetragonisca angustula (assembly GCA_036937485.2). Classification (NCBI taxonomy): domain Eukaryota; kingdom Metazoa; phylum Arthropoda; class Insecta; order Hymenoptera; family Apidae; genus Tetragonisca; species Tetragonisca angustula. The sequence continues at coordinate 709,533 of JAWNGG020000181.1, forward strand.
GTTTTTAACGCGCACGGTCTGCACGTGCGCAGATGTCTCGAGAGTTGCGCCAAGAAGAAGGAATTTTCTTCTTGAAAGGAAAAGGAGTTTACGAGCGATTTTACATGCACGATCGCCTCCAGTTTCTTTACAGATCGAAGAAACAAGTCTGAACTGCCAATGTCGATCCTTTGATGGTACGAGTTTCAGAACATTCGTCTTTCTAACGTCTGCCTAAACTCGTCTTTGATCTCAATTTTCAAGGTATCGCAGTTTAAAATATGTCGAGAGGTTCTTCTTGAATTTGCCGCTGTCTACGGTCTATTCAATTGAAAGTTTCGCAGGGAAATTGATCTCTTGTTCGAAATATATTTGGCGTTAACTCGTCAGCGGGAATATTGCTGTAACGGTGAGAAATTTGCCATGGTGCAGAGAGAGAGAGAGAGAGAGAGAGAGAGAGAGAGTATGCAAGGACAGGGAACTTTATGCGCTGCAACGCGTGCATAAATTCAAGTTTGCAGCGAGCCCTATTCGAGCCCTATTAGATGCTTGCTAGACGAATATCTATGTGCACTTATAGTCTACCTACATATGTATCCCATCCTTTTGTTGCTCACTTTTCGATAATATCGATTCTACCAGCTGTTCACTTTTCTCGATAACCCTCCCGTTATCCGAACTGTTCTTCTTGCCGCGTCAGATTCTGAATTACTTTCCCAAACATGTGGAATTTCATGCGAAAGGTATAGTCTGTAACTAACAACACGTGACGTTACGTTACAATTCAGGCAATGTTTCGTCATCGGCGTAAACATAATTTCTAAAATGTTCTTAAATCTCAAGACTGTATATTCTCTCTCTCTCTCTCTCTCTCTCTCTCTCTCTCTCTCTCTCTGTGTTCACGTATTTTTTTCTCGTCAAGTCTGTGGTATATTCCTTGACATTCGGGAAATGTACAAGTGCCTCTTCCAGTTTAGTTTCGTTTCTTTCGCGCGTAGTTCATCAAATGGAACAGTTCTCGTTGCAAACAGCGGTTGCACATTTTTTCCTATCTTTTGATGTTTTCCACCTTTGTTTCCGGGGAATTGAAGCGGTCTGAAAATATCCACGCAACCAGAAAAATCTCGCAGATTGGATTGTTCCGAAAATTGCGTGTCTTTGGTATGTGCAGTACTTCTGTACACACACTCTCTCTCTCTCTCTCTCTCTCTCTCTCTCTTTCTCTCTGCACAGATTGTATTGTTTCTCTGCCTTTATTGTGTTTTATCGTTGAAAGCAGCCGGAATTTTCGTCTTTTCGCTCGCTAATTCCACTGGGATCCGTTGCAATTTTTCCGCGGATATTCTCTCCAGAGTTTTGCGACTGAAATTCACAGAAATGCTTGAAACAATCTCGTTAGTTTCTCGCGCCACTTGCTAATTTGCACGGTTACACGCGCGACGCGTTTTCATCCAAAGAATCGAACGCTCCCGAAAGTCAAGAATTTAATCGACGAGCGTGTTTCATCGATTCGTGACTCGAAGGTTACCGGCACTTTCAACGCAGCCCTTGCACGCCGAGGTTTCACGCGTCGCTTCGAAACGAATCGATCATTTTCCACGGCGAAACATTGCCCAATAGCCTCGTCAAAAAGTCGTTTCGCGCAATCGGTCTTGCGCCTCTCTCCTTCATCGTCGATGCCTTCTGCCCGTGTCGACAGTTTATCCGATAATTTTTATCGTTTATTCCGGCAGTTCGTCGGCCAAAGAATGGACATTCGCGAGTTCATTTGTTCGTGGCCACTGCCAAGTGACGCTGCAAATTGCACCGGAATGCGCACATCGGGGTTGGTGTAGCGTTAATTGATCGTGTCGTTCGTAGAAAAAAAAAAAAAAAAAAAAAAAAAACAAAAACCCCTTGTAATCGGAAGCGATTCGCTTCGTTTGATCCTCCCTCCAGCAGTTTTATCTTCAGCGAACGTTTAATTAAGTTTTCAAAGGTTTCTCTATCCTGTCTTCCTTTGCCTTCTATTTGAACTTTCAAGTTTCGTGACGTTTTCTGACATTTCCTCTACAAAGAAGAAGAGGGACAAAGAACATCGAGAACAAATAACGTTTACTACTACTTGTTCTCGAGGAATACGTTCGACGACGGCGGGATAGATGCGTACAAACCAGATTCACGTGAAACAAGTAGATATATAACAGGTTGGGTTTGGTTTCGATGTTGGGATGTTCGATTATTTGGCTATTCGATTGGGATGTGTTCATTAATTAGGATCTGTCGTTGGTAATGATCGTCTGCGGTGTATCTTGTGATCGTTGAGCGCTATATCTATGTCAAATTTAGGTCGGCCGTTTGCAGTTGCAGCAGTTTGCAACCGAGAATTAGGATTGATTGTACTTAGCAAACCATCGGTTAAGTTGCTTCCGCTTCTGCTATACAGAAGCTGCTGCTTCGCCTTCAGTTTCCTTTTTCATTTTAACGGACTCGATCGTCTTTGACCCAACAGGAATTGTTCAACGCATTGTACTTGTTGTTTCCCCGCATAATATTTATGTAACAATCGTACAATGGTAGAATACAATTCTACAGACGTTTGATTTTATCGATACCATCGTTTCATCATTATTGAGAACGTTTTTTTTTTTTATATAACACAACTTTCTCGTCGTCCGTTCCTTTTCATTCTGCTGAGAAATGTACGACGAAGCGAGGCCGGTTGGACAATCGATATTTCGAATTGATTCGGCGGAAATTATTCATCACGGTCAACGCTCGGATACTCCAATATGGGAGTTGTCTAGCAAACATAGGCGAGGCCCCTTTGTTGATACGTCACATGTCGTTGCTACATTTGTAGAGACCAGTGGCTCTGAACAACTCTCCGCTATATATCGAGCAATCTTTTATCAGCGATTGAAATCATACTCGCAAATGGAGTAAAGCGGGGAGCCGCTCTCTTTCTTTCTTTTTTTTTCTTCTCCTCTTCCCATCAGATTGTTCAGAACTTCAATTTCGTCCGGGCACTGACGGAAATTAAATCATTATTTCGAGAGTTCAATATTTCGCGGTTCTGTGGTGTATTTTCCAAATTTCGCAATTGCCTTCAACGGCTGTCGAAGACTCTGCCCAAAGGGTGATATTTTAATCAAGCTGTTAGGTCACGTAGACCGAGTTCTCTTGATCATCGGTTAAATTACTCGATAATGAATATTGATGGAACAATTTGCTGGTTAACCAGTGTTTAATCCGGATCCAGGTGTGCGAGTGCGCGAGTTCACGATCCTATTGTTCGGTTATTCAGGCTAACAGATTCTCTAGAGGTTGCGACAGGTGTCAGCGGTCCCAGACGTGACAGTGTGTGACCCCTGTGTTAGGCTCTAGACAGAGTCAGGTTGGATCTTACTCGAGACTAGTTCAAATCTGGGGTAAATCCAATACATACGCTACCAGAGGGTGCTACCATATTCATTCCCATCGTCTGTTGTAACTTTGCAACTCGATATCCTCGATCGTATGCATATACAATATAATTACACGCCGAGTTCTTGGATTTGTTAAAAAGTTCAGACGGTGCCAAACTATTTCTGTCCGACAGACGATCCAAGACCCCGTTTCAGAGGGTCGTACATCTTCTCGAATATCTTCTGTAATAGTTCAGCTTGCTTGTCCATCGGTCCACTCTCGAGGGGGGAGGGATGAATCGAACGTGAATCGAACGTTGCGGCTGGCAGTATGTATTTCGCAAGAACGTCCGTCCGAGCTATTTTGCAGCGCGCGAGTCTTGCAGCGAGCCGGCTCAGTTCTTGATGTATGAGAGTTGGCGAATACGGGGTTGGGCATCCTATTGTTCGAACGGTTAGTCCAACTGACAGAGACTGGAGGAGCCACGACAGGTGTCAGTGGCCCTGTGCACGCGCCACTGCAGATACAAGGGTCATGCGGTGGTTGTTTTGACGCGGCTATCTGTCAAACAATCGTGGTTCGCCGTAGTTCTGTCACATGGTTCACGGAGGGGATCCTCCGGTCCCGCGGTAGATGATTAACCACGCTTAACCACGTCCTATAACGCGGTTTACAATTAATCACCGCTACCACCGTCGCCATTTGTTCTCAACTCGCGACGATCCGCTCTCCTAATATCTGCGAATAGCTCTGACAGTTGTCGAACGAAGAGTCACGCGCTCTGCTTCTGTTCGAGGAAACTAACGTAACCGAGTTAGACTGGTGTCGATTCGGTTTTCGGCGAAGATTTCTAAATTTATTTTTTTTACAAGTAAATTAATATTATTGTTTCCTTTTTTTTTTTTTTTTAGTTTCGACACAGAGGCGGGCCTAGTTGCTTTTACTAATATCGAAAATACGTTGCGCGTATTACCTCGTTCACCGTTTCCCCGTTTTTAATTAGATTTTTCTCTAGCTATTCAATTTACACGTACGTTGAACGTACTTCAAATTGAATTCTACAACTTTCGGCGTTAACGAGAGTTCGAATATATTCAGCTAACGTTCAACTAGCAACGTTACGCGACGCATACGTTTAGTTTTTCTTCTTCTTTTTTTTCGTTTTTTCTTTTTGATTTTACGACGATCTTTTTTCCGCGTAATCGACGCTTTGTCGATCCTCGTATTTCTCGATCGGCGGTAAAAGTTTCACGAGAAGCGTGGCTCTCTCGCGCGTTCGCTCGGTCGCAGTTTACTTTCATCGTTGCATCAAACTTTCCGTGCTCGTGAAGAAACCTATTTTCAGCGTGTTTTTCTTCTTTTTTTATTCTTTTTAACAACAAAGCGAAAGCACCGACCAAAATATGTTTCGGCAACTTTTCCGGAACGAAATGCAAAGAAGAAAATCATCTCTCGCGCGAAGTTTTCCCACATTTTTCCCCGTTTCTTCGAACAATTCCCAGTTACAACGCGATTTGCAACTTTGTTTCTCTTTCACGGTGCATTTTTCGCTCTCGAAGCTGCGATCGCGGTGTAATTAGAAAACGGATTGCATTTAAACGCGAGGCTCCATTCGCGCTGCACGATTTGTCGAGGATAGGTAACACGAGAGTACAATGCCAGTTTGTCAGTGAAAGGATCGTCTAAGCTGGACAATTCATCATATTTGTCGTGAATACACTGATTTTCCACAGTCTGTTGCGAATCTAGCTGAGCTTTAGACCAAGTCACGATCTTGGAAAGGATCTGTCGAGACTGAATTTTGTCGAAAGGAAGACCAAAGGGGAAAAATCAAGTAACGAAGCAAAAAATTTAAAGCATAAATCCATTTTCGCGTAACGCCAGAAAGCACACTGTAGACATTGATCGAAACGTACAACGAGCTTTAAAATTTCAACGAGATTTAAAGAAATGTTACACCGAACATCGGAAGATTTACGAAAACTTGGCAAAATATAAGTTTGAGAACAAATCGTCCGACGAAACTTGACATTAGCAATGAAAATGAAGTGGAGCTTGCAAATATAACATTTCAAGCGACAAGGATAACGAGTTTGTGCCAATTAAACAGATAAAGTTAATCGTTTTGAATCACAGTGGTGACGTTGAATAAAATTTACTTTTTTCTGAAATGTCGTTCTGATTATTTTTCTTTTTTTTTTTTTTTTTGCTAACATACGTGGACTTTATTCACGCGCGTAAAACGAATCCACGTGGTACAGACACTCCGCGTAAGCACTTGATTTCGTTTAATTGGCCGAATGTTCCACGAATAAATTACATTCTTGGATATCGGAACATCCGTCGACGAATTTCCTTAATCTTTTTGCCAAAAACCACCCATGGATGGATCGTCGAAAGTCTAAAGAGGTGTGGCGCAAACGTTTCTCGTTAAGAGTTCAGGTCACCCTTTAACCTGGCCGACACGAAAGAACTGGCTGGAGGTATTCTTATCGAGACAACCTATCTAATTATCGCGTCAGGAAACGAGTCAGAGCGGAGCGTGGTCGAGCGTCGGCGGTCGGTGTTCTCTCGCGGGAGATCAATACCCCCGTGTCCCGTGCGCGTTATTAAATCGTGAACATTACGAGCTGACGTTACAGGCGTGACAAGTCAGTGCATCGCTCGGATTTCCGTGCGCACGTGCACGCGGAGAAATACGACCGCTCGAAATTACTAGTCGATACGGATCGCCGCGGCGTTGGGTTAAGTTGAACTTCTCGAACCGCTCGAATCAATATTTTCCAAGGTACGCTGTATTATTTAGAAGAAAAAACAAAAAAAAAAAAAAACAAAAAAAAACGGGTGAAAATTATAATACTCTCTTACATGTACATATTGCATATTGCATGTTGGTCAGAGTCCATTCCAACAACTTTTTGACCGAGCTTGGAACGTCCACTCGTCGCGAATTTTTTTTAAAAATCAGCCGGCGTGTCGCGTCCTCTCTCGCCTTCATCCTTCTCTCGCTCTTGTTTCATCGATTCTGAATTCTGGCAAGTGTTCGCCCACGTCGCTCGTATTTCTTCGAATAACAGATAGCATTTTGTACACGTTCTTTCCTCCCCCTCCCCCCTACCGTCCCTTGATCTTGCTCGTATTCTTTACTATCGAGCCACCGTAAAAGAACCGTGTTTCGTTTTGCCTTCCATTGGATAACATTCCTGGGCGGATCGGGGAGGTTGCGTTGCGACTTGCAACTGCGACGGGAGAGATAACCGGAGAGAGGCAAGAAAGCGAGGGAGAGATAGAGAGAGAGAGAGAGAGAGAAAAAAAACGTCGAGGACGCGGATCGATTCAACGAACGGGAGGAGAGCGAAAAGTCACTCGCGACACACTCGGGATCGTTTCTCGTGGTTACGAAGTAGCTCGAAAGCCGAAGTAGACAGGGTCCGTGTTGATCGGTCTCTCTCTTTCTCTCTCTTCTTCTCAGGATCGCTCGTTTCGTTTTGGCGAAGATCCTACACACCCACACCTCCGCCCTTGGATTCCCTTTCTTGTACCTTCGGATCAAACCACCGCCGACAGACCAGAATCTCGAGAGCGCGCGCGATGTACTCGCCGAGGAAAAAGTGTTATTGCTTTCGGTGGCCTACATACGGAGAGGTATGTCCCTTTCGGAAGTGTCCGACTTCAATTTCCAGCACAGTCGAGTAGTGCCAGTCGACTTTCAGCGACGAGTCGCCTCTCTCTCTCTCTCTCTCTCTCTCTCTCTCTTCGTCGTGTCTCTCGCGTCTCTATTTCCCAGAGAATTTGCATCGAGGTTTTTCATCATTTTTCTCGCGTTGCCGTCTCTCGGCAGAAACTAACAGAAATGAAATTAACAGTGAATTTCGCGTCCCATTCAAATGCGCCTAAATGCGATTCTGAATCGTGAGCGTCTCGCGTTTCGCGTTTCGCGAAACGAAACTTACAACCGGGGCGGTAATCAGCCTCGCGCGATAAATTTACACTGTATTTTTAAGCAGAGTGCCATTTCAGACGTTTCCGCGCGTTCTCTTCAAATTTTTACAAATTTCCACACGAACGGGAATTATTTCGCGATGAATGTTTTTCGTTTTCTTTTTTTCCTTTGCAGCCTCGGTCGGGAGTGTCAGATATTTTCTTAAATCCATCGTGGCCTGGCCGCCACGTTTGATCTCCGTTGCGCAAACGTTCGATTCCGGGGGATGTTCGATATTGGCTGGACACGCTTGGCGTTATCGCGCTAGTAAAATTCCGCCCGGCGCAATAGCCGAGGCGGATTAGCCCTCGTAAAACTTTCGGCCCTCGTACGACGTACGAGAAGCGAGGGAAAACTTCATTTTTCTGGGAGAGTTAAGCGCCAGGCGCGTCTCGCACACGAGGGTGTGCTCCGTTCGAGTGCTGCACGCGCTCGTGCATCGTGTAAAAGTGAAAAGTTTCGCGCGCGAAAACTCGCGGCGGAATGTTTATTTTATTGGGAGGTTCCCCGGCGACTTTCAACCGTTTCAACAGTTATGAGCTGGAATCACGAAGTTCTGGAAGTTGAAATTGAAATAAAGTGGAGGAGGGAACCGCGGAACGGTTTTCCAGCCTAAGTTTCCTTTCGCGGTAATGGATACGTTTATCGGGGACTTGTTTTTTGTTATTCACGTAGGAAATTATCAGTCGCGAGACGCGCCCGTAGCAAACGCGACACGATCGCGCGCGTCTGCGAAAGGATTCGTAAAATTGAATTGGCCAAATCGGATTCGAAGCTTATCGCGATATAACGCGATTAAACCGCGGGAAATACGCTCTGTGGCGTCTGTGGGGATACGAAGCCATGTCTGTTTGAATTCGTCATTCGTTGATTGCGGTTGTCGCCGACCAACTGATTGAAAAAAATATCACCTGTGCGAATTTCATCGTGTTTAGAGATTTACGTCTGTTGTAATTGAGCATCGATCGATCTTTACTTTAACGAGACCAACTATTTCTGCTTGCAGGTACAGACGCTCGATTTGCCATTGTCCGCTGGCGGAAAATCAGCCGGCGAACACTCACCGCACGACCTTTCGTAAGTCGAAATTTACAAACTTGAACATTCAGTTTTATTAAGAGACACGGTCGACCGATTACACCGCGCGACGCGCAGTTTAAAGAGATTTGGAAAATCCGGGAAGGGACGTTGCGAGAGCGTCGTGCAAAGCCAGAGAGAAGTCCGGGGATTGTAGCGAGGGGGTGAAACGGAAGGAACGATAGAGGAACGGTGGCCGAATTAAGTACGTTGGATTAAGCGGCGCCGCAATCGCGCGTGTTAACGACATCTTACTATGTATCGGGATGGCTTGATCGGCCCCGGTGAAAAATGACGCCATTTACGGACACGATTTCGGCTCAGCTCGCCAGGGATAAGTCCCGAACCGATACGTAAACTCGCTGAAACTCCGCTTCGGGGGTCATTCGTTCGCCTGCCGGACCACAAATTGAGCGGTTTGTTTCGTCCTGGCCTCCTCCCGGGTTTCGTGAAAAACCGCGAGGGGCTCGTGAGCCTCGGCAACGAGTTGCTGATGCTCGCGATTTGTCAGCTCCGAGAAGAAATTCCCTTGGACAGTCCGTAAGTCTTTCGCGAGAATTTCCTGATTACACTGGCAACTTTTGAGCCGGGAACTGGCACGGGGATCTCTCTCAGCCAAGTTTCCTCTGTATCGGATCACTGTCCAGGGGAGAAAGATTGCGCCCAGTTTTTTTGATTCGGTTTTCATTCGATTTGCAAATCTCTCTCTTTCTCTCTTGCCTCTTGCCGTGCAAATCGAACTTGTTGGTGGTCAACGATTGCTGACCTTCTCGGACGAGCTCGGGGATGTCGCCGCTTTCTATTTTACTGTTTCTGTTTTTTTACTGTTGTTCCGCTGTGGCGGTATACTATCGGGATGTCTTCCCTGTTGCTATGTTCTTGTCTCGATCGAACAACTTCTAAAGACGTTCCACGTATAGTTTCGAAGTAAATATATATTTTTCTCACTGTTATCTGGACACGTGTTCGTTTCACTAAAACCTAATTGTTCCGTACCAGAATTCCAAAAAAAAAACGGAATTTTCCGACCACGGTGTTAGTATCCCTTTACGAATACTAACTAGTTCAATGTTACCGTCTTGTCTTGGGAGGATTGCCCTTTTATTTACACTATTACACTATTGTCTGTATTATTATATTTCTTTTATTATGTGTTAGATTTGTACATTAATTGTGTGGCGTTGTTCTCTCGATTGATTCCCTTTTTCGACTGACTGTCTCGAATCTTCCAAACGCTGTCGACTGTCTTTTTTCTTGGAGTGGATGTAAGTGGATGCGTGCGTGTGTGTGAGATGTAAGCAAGGCGAGTGTAGTAGTGAGTCGCGGATGATGGTGTGTCATAGTGCGTAAGACGGAACACTAATTCCATCGGAACTGATAAAATTTTCGCTTGCTTTTGCCTCGCGCGTGTGAATTCTTCGTCCTCTTGAAATTATATAAATCCGCCTCGATCCAACTCGATCCTCGTTACGTCGGTCGCTTCTCATAATCGCTTGCTAAAAAAACACTGATTCGGCTCCGATTCGATTTGCACGAACCTCGAGCGTTTAACCTCGGTCGTTAATTCCTTTGGTCGGCCCGGTTTGAAAAGTCGAGGACCAATTGCAACTCCGATCGCAGGAGGATCGGTGGCGGCCGTGGAACGAGTGGTAGATGTGAGGATTAAGTCGAGAGGGCAGCTCGTAAATCAGAAGCTCAGCCAGCTATGTCTGCGGCGCCGGAGATAATAACCATTTTGCGCTTCCATAGGCTCCGTTCCGCCCCCGTCGTTATAAGCGATCTTACGACAACGGGTACGAGGGGGCAGGAGGGGGAAGGGGGGTGAGGGCGGTGGAAAGAGGAGGAAGGACCCATTCAATTAACTTCGTAAAACGTAAATCGAGACGCTGCTTCTTCTTGACCCCGATCGTTTTCCTATCGTTCGTTCTCCTTTCCCCTTTGTCGCGCCTTCTCTTAATTCTCCCCTCCCTGCAATTTTTCGCCCTACATTGTTTCGTTACTATCTGCACGCTCGACTTTCGAATTTCGCAATTGGAATCATTTGTGAGAAGTCGACGATTTACTGGATCTGAAGAAAATCACTTTCTGCAAACTCGTGTTTTCCTATTGTTTCCCGTTGTTTCGCGCTGAAAGTTCGGCCCACCGTCAAAATTCCGCTTGCGCGTCTCTGCCACCGACGTCGGTTTCTGGACAATATCCGATTCTAACAGAGGCGAGGTAGAGATTTATCGGTGGTGATGTAACGGCTGTTCGATCCCATACCGCATCTTCGGCGCGATATTCGCAGGTAGAGAGAACGTCGAAAGGAATCGCGTAACCGGGCAAGGGAAGGAATCACGGTTTGAATAGCAAACGAGAATCAGCTTCCGCGAACTCTGGCTAAGGTCACGTGTTTGGCGCGAGTTTGTCGAACCCTCGCGGTTTCAGCGTGCTGAACACTCGTCCTGCGTCTTTTTCTCATTCTCTTCCACCTCTCTGTTTCGCACGCTCGCGTACGTAGTATCGTGACCAACGTAAATCACCATTTAATGTTTCAATTGCGATGATCGTTCGGGACGAAAGCGACGTTTTAAACGATTCGAACAGATTTGAACCAAGTTTAAAGCCAAGCCACGTCGCGTTTTATCGTTCGTGATAAACGCACGTTTCTCTGGCTTTCGCGGCTGAACCTCTCTACGGGATCTTCGCTTCTTTATAGGAATTCCCGATACACGCGTCACGTTTCGGTTGGAATCTGCATCGAGGGTCGTGGTATTTGAGGCCGCGCGGTTGCGCGATTCACGGTGAATATTCTTTCCGAAAGTACGGAAAGGACGTAATGCCGTCACGTATCGAGGAAACGGCGTGAAAGATCGGCCGTTCGTGTCTTTCATGAAACGCTTGTACGTTCGTACGTACGTACGGCGGATCGATCGATAGCGATGGCGCGCGCGGTGGAGAAATGCCATCCCACACATTTCGCAAAGTCGATGAAAATCGTGGAAACGTCTTCGAAAGACGAAAGATCTTTCTAGGTTTGTCGCGCTGGATCAACCACTTGCGCTGGCAACTGATCTCGCGGATCATAACGAGCGACCAAAACCGTATACAATAATTCGGTCGCTCTCTTTTTCAACTCGTCGGTGTGATATCACTGGATAGAAATGATTGAAAAGTAAATAAATTTATTACTTGCTTTTCCTGGGTTAAATATACTTGAAACTATAGAAAATATTGCTATTTTGGGATACAAAATTCTCGACGTGCGTGACGCGTCGTTCAAGCGCAAGAGATTGACTACTTGCGCTGGCAACTGATCGCGGACCATAACGAGCGACCAAAACCGTATACAATAATTCGGTCGCTCTCTTTTTCAACTCGTCGGTGTGATATCACTGGATAGAAATGATTGAAAAGTAAATAAATTTATTACTTGCTTTTCCTGGGTTAAATATACTTGAAACTATAGAAAATATTGCTATTTTGGGATACAAAATTCTCGACGTGCGTGGCGCGTCGTTCAAGCGCAAGAGGTTGACCATAACGAGCGACCGAACCGTATACAATAATTCGGTCGTTTTCTCTTTGAACTCGTCGGTGTGATATATCACTGGTTCGAAATTATTGAGAGTTGATAAATTTATTTTTCGTTTTGTCTATATTGTTTCACTTAAATATACTTAAAACTGAGGAAATATTACGATTTTACAAAAAATTCTCGACGTGCGTGGCACGTCATTCCAGCCCAAGAGGTTAAGGTTAATTTCAGTGGCACCGTGTGTGGAGTGCCGGTTCCTCCGGAGAGTATAGTGGCGAGATGGCGGTTCGATGGCGGTTCCTTTGGTTTGGGACGGTCGACCAGGACACGGGGTCACCGCCGGATAGGAACCACGACGGCATATCAAGCAGTTCCAGACACGGTCGAAGATTAATGCACGCCGGTCCCGATGGTCGGTTGCGGATCTAAGACGATTACATCGTGCTTAAGTTCCGGCGATCCGTCGACTGTGCCATCTTAATCACATTGGGGCGGGTCACGTCGCCGGACCGTGCGCTATTCTAATTAGTTGATCCACCTTTGGCCATCGTGCTGCCCTCGCGGCAGAAACACGCGTAGCCCCGTGGAGCAGATGTTAACGCGAAACATGTACCAATTAGTGGACGAAGCTCCTCACGGTGAGCTTATACTCTGCTCGTTTGACGAATCGCGCATCCACTCGCAGACGCACGCAGATGCATGCGTTTTGATATCAGCCGTTCGTCCTTCCTCCCCTTCCTCGTCCTGGCTGCGGTAGGTTACGTGCGTCGCCACTAATTAGGGGACGCGATCGGTTCACCTTATTACGGGGGCGCATTATCGTGTAAGGGACGCCGTGATCTGTAATACTATTAGCATTAATTGGAATGGAGTAATTAACCTTTGGTGGGATGGCACGCCGTTCGGACAAGCAGATACACCGCTTATATGCGGCTAATACGCGGTTTATGCGTGCAGGTTAGCTTCCTTTTGTCTCTCTTTTCACTCTCCCTCGCGAATGGTTGGAAACGCGATTCTTGGAAATTCTCGTTCACTCGTGGATCTTAGGTTCAGCGATCCCACGTTCATCTCGTCGTTAAATTTCCATCGGCTGTAGAAAAGCTTTAATAAGCGTTAATGAAACCACATTCGAAATCACAGTTGGCGCAAGTTTAATCCTTTGCAGTCCTGCATCAAACGTTTCAATTTTTTTTCTTGTTTCCGTCAATGTTGTTTCGTTGAGACTGAATTGTCTCGTGGCTTTCGAAAAAAAAAAAAAAGAAAATATGACGATTTGCAATTTCATTTGCAAATTAGCGACGTTAGTTGGCAAACGATATCTCATCGTCTCGTGTGAAAAACACGCTTACTAATTTCTGAGACGACTCGGATCAGTTCGACTTCATTCATTCCGATCGTTTCGTTCTGGTTTAATTCCAACAAGTTCCAAGTTCAGTGACTTTCCAATCAAAATCCACGCGGCTGCCTACCTCATTTTCGACTCGTGCCGTCGCTTCTCTCTCTCTCTCTCTCGAAGCGGAGTCAGAGCTTCGTATCCAACATCAGGGACGTGCATCCTGACTATCAAGCAGATTGCATATTACTTTATCGTGCGAAGGGATGACTGGAATACGTGTGAACTGAACTTGTTCGCGATATACGCATCTCCGACTAATCGAAAATACCCTGCGTCTCGCCACGATAGTTGAGAACGAGAATTTCCACGTTACATCGATCGTTGCGACACTGTTCTACTTACTATAAATAATATCGTTCCGTCTATCTGGATTTCTCGTTCTCCCTCCATCAATCAATTTTTTAACCATGCAAGAATTTGATTCAATCATCCATCTCGCTGAAATTTGCCTGGAAGACAAGCGAAGACATAGAAATAGAAACATCGAGTCGTCTCGCATTTAAAAATATTTTTATCTCGCTTCTTTCTTCCGTTTTGATTTTATTGTACTTTGTTCGTTCGACCAGGAGTCTCTCTCTCTCTCTCTCTCTCTTTCTCTCGTGCAGTTATGTTATTACGAATTGTTTTTCGAGTTTCTCTCGTGGCGCGGCAGAAGTCGCAACAGAAATGTAGCTAGAAATTGAACTCTGGCAAGATTCATTTACTCTTCGCCGCGAAGAGGTGGCGAGGACGCGTTTGCTCCAACTTCAACTTTGCCAAGCTAATTTAATGTCGTCGCCGCGAGACATGCCTCTGTTCCTCCATCGTCGTGTTGGTTAATACCATTGTTAATTTTGCCCGTTGACGTTCGCTCGTGGCCGTTTTTACCGCTGAACCGTTGCTCCTCCGTTCCGGTCGTTTTGCTCCAGACGTGAATTCCTCTTTAATGGTATTTCTTTGCGATGCACTTTCTGTCGACGACGACAGTCCCTGTCCCTGTCCAGGAATTTCGAAAGCTCAAGCAACTCGCAAGCTTTGCTCCTGGACGGAAAAACTATAATACTTCTGAATTGCATTGTCTTTCAATCAAGAAATTACGATCCGGCGAATAGGAGTACTTATTTGCGAGGAGGATCGATGTCTCGCAAGAATTGATACTCGACTATTTGCGACTGTACATTCGTCACAAACGAACGTTGCTGTTCGTTGTCTTTAACAGTCTTTAAATTGTGCGCGATTTACGTAAGTTTGTCAGTTATTCGAACGAGAAAAGATGGAAAGCCACAAATATTTCCGTCTTCAGGCGACTGCCTGTGTGGAAAGTATTTTTAGGCAAGCCTCCGCGCAGGTGATTTTGAATCGAGACGTCTCAGACCGTTTCTCGACAAGGTGCCGGGGCTAAAATTACAAAAGATGAATCGAGGGTCATTCACGTGTGACTAATAATATCGCTACGATGATAATAATGTTGCATCGATTCTAGAGTCTACACGAGCCTACACGACTTTTGTGAAACTCTCAGTTGAAATATCTCTCGTCAAAGTCATTCGATTGCAAAGTATCGATCGTCACTCTAATCTTCCGTATACGGATGAAACATCGAACGCATGAAGAAAATATGAGGAGAGATCGTACTTTATCTTGTTGATGAAAATGAGCTTCGTCTTCATCCAACCGGTCCGTTTCCCTTCTTTTCTTATTTTCTTCTAGCTCAGGACGTTATCTCATCCTCGCTTTTTTTTTTTGTCGTACTTTTTTCATCGTTTTAGATCGCGCTGTGCGTGCTACACATAGTATTCACACGCTCGGTCCGCGTGAACGTGAGTTTGAAATTTTTCCTTCGGATCGTTGTTCCGGTAGCTTGTTTTTCTTCGGCCGGACGACGAACTCCTAATTAATTTTCTGTCATCGCCTCTCTACCCGGCGATAAATCAGCCAACCAAGTTTCAATTTGCTGGTCAACCGCGCCAGCCGGCGTGAAACTTCTGAAACAGAAATGCAGTTCCGTTAATCAGCGACATTGTTTTTTCATCATGTTCGATTTTACGTTCGATGGAGAATTGGCAATTATCGACGGTCTGATTAATTTTTCGGACGAAATCGCGCTGCACTCTCGATTTGGTTCAACAATTTATAATTCATCGAAACGTTCAAAATTCAAATCGGATTGAATTTTTGCGTCGTTGAGAGATCTTTAAAAATTTGATACCATTCTCTTGGAATGTTTCGCAAAATTTCTTAAATTTCGGCACTCTTGATCGATCGATCGCACTGTCCGTTTAGACCATGAATTTATAATTTATCGAAATGTGCAAAATTCAAGTCAGATTAAATTTTTTTATCGTTAAGCGGTCTTTAAAAATTTGGTACCATTTTCTTGGAATATTTCAGAAATTTGGGCACTCTTGATTTATCGCACTGTCGATTTAGACCATCGATTTATAATTTATCGAAATGTGCAAAATTCAAGTCAGATTAAATTTTTCTATCGTTAGAAGATCTTTGAAAATTTTCTAGGAACATTTCGCGAAAAAGGCAAGCGTGCTGCGTGAAATTTTATATAAATTAGAGAGTTCGGGCAACAAAGTGCGAGGACAGTCGGTTTTCTGTTACCTCTTGCCGTTCCATTTCGCGCGGCAGGCGCGAATTTCAGGAAGGGAAACTATAGTTGGTGGATTTTCAGCGAGCCGCAACAAAGGTTGTCGAGTTACGCGTTCAAGAGGTAATGAATCGATAATGTCGGAACGAATAATGGCGGCAGGAGCGGTTCTCGTTAGACGGATAGAGTCGTTACACGGCCAATCAAATTGATAAGGTTGCAGTTGAGGCGTCGATTAGGTTATCTTCATCTTCGTTCATTTTTCCTTTCCAATTGGAGATCGAGACGTCGTGTCGTTTTGCTCGTGGGGCAAAAGTATGCATCTGCGATGCGTTCGCTGCGAAAATTGCTTAAAAGTCTACTTACCAAGTTCTATCTTGTTTCTTTTCTCTTTTCTCATTTTCTTCATTTTTTTTTTTCATTCTTTGCAAAGAGAATAAAGTGCGAGTTTTCCTGTCGAGTTCGCGTCATCGAATTCGACTACGGTTAATGAAATTTACCAAATTTGCCAAAGCGAACAGCGAACGGTCATCGTTGTCAATGACTTTGTAATGTTCGACGTATTAATAGCGTGAGTGCGCGATGCTCGAGTGCCAGCCACCGGAAGGACAATCAAATTGGCAGAGCGTAGAGAGTGAAGTAGAGGGTTAAATGAAATTAATCCTGCATCAGGGTAACTACATGTATGCGTCGGTTGCGCTGACAGAGGCGCAAAGGTGTTAAATACGAGTTCAAAAGGTGCCTGCGAAATTTAATACTCTCGAATCGTTCTTTTGAACTGGGAACAATATTTTTTTTCTTTTTCTTTATAGATCTTTTATTTCAAATGAAACGCCATTCCGACGTGTAGTAATAGTAATCGTATATCGATTCCGTGTTTCTCGAGCAATAGATCGCAGAGTACGAATGCTGACTGAATCGTCGAACGATTTCTGCTACCTTCTGTTACGTTCGTTTCCTTTTTTTCTGTTTTCTCATCGACAGGCTTTCAACGATGCATTAGTTGGAATATTGTAATCGAAAATTTGATCGTCGCGGTAATATCGTATAACCGGTGCATTAACGCGACGCGGCGTATCGAAGGATCTTGATTCAATCACGTGTGAGCGTGATTAAAATTTAGTAACGAGTTGTTAAACGAAATTGAATTCTTTTCCGAGATCGAAATTCGTTTGCTAAGGTGTACAGAGAAGTCAAGCATTCTGACGCACGTCTTCGTCGAGAGTGAAATAATATAATCGTTACGTCAAAGTATCAGAGTTTTTTACAAAAATGAAACGTAACATTTTCCTAATAACTTTTGAAACGGAGTGTACGCACAGTTTGCTTGCATAGTTTTACGCCTGAGTGCTTTACTACACTCGCTAAGTTTGTTTCGCACAGTGTCAAGAACGAACTTTCTTTTTTAAATAAATCGTGTTTTCACATCTCTTTTTCGTCTCTTTTCGTTTCCACGTCGTTTCAACGTGCAACGCGAACCATCGAAATTAGAAACGTGGAAAACGAATCGTGAAAATGTTGCTACTTGCAGTTATCGAAATAATATAATCGTTCTCGATTGATATCTCGTCGTCCATCCATAACGCGTTAATTATAGGGCAACGCGTTCGATACACGCGTACACATGTTACATCTCGCGAAATACGGTGAATCGATAAAGCGACCAGCAGGGACGAAAGGATACGTCCGATAAAATTAGGTAAAATGGTAAAATGCTTCGTACGATTACGTCGATTGTTCGTCCCGTTGCTGTTAACAGCCATATTGACCGTGTACACCGTGTTAGCCCTGCCTCGCCTCCTCTCTCGCCCACCCTTCCCTTCTTTGTCAGCTTGAAATAAACGGACAGCCATTTCAACGATGATTTCTATGATACTGCCCGCCGCGCCGCGCTACATTATTTGCGTTACAATGCAGCTTGTCGCCCGACATCGTGAAAGTCTGGGGCTGCAATGTTTAATGGCGCGTTCCGACAACAACGATATGTCATTTCAGTCCGCGGCAAATATTGGCACAGTCGTGATCTCCCCCTTGTGCACTCTCGGCCAGCTTAAAATACAGTTGGAAACGAAACGTCTTCTGAAGTTTGTTTAAACACCTCGATTGCTTTAGCTTCTTCAGCGAGCGGCGAACCGTCGTCGACTTCCCCCCCCCCTCTCTGTCTCTGTTTCTTCTAGCTTTTTTTCACGAAAATTTCTCCCCCGACCAAGAATTATACAGCAGACAGAATTTGTCGCGGGGATCGATGACAGACTGCGCTTGTTTCGCGAGTCGCGTTGTCCAATGAAAGCTTTCGTGATTCAGACCTCGGGCACGGCTGTGTTTTTTTTTTTTTTTCTCCCTCCCTCGTTGAAATTTTCGATACCTCGGGCTCAGAGGTCAGCTTTCACTCGATTTTCTCTTGCCATTCAATTTTTATCGTTGAATTTGACACTTGTGTTTCACGTTTCGTTTCCCCTCCCCCCCTTTTTTTTTCTTTTTCTTTCTTTCTGTTTCGTTTACGAAGAGGTACAGATCGTCGATGCTGCATAAATTCGAGAAGATGCCGCGTCAATTCGTTTTACACGCGAGATTGGTTCGGTTTCTGAATAGCCGGCGAAAGTGAGAACCAGAGATGAAAGTTGGCGGTTAAGTAAAACGTAAACTCGACGCGAACTTGCAAACAGGCAAAATAATTCGCAGCGACGTTTCCTCGTTGCTCGTATCGGGGGGATCGCTTTAATTACAAGAACGTTGCAAATCGTACAAAACGCCGGCGAACACGGTTGCGTTTAATGGCCAGAGCGCAGCCTCTTTAAAAGCGAGGAAGTTTGTTTGGAGAAGGCATTAAAGCGTTCGGAAGGTCCCGGGAACATAAAATAAACGAGTTGCATCGGCCCCTTTTCTTTCTATCGTGCTCTAATTCCAGTCATCCCCTTCTCCCGACGCTTCGTTCGTTTTCCAGGTCGAAATGAAAGACTCGAGAAAAAGACGACGTTTCCGTTTCAACGATTCTTTTTACTCTCTCTCTCTCTCTCTCTCTCTATCTCCTAATCGCTGGTTTCTAGATTCTAAATTCTCTCTTTGCCTCTCGTGCTTGGAAATATGATGATTTCCACGGAGCAAATGGCAGGTGAAATATCCGGACATTGCGGACAACTCGGTTCCTTTATGGTTATTTCGACGCTATGCTGCATTCGCTCAAGGGGGGGTTTTCACGATGCGAGCGGTTTTGCCCTTTATGTTTTTGCATTACTCCGGGGCACTGTTCCTTCATCGTCCTTTATCGTCGCAGTTTCGTTTTCTTCGGACTTGTTTGAATTCAAGCTGGTCGTGTTTGAAAATTCTTTCGAATCGACGTTGTCACTCAAAGTTTAAGATCTCGTTGGAGGACGTTGAAGTCTGTTTGTCATATTTTTACACAACCGCAACCGACGAGTCATTCTTGGCTCTCGGTGAATTTTGGCGAATATTTTCGCGAGCAGAATCAGGCTCACCGTTCGCTGGATAATACGGGCAATTCGTTTGTTCGCAATAACGATAAACCTTTAAAAAAACGGCGACGAACGAGCCCGATCGTTGCCCGGAGAAAGAGAGATCCCGCTGGTCATTAATGTCTGAGTAGGAACTTCCTGTTCCGGTGGTCGTTATCGTCATTCGGAGGTCGATTTCCAGCCATTTCTTTCGCCGGTGCATCATTATGCTGGCTGCATCGAGTGACGTCAAGCTCTCGGATGTACGTACGTACGTATACATACCCTTCGTCCTCGAGCAGATTTTTCGGCGAATGTTTATCGAGCTTCTCGACTCAGCCGATCCACATCGAAGAATTTCCCATAATTCGTAAGCTCTTTTTTCAAACGAAAAAACCCATTGACGCGGTTAGTGTGACGATCTCGAAAGAAAAGTTACGCCAAATCGTTTCAGCAATTTAACATCCGAAGTCGTGCAAATCCGTGACATGTTTGACTACGTACAATTTACGCGAAACGTTCGTCTGCAAGGATGAAAGGGAAAAAAGGGCCGTGTTATCTTGGCGAAACTCTCCGCGTGTTATTTACACGCTTTGAACGCGAATGCTGCAGCGTGAGCAGCGAGCCAACGTGACGCGCGAGTCCTCAGTTACTGAAATCCCTCTAATAATCGCGTTCCCGCAGAATTTACGTCGCTTGGCTCGCATTGCCTCCATCCGCGCTAGTTATTCGCGCGTAACAACATTGTCTCCTTGCCCGGTATGGTCGCCTGCCTCTGTTTCGTCTCCTCTATTTTTGCCGAGATGGCAACAGCCACGCGAAACACGGAAATCTGCTGGCTCGTCCACGGAAACATCCAGTCCAAAGAGGAAGCGAGCGTATCGCGTACAACGCGGCACAACCAGACTAACGAGGTAATCTGCTCGTCTTGCTGAAAGACTCGACGTGCCTTTCAGGTTAATTGTTGGCCCGGGCCAGGGGAACCTGTCGTGCTAATGTTATTAACTCCTTATGGCCCTGGCAATTAAAAGATGGCTCCAGTTCGGTCGATAAGGACAACCGTGTAGGTACTTGGGCGGACAACGATCCGTCCTGTTCCGCTAGTTGGCAAGAATTCGACAGCTTTTTTTTCTCCGTGGTGCAAAATTTCGCCAGGTCCAAAACCCCTCGTTTTCTCGATTGGCGCAGCTAACGATTTGCCCAGCTGCCTTGGACTGGGTGGTTTGCGAGTAGAGATTTTTTTCGTTTTCGAGTATATCCTTCGTTTCCAACGATCGTTAAAACGAGATAACCAAAATTTGTACCAACATTCCGATCGTTAAGGTAAATAAGAGCAAATTTCAGTCATTAATTAATTAGAATTCCGTTCCGCCTATCGTGGTGAGATACGTATTGATAGCAGACGAGCGTCACTGTACGATACCGAATTTAAGCACTCGAGAAAAGTGCAAGAAACGCTAGAACAGAAATGTTGGAGAAACGACTGAAACGATATCCAATCGATTTCGGACGTCAATTAACAATTAACCGATTCCAGAGCAACCTCAATTATCACCTCGGTAGACACCTCGAGCGTTTCTTTCCTCTTCCCTCTTCCCGTACGTTCGGAGTAACGTTTCAAAGTAATTTCAACGCGTAATGAAACAGAGGGCCACGTACAAATTGAAAAATTAATCAACAATTTTTTTGCAACAAACGTTCCGCAGAGTCGTAACACGAAGAACTTTGTGAAAAAATAAATTACACTCTGACGATGGGAAACGTCGAGCAAATAAACTAGTAATTATGCACACCTCGCGTTTGCTAATACTTTCGAACGAAAAATATTTGCAGAGCCGATAAATTCTCACGTCGAGAGAAGTGCATATTAACAAGTTGCTTCGTACGTGAAAGCCGACTGTCACGGAATTAATCTTCGTCCTTCTCCTCTGCAGGAAGCGACAATGACAAGTCAAGTCGGATGACGTCGTGCTTCAAACGACCATGTAGATGTAATCTTCGTTTCCCTCGATGAAGTTGAAAAACGCGTTACAACTGATATCGCATGTATGACAACTACACGATACTCGTGCTATTTCTCTTCTATACCGTGTTATCGTCTTTCTTGAAAAGAACTACGAACTTCCCTTGTTATTTTGTACGTCGTGAACTTTCGCTGCGATCGAAAATTAATTTTCATCGTTTGTCAAGAGTTATCTATCTTAGTGTGAATAACGAGAATTCGCATTCTCCAGACGAAACTTTCGATCTGTTTGCAAAATTCTATAAAAATTATGACTCAACGCTCAACGTCTACTAACTAGGGTCAATCATAAACTGTCGGATCTCGATACAGTGCGATATATAACAGGTATAGTGTTACAATCGCGAGAAGAACGATCCTTTGAGCTATCTCGCTCGTTTCTATCTGTACAGGTCGAACCCAAGGGTTTTACCCGGAGCGTTTAATGCATCGTTGACGACTCTATCGTCGGCCATAATACGGTCACGTATTCGCCCAAGACGACCCACGAGTTTACCTTGAAGCACACAGCCAATGCACAGACTGGAACGCGTCCAGTTTCAAGTCACCCACGTCGGAGATGGGTCGATTGTTCCAAGTTTCATTAACGGACCGGGAACCAAGGATGCCACGCGGTCAAAATATTCCGAGTTGGAACTCGAATCATCTCGCCAGAGTTGGGTGTGGACGGGCTGCCTAATTCGTACCGTCCACGCGGAATATTACCAGGATTCTTGGAGCAGGGACAACGAATTAATTATCTCGAATACTTCGTGATTAGTTCGTTTCTTGAAAGGGACTTTGGATCTCTCCGACTCGAGAGAGTTCATGCTTGTCTCGCTGTTACAACGATCAACGCATATTCAGCACCTTTCTGCAGTTTTGCGCGTTTTATCGAGCGTTCGCAATGGTCTAGAAGATCACTCTGTTAACCTCTTGCGCTGGAATGACGTGCCACGCACTTATATTTTCTCAGTTTTAAGTGAAACAAATGATAAATTTCTTACCTCTCGATAATTTCCATTCAGCGATCCGTCGTACCGACGCGTTCGAAAAGAATTATTTTGTATACGGTCGCTCGTTATGGTCCGCAATCAGTTGCCAGCGCAAGTGGTTAATTATTGTCCTTTTTACTAATTTTCGGATTGTAACGCGAGCTTTCGGTCCGTTCGGTCGAAGGGACAGCGGTGCTCGGATTTAAATGAAATTAGGATTTTAGCCGCACCGGTTGTCTGAATTGTAGTCGGCCGATCTGTGTAGTTGATGTGGTCGCGTCTGATATTTACGCAAATTTACATTACGAGCGACAGTTTCCAACGAAGTCGTCGCGAGTAAATAAATGCAAGCAAATGTCGCCGCGCGATGGGGAAAGAGAGGAAAGTTTGCTATTGGGATGGTTAATCGCTCGATGCCAGTTGAAGTTGAACGGGCATCGACGTCGATCGTTATTAATTTATGCGGACAAGGCGAGTTTCTAATCTGTCGAGCCGGTGGCGTGTTTACCGCCTGGATTTAATCTGCATTGGGTTTAATTAAAATCAAGCAGCCCGACGCTGCCGCCACGGCCTCGTTGACAATTGCATGCAGATTGGATTAAGCTTTGGAATTAGAAAGGGCGCTGAATTCACGCTCCGCGCGAATCTGCCCGCTGCCCGTTTGTCCACATTGATATTCGAATTTCTAGAAATAGAGCGATTCGCCGGGCTCGCTGGGGGATGAGAGGGGAGAGGGGAGAGGGGGGGGAGGAAGGCAGAGAATGACCGATACACCGACAACGAGGGAATTATACCCGTGACGAGATCAAACGCTGTTAACGATTTTACAGCGCTTTGTCGGCTGCAAAAATCGTCGATTCTTTCTCGCTCGGAACACAACGGATATTCTTTCCTCGACTTTGTGAAAAGAGAAAACAATTTTGATCCGATGGTGAAATTGATCGTTTGACAAACAGGTAAAATATTCGAAATCATGAATAGTCTGGTGTAATTTGTCAGACACTTTCAAGTGTTTCAAGTCTTGGGATTGTTATTGGTTTGCGTACATTTTTAAAAAGGGAACGTCTGGCTTTTGTAAAATTTTTAAAGCGCTTCCATTTCAGCGATATTAGACGAACGAACGTCTAAAAATTCATTAGAATTTCCCCCGCTCTCTTGCCCCTTCGCGACGTTGTTCTGCTCGACTGGTTGGCTGCTGATATCTGGCGAATAGCAGATGGCCCGGGTATTACCACTTTGTTGGCGAACATCGATTCTTCTTCGTGCTTACAAGGGCCGACCAACCTCTTTCTCTCCTCCTTTCCATCGTATCAGAACTTTTCGCATCCCTCTCCCGCATATTTCCCGCGTTTCTTTGCTGAGCACACGGAAAGGCAGCGTCGTCGGATAATCCATCCTGATTTTTCTATATTGCCTCGGATCCGCAAACTTTGCCCTTTCATTACTGTCACCCGCGGCGCTGAATCTTTTCGCACACTGCTCGGAAACTCGAGAAATTACCTCGAAACGTTACAACGAGAAATTTTATTGATATTTCGATCAACTCGTCCCAATCTCTCGTTCGATTACGTTTGCAAACGTTTCTGGAATTTCGAAACGAAAGTTACCATCTCCTCCGGGAAAGCAACGATTTTTTGAAGCGTGTTCCGCGGTTCGGATCTACTTCGATAGCTCGCGCAAAAGTCTGATTATTCGACTCGTCCAGTCTCGACGGATAAAGGCCGATAAAGAACGTTATCGCATTGCCATCTCGATTTTCACTGATTTTCTTTCGGCGCGAACGTACGATTATTTCCTTTCCAGTGTACGCAGGCAAAGTTCTCCCCCGATAATCCGACTCAACGTCCGCCGGTTAACGCAGTTCGTACAATTATCGAAGATACGGAGAGGATCTGGCTCGGTGCTGGCTCGTGTCGGGGGGAACCGCTGGAAAATCGCGTTACCGAAACTTGAAGTTATGTACGCTCACCGTCGAATAGATTCCCCCCCCCCCCCGCCCGTGCTGCTTCTCTGCAGAGAAATTTCGACTCGTTTACCATCCTCGAGAACAGTTCCAAACGGATTCGAGGGCTCAACGGTTATTATCCGTCTCTGGTTTTACCTGGTTTTCGCAGATTTTCCCCCCCTGTAACCGTGTCCATTCTAACGACTCGTCCAAAGCACACACACCGACTCGAACTTTCTCTCGTTGACCTGCGCGAGTCGTGGTCGCGTTTGGCTTCCGCTTTGACCCAATTTCCCTCGCCTATGCGCCGGGGTGGATGAATTTCCACGACCGTAAGAACACTGCTTGTTCACGGTTTGCCTGTTTGTTAACTCTGCCACGGTCCTTCAATTTTTACTTCTCTATCGGCGCTCTCCCTTCGACAAACAAACGGGTATTAGTTTTCGTACTGTCTGCCCTGTCTAGCAGAGCAATTATAGCAATTTTCCTTCTCCTTTTTCCAACAGTATTTTCATTGTTTGGCGCCTGGTTTTTCATCGATTCGAAATATCGTTTTCCATCAACGCCAGGTCGTAACATGGAATTGAAATGCTAATTTTTTTTTATAAAAAAATTTTTTCTCCTTAAATGTTGGTCCTCGTCAGCATCGTCGCTGTCAATGTCAATACATATCACTATCAGTATCTACATCCTCCGTAAATGTTATTCCCGAGTTTATATTTCTTGCACTTTTCTAAGAAATTTTTAAGTTACAATAATAAATACTAGGCTTTGTTTCATCACGCTAAAATTTTAACTGCAACTGAGGTAAAGTATTCGCGCGACACTCGTACGACGCATAACGGTGTCATTCGTAACAGATAACAGTATTCAATTTAACGCCAATAAGATATGTTAGTAGAGTGTTTTCGTTTGAACACACTTTTATCACTGGTGAAGTTTCCGGGTGTGTAATAGTGATTTTCGGGCAATGATGGCTAGGAATCCGTATTTCGACGTATGAATATTAAGCGCGCTATGAATTGCAGATGCTGAAAAGAGAGCACAATCGCGGTATAAGTAGTTTCATACTTTCGCGAATCAGTGGGCGTCCTTGTTTCTGTATTTTTCTTTCTATTCGAGCGTCTTCTGACTTTAAATACTTTGGAAATGATACGAACTTTTTTGAGGAAATGTTTGAGAATCGATCAAACTGACGACACAATCAAGAACACAAGCATTTATCCGTATACTTTCGTCAAACTCGTTCAAATTTGTATGAAAAATGACAAATGGAACCACTGTGCTAGTTTCATCGTCAATCGCAAAGAATTCTATTTTGGTAGAAGGATCATACCTCATTAGCCACGCGAACGAAGCGCGAATTATTAGATCGTGTTTGTTTAACGAACGCGGTAACGAAATCGCGATCTCGTTTCGCAGTGGGAATTTTAAATGATGGAATTTGGTTTAGTGGAAAAGAACACGCGTATCCAGTAAACGGTGAGAGAATATATATTTATCGAGAGACTTTACGCGGAACGTCCTTTACAAGTTGTTTGCTCAGAAGAAGAAGAAAGTGCGAGTGAGCACGTGAAGTTGGCGTAGCAACAGGGAAGACACCCCCGATAGTATCGCCACAGCGGAACAACAGAAAAAATGGGAAACAGTCGAAATAAGTGGCGACATACCTGTGCTTGTTCTTAAAGATCGGCAATCGTTGACCACCAACATTAAATACCGCTGATTAGAGGAAGCACAGATTAAGATGTAAAAAATAAAAAGTGATGCCTTAATGGTGATTACAGAATCACATGGTGTTGAAGCGTATTTCGAGGCGTACACGCTCGGGTAACTTGTTTCATACCTGTTCATCAAGATACATCATTCTCGTTCGAAGAATGTAATTAAAAATGCACGCGATGTACGATGCACAATTTGCTGGTTGTACCGATTAGTCGCGAGGAGAAAATCAGAATCGAAGAATTGTACTGTTCAAGTTTACTACGCGAGAATCGGAGTACGAAGCCAGTCGACTCGACGAAAATCCCTTTTGCCCGGGGCTTTGCGACAGCTTTGTTAAATGACACTCGATGAACGGGGTGATCGAGCTGCCCGGTGGAAATCTGACGGACTGGTTTAATTACACGATCGATGGTGTTGCACGCGTGTACGTAGACACGGCCACCAACTTTGCACGTGAAACTAACTACCGCGGCGTCGCGTCGCGTCGAACGAATTAGCATAACGATCCTTCCGGCGTCATGCATTTTTCATGCGTTCGTCCAGCGGTAACGAGTGCACGAATTCTTTTTCTCTCTCTTTCTCTCTCTTTCTCTCTCCTCTCCTTCCTCGCGGTGCTTCTTCTGTTCCTGTTCACTTTTTACTGTTTTTGTAAAACGTAGGCTCGCGCTCACACACGGTTAAAATAATTTACGAAGAAATAAAAGCACCGGTTGCGTTCGTGTTTCCTCGCGCATCGAACCCCAACGCCCCTCGTGCCACCTCTCCGCCACTTGTTGTCCTCGCGAGCATTTGCATACCTTTGTCTCGCGATATTTAGCGCCACGCAGCTTTTAATATCGATCCAAGAAAGTTCACCGCGCGCGGATTACGCCGCGTTGCGTCGTGCACGTTTGCGACAATTTTCAACTTTCGTCCTGATCCTGTTCCGTCGTGATCTTACGAACAATAGAAATGTAAATTTATCGTTCGACAATGGCCGACAACGAGAAGAGCACGTAAGAGGCGTTCTTTTCAAGAAAGTACAAACATTTACCGTAACCGTAAGGTACTTGTAAAAAGTAAAAGAGCTACGGTACGTATCACCGCGTTGTACATGTTTCGCTCATCCGTCGACCATTCGTCGCGGAAAAAGGAAGCGACAAGCAGCTACCGTCCCGAGAGCACACCACGCTGCCACCATCAAAATGTTGCTCTTTCTGTCCGTCTCTCGAAAGAGAGCAACATTTTTGCTATATTTCTTTGCCAGCGGTGGTTGTCGGGGGAGGGAAGACAAACTCACGGTAATTACGGCGCTTCAGCGGCATTGCGAATGCATTGTAACGCGACACTCGGCCCTCGTGTGACATTAATTATACGGGAGGGGGGAAGGTAGTTGCGTGTCACGTTTAACGTACGATTATTGCATTCCGCGTAGAAACGCCGGCAAGAATTAAGACGTACTTCTCGAAACTCGATCGATAGTTTCTGCAATTTCGGAGCGGAACGCTCGGCCGCCAGCGCTTCTTCTCCTTCTTCTTCTTCTTCTTCTTCCTGCTTGCCGAGTTATTTCAGTGAAACCGTCCGTAAAGGGATTAACGACCCTTTAATTATTCAACGTTAATTGCCAGACCACTTCTTACTACCGATACGTATGCATTATGCGAGTTACGCGTATTACGCTCGCCTGGCTGATCCTCCAATTTGCCTGCTCACGCAACTTTTTTTTTCCTTCTTTTCTTTATTTTCACCTGCAACTTCGCTGGACACCGGCGCCGGTGTAATTTAATCAGTAACGAGTTAACGAGCCTCGTTTCTCCTGCAGTTGGACATCCTAATTAATTTGCCAACTTCGTGCTTTGAGAGATTTTCCTTCTTCTTCTTCTTTTTTTTTTTTTTAAATTAACAACGATCGATAAGAAACGAGAGGTTTGAACGCAATTTTCCTACGTCGTCCTGTTGATTCAGACGTGGCTAATTTACTTACCGAGAAGAAGAAACGTGGTTCGATCACACGTGGCGACGCGGTTTTGTTGCCCAAAGCTTCGATCTTCATTGATACTCGGACGAAATTCTGTGTCAATGTCGTTGAAAGGATAAGATAAATGTACGCAGGGACTTGTATACTCACGAAATGTTATATATAATCGCTCTTTATTCTACTCTACACCGCGTGCACACTCTACAAAGGTCTATAAAACGATTCAGCATCAATCCAATAGTATCGTTCATTTATCCCAGATGGCGGCGTCGCTAACCATATAAAACAAGAGAGGTTCATTATCAGGTTTCTCTGCCTTGCCGGCAAGCGTACCCTTGGATTTCGGACCAAGTTGTCCGGCGATAATACCTCAAAGGAGAACAAGAGCGAGAGGGAAACGATCTTTTGAAAGAACACGTTTTACACTTGAGAATCTCTGTGAGGGTATTAAAGTTGAAAAATATCGGCAACTTTGCAAAGTATCAAAGTTCTTTGAACGTTTTTACTCTTGTTCGAAAAGAGTAAGCACGAATCGTTGTTCTTTCTCTGCAATAGTTTTGCCTTTATCGCTCCCAGTAGAACTTGTTTTCTCTTTTTCTCTTTTTTCTTTTCTTTTTTTCCTTAAATTGCCGACAAACACTTTGCAAACACTTGAATTTATTATAGTTCCTAGAAATTTAGATCAGTTTCAACCTTTGGACGATGTTTTGGAATCTTCTAGGCACTTGGAGAAACTTTTTTGCGGATTTCCATCTTATTACTTCTTACTTATTGATTTAACCTCCGAACTTATTTCACGAATTCAAAAAGTTGCGATTCAATTACTTGCTTCGTCATCCGTGCTCGTTTGTGTCGTTGCTTCGTCGTGACAGTGACAAAAGTAGAGTTAGACTGCAAAGTAGATGGAATCAGGGATCCCGTTGGATGTGATTAAACTTGCCTGTGAGCTCCGGTTTCGTTAATTTCGTATCGATACAGACTTACAATTAGAGGGGATTACAAAACGAAGGATTTCAGCATGCACGTTCACTCGGATCGCGTGCACGTTGACGATTTAAAACTATACAATGCTTTCCGTTCGTTCATCGATTCTCTGTCGATCGATGAATTTAGTAGCGACGAGCCGATTGTTATTAACCAGTATGAACGAAACGCTCGACAACTAAATTTTCTAAAGATCGTCGGAGATCAACGTGTGACTTTCACCCTTTATAAACTGCAATTTCTCCGCTGCAACATGATCCGCTAGAAGGTCGTTGTGACTGCGATAAATGTAACGTTGCTGTTTCAAGCACTCGTGTAACCAGAACACGTAACTAATATTACAATATTAATTTCAGTTATTAAACAGAAATTTGTAAGTTTAATCATACATGAAATTAACTCCTCATCAGATATGCAATATTACGTCCCTCGGCCTTAAAAATTTTATTTCATTTCACGTTTCCAACACTTGCACTCGTTCGTTCTCCTCTTAAATTTCGTTGCATTTGAAATCATCATCGCGTAATTTCTCCTCGCGGGCTTTTTCGAAAAATCGTCCCGAACGTTTCCCCTTCTCCAGCAGTTGGCTCTCGAGTTTCATCCCCGCCGTGAAAGAAAACGGAGGGAAGACATTACTCGCGACAGCTGTTCTCTCCTCCAAAGCGATATTCAACTACTTCCTACATATTCGTATAATTTTAAACCAATTGTCTCTCAGTTTCACGGACGGATTTGCATTCCTCTGTGCCTGCACTTGCCACGCAAACAATGTTCCATTGTGTTGGCGCGCGCGTAACCACGCTCCTTGGCGCGAGAAACCCGGGCGAAGTTCGAAGCGAGGTGAAGCCAGTGACGGAATTGTTCGCACTTTATTTCCCATTCCATTATCCACGGGATCGGGGAAATCTCATGCATCATAAACGAACGGGCCGCTGAATTCGATGAATTCGCCCCTATCGCGCGAGTTCGTCGAGCTGAAAAGGCTAGGCCTAGCGGCCAGAGTTCTGGAATCTTTTCATAGCCGCCTGGTTAATCTCGTTTCATTCGGGTTTCATCGAGTTTCTCGCCAATTCTTTCCGCGCGAAAGCTATCATCTGCCGTGTTTCCTTTTCTAGTTTGATCCTCCGGAACGGAGAGCCGATTTGGAATGGTTCTATCTGGCCCGGCGATTGATTATCTGTTTAATTTCTTATTAAAGCTTTGCGTTATTTCGAATGGCAGTTGGAATTATTCAACTCTATGGAGCTGCATTTCGGGCGACTCTATATTCGACAATTCGATAAATTTTGTGTCGTCTATTTTCACAACCTGTCTCTGTTAATTCGTTACGTTGATTACATTACGGATCGTTTTCAAATTACTCGAATTGCTCGGTAGCGATAATCGTGACGTTAAACTCTAAAGTTAAACCCGAAGCGTTCGCGATTTTATTCCTCGCGTCCTACATTTAAATCTGAAACCAATTGTGGAAATATAGTTACGTGGATGCAGAATTGTTTTTTTTTCTTTTTTCTTACACTATCAAAGGTGAACGACCGCATCCCGAACTTTCCGCGTTCGATTTTTCGTCGCCACGTGTACCACGACATCGTCACGCGTGCGTCCAACGACCGTTTTAATAATCGTCTGTGCGCAGAATATTTCGCGTACGCACGCTCCAGCCACCTTATTTACACTCTTAGCCTGCGTAGGAACACAGGGAAGTTTCGCGGGCAAATTACGGAATTGCTTGTGTGCGTGCGGCATGGCAGGGCGAGTTTCATGGTAAAGGACAGGGGGAAAGAGTGGCGCTCCGAGAGAGAGGGTACACGCGACGCGGCGAATCAAGTACGAGACGTTGTAAGGAGAATTTTCCAGTAAAACGTAATAAAGGGTGTGTCTGTGTGTTTGTGTGTGTGGAATGTTGAAGAGGCTGCGAGATTCGCGACCACGCACAAAAGCTCGCGTAACCGAACTATTCGCCGAGTAACCTAATGAAGAACGTGGACGAGCTGTGAAAAATTCCCCGGAAAACTGTCTCTGCTAGGGATGGAAATGTTGGCTCAGGGGTAACCTGTTTAATCGTACTTTGAAGCGTTTCGCATTCTTTGGTACATCTTTCCAAACGTAATTTGCTGCGATGATTCAGAAAAGAAAACACGATACTGGCCTCGAAATCCCTGTACACCTGTTGTTTTGCGTTTCGAGAAGGAATTCAGTTTGAATTTCGATTCTCGCTTTAATTCGCTGTGAGAGAAAGTGAGTTACGTCTTGCATTATGGCAATGAAAGCCGTAAAAAGCAAGGGATGTTAACCCTCCGCGATGCTGCGCGACTTGAAAGTTACGTACACATGTAAATACATGAAATTAATGCAAGAGTTTTGTTGCTCGTTCGTACTACCGAATGAATCGAGAATTTTTTGAAAACTCGCCGTTTTAGGAAAGTTACAAGTTCGATCAGCTGTCAGACAAACGCGTGTTTGAAATGTTGGAACCAGGCTGTCGAACAAGCTTGTCGAAAGACGTCATTTCGAAAGTACGTTCTCCACTCTCCCAAGATGCTGGTAGCCAAAGAAACTTTCTTCCATTTGAATTTTCGATCAAACTTACACGGCGAGATATTACGCCGCGACGTAAATTTACTTGCCGTAATGAACTTTGAAAAAGAATCACGGTTGATAGACGTTTGACAGAGTTGAAACGGAGAATAGAAATCCAGCGAAAACAGCGCGACAGAGAAGTCAGCTGGCAAAGAACACCGGTGAATTGTCATTGTTGAAAATGGACGACGACCTTGAGATTGATAAGGCAGGATTTAACCTCTTGCGCTGGAATAACCTGCCACGCACGTCGAGAATTGTTTGTTCCAAAATTGCTGGATATTCTCTCAGTTTTAAGTATATTTAAATATAACCCAGGCAAAACAAATAATAAATTTATCACTTCTCAATAATTTCCATCTACAGCGATATTATCATACCGACGAGTTTGAAAAAGAAAGCGACGAATGATCGTATACGACTTGGTCACTCGTTATGGTCCGCAATCAGTTGCCAGCTCAAGTGGTTAACAGAAAACGCATGGGTGACTCGTCGACCCGATATTAATTGTAACGCAACGTTAATTGCATCGACACGTTTGTCCGTGGCCATTATCGCGCGATCATGCGTGCCGTCGTTGCGGTTCGTTTCGATTATTTAAAAATTAAACTCGAGCAGAAGAGATTGGTCGATTAACGACGATCGAACGTCGAAGGTACGTCGCTACGTTGTTCGCGTGAGAACATCCGTGATTATCCTCGCTGAGTCAAGGTCATCTCTGAGGCTAATTAATTGTTATCGGATCTGTACTACGTACATTAGCGAACCACTTCCTACTCGTTGGATTTCGATAAGTACTGGACGATTGTTGCAGTGAAATTGTATCGAGATCTCGTTCGCTCGGGATTGTTCAGTTCGCTGTGTGGCGTTTGTTAGCTCGAAACATTGTTTGATCAAACTTGAAGAATGTGAGTTGCGCGAACACGCGTCGAAAGTGTTCCTGAAGAGTCGTCAAAGTAAGTGTAAATTTCGATAGGCGTTAAGGAAACTTCGTATTGCCGCGAAAATATTTTTCACACAGAAACGAGATACACTCGTAGCAACATATTTCACTCGATATTTGTCATTTTTGAATCAAATCGATATTAGATTTATTTTTGCTCGTTGCAAAAGAATGTATAAATAACCCTCTGGATACGATTCAATGTATTTTTGAACAATTTTGATTAATAATTTTTATAAAAATAAAACGGAGAATTTTAATGAGCAAATTTGACTTTTTATAAACTGTATCGTCGCGTGTGGTACGTGAACTGTAAATGATTACAATCTTCTTCCTGTTTTCCGCGTCGCTGAAAATAAAAGAAGCAGATTTAGAATTTGAGCGGGTAGCTCTGTCTGATTTCCAATTTAAATGTCGTATTCTCTAAACGTGATCGCTTCGTATTGTAAAATTTTATTTTCTATCGGCAGGAAAAACGAAACGCGATTGTCCGATGGAAAGCGGGTCACTGTATCTATCGTTGTAATATACGATCGATGATTTCTACTCTCCCAGAGTAATATTAAATATCGTCGACAGCTGTTGACAATCGATGGTTTTCGTTATTTCGAAGTTCGTTTATCCGTTTCTGAACCATATTTTCCTTCATCTGGAAGAGTAATTTCCAGATCGAATGCTCGATAGTGACTGGCGATAGACTTGTTGAAAAGTTGAGAATTTGAAATTTCCTAAACACAAAGAAGAAACTTCGCAACTCTGTGTCTGTGATTGGCGACGTTCGTTTAAACTTTGAGGGATGAAACGAGATACCCTCTCGTTGGCTTTCTAATATCTCTCTCTCTCTCTCTCTCTCTCTCGCAGGCGTATCAACGAGTACGAACGCAAACGGGGATAGACGCAACTGAAAAGGAACCGTTCCGAAAGGGTTCGTATTTCTGACAGACACCATTTCCTGGGGGGTCGATATAATACATTTCTTCTTTGCCAGTCGCGAAGGGAAGACGGCTGAAAGCGGACGAATGAAACTTCTCGTCGAGAGGGAAAGGCAAAGAATCCTTCGCGATGAAAGAGGGAAGGAACGATCGTCTCTGGAGATGCTCGAAGGTCAGGGGTGCTTTTCGTCGACGCCGCAACCGAGTTAGAAGTTTGATTTCTCTTTCAATCCTCTCTCTCTCTCTCTCTCTCTCGTACACTCGTACACTCCTGCTCGTCCTAGTCTACCTTTGAATTTTTAATTCAACCAACCGCTGTTACGAGCGGAGCAATAAGTTAGAAACTTATTCAGAGTCCATAATTTCGATAAAATTCCTACGAGGTTGCTAATAATCTTTCGTTTCTTAATCTTTTTGTTTTTCTTTATGTTTTAGAATTCCAGTAGCCAGAAAACCAGTTCGTCGAGAAAGAGGTCAGCTTCAGCTGTGAAAGGGTGAGTGTGCACGAAGTACCTTCTGAATTCTAAAATTTTCGCGAAAAATTTTTATTCCAGACGTTTTAAAAAAAAAAAAAATCTTTTCCATTTAGAGAGGTAAAACACGGTTGATTCTCCGACCCAATTCGGCAGGATCGGTAGATGATTTTTGACGTCAAGTAACGATACAAACGTTCCCTCAAAATCACAATTGGAAATATTCTCGGTAGTCGAAGATCGTTGCTTGATAATTCATTCGAGCTCTCGGTTCCACGAAATTTTCTCTTGGACTTTGTCGACTGCGGAACACAGTCAGTCCCAGAGAGAGAGAGAGAGGTAGATTCTTCTTTGAGGAAGACGCTGGTACTTATATAAATGGTACATGGTACCTCGAAGATGCTGCGGATGATTTTCAGTTCGTTAAGCGTTGTTGCATTGGCGGGGTCAAGAGATCAGCGGGGAGCATTATATCACATTGTATTTCTAGTTGGTAGACGCGTTCTCGCCTCGATAACGCTATCGTTCTCGGAGGATCGTTTCTCATTCATTCGCCGCGGTGAATTTATTCCGCGATACCTTCGTATCTTCTTGGGTTCATTATCAAGCCCCCTGTCTTCGTAGTGGGTCTTGGTAGACCCTGCGCTCTCGTAGCAGCACAGTCGTTGGTTCGTCCTACCTTTTGTCCAAAGATCCCGTGGCTCGATTTATGAAAACGATGCGATACCAGAGTAAGCTCCACGGTTATTTACCTCCGGAGAGAATTATAATGGCTAGCTCGTTGCGGGCGCGAGTGTAAGTGGTTGCCGCTAAATAATGCTTCCTCCCCGGCAGAGAAAAAAGGTATCGCCGGGTATCTCCGCGCCGCGCAGCAAATAAACGAGCCGGTTGTGAGCCCGAAATCAAGCAGTTCGCGCGAGAGAGGAGAAAACCTGGGAAACGGCGGTACCATTGGCGGAGAGTTTGATGGTAATTCGAGGGTAGTTTCGCTCTACTCTCTTGGAGAAAGAGATACTTGCGCTAGTTTAGGAGGATCCTGCACGGAGAACGATCGCGATGGGATCAACCAAGATGAATAGGAGATTCTGATTAAGTCACCGCTCCCTTTTGCCCTGTCCTTTCAGCTAGGCTCGGATAAGACCTCGGCGGCGAGAGAAAACGATCGCCTAACTACGCGATGTTTGGCTAGCCGTTGACCACTTGGAAATATTCGCAAACATCGCCGAGTACAGGAGACTCGAGTTTCACTTGTCAGTTGGCAACTGCAGCCAAACTTGGGGAATTCTTTCGCGTAGTTTCGAGTCGAGATGTTCGCGTCGCGAATCGGGGCCGCGTTTAAACAATTACGCGACCAAGTTTCGGTCACCAGAAGTTTTCGGCAGGGTCAGACGACAAAACGGTGGTCGCGGTGCAAAACGGAGGATTTCGTGCAATATGAAATTCTCGGACCTTGGCTGGCGGATTTCCCTTTGTTCGTGCCCGACTGCACCTAACAAACCATTCACCATCTTCTCGCTAGAGAATCTTGACGCTAGTTACGCCATAGCTCGGGTTTGCACATTCGCGGACAAACGTTCGTTCTCCGAAAACGAAAACGTTGTTACTCGCGTCGAACTCGCGTCTTGCAATTGTTCAGACCTTGTAATTGTTGCTTAGGACAGAGATCAGTGAAGAAACTTTATTTTTGCGACATTAGAGAATCTGTGACTGCGGTGCTTCGCGAAGAAACTTTCAACTCGACTCCGAATAATGGGACGTTGTCAGGTAACAACGATGTAAAACCACAAGTACGGAAGCATGTTATTCAAGAAGAAATTTTCAGTGCACCATCTTGAAACGTAACTGTCTGACACACACGTTAATTAGGAATCGTTGCAGGCGCTGAAATTGTTATTTTTAAGAGGAGATACCATCGTTAGGGTAGCGACACAAACAACAATTTCAAGGCTGGTTGTCGTAAACACGTTATGCAAGTGGAAATTATAATACCGCGTTATCACGGTAATTCAACCTATTCTCTTTAAAAAAAACGCCCGTTAAAACGCCCGGGGAATTCATAATTCGTAACTCCTGTCGCGTTTCTCCTCTTTTTTTCCCGCGGCAATCGAGAAGCCTGTAGATAGTATTTGTTGGCGCAATTGTAGAAAAATTTGACGGACACAGATATCTCATCCATCTGGACATGAATATTAATGATCTCTCGAAAACCTGTTCCCTACGTGCAAGACGGATTTTTATCCTGTCACAAATCAGTTTGCAATTCTTTGCACCTTGTTATAAAATCTTAAGAAAAAAAAAAAAAAGAAAAAAAAAAGAGAAACGCTTCACTAAAGCAAGAGAGAAAATTAAACCTATGTAATTATTTCTATTGGAGGAAGATAAAACGAGATTACCTCGTACTGTTTTTCACACGAATTGGTAATAATTGCAGCTAAGATGGACAAAGTCGTTTCTGATACCTCTGAGTAAAATTTATCGTATAACTTTGATCTTTTATCCGTCGTAAATTAGTTTAGAGTTTGTTTCCTGCCGAAAGAAAGGTGAAAACTAGAGCCGGGGAGAGTTTCGCCACTGTCGGGGAATTACTACAGTTTCACTCGGTTCTCGATACATCATCCGTGGAATGATTTACTTTTAGATTTACTTCGTTTTCGATATTTCATTGGAGGGGAAAAAAAAAAGAAGAAGAAAAAAAAACAAAACGAGCGCGATGTGTTTAACCAATAAAAACCGTCTTCGTAGCGAGTGAAAGAAACGGGGGCTGGAAGTCGTTGCAAGTTGGCGGTAAAAAGCATTGGGAAAGCCGGCCGGTCATTTAATAACGTTTTTGCCATCGGTCAAGAAGTTTGGCCCCGGCTCGTACGTGTGAAAAAGTTTCGTTTCACGGGCATAAATCTGCATGATGACGCGGATTTTTGTAGCGAGCCGGACGACTCTCGGACTTTTTTCTTTTCAAGAAAAAGAAGAACCGAGGAATGCGTCGAGCGAGAGTGATAGAGGGCTTCTGCGTCGTCCAGTTCATTAAGACTTCTACTCGGTCCGTCGTCTGTGGCCGCGATACGTGCGCGCTTGAAAACTCTGTGGAACACAGACCAGACATGATCGATCGCGAACCATTATTTGTCGTTACGGAAGACACCTCATCGTGCTGGCTAAGAAAATTGACGATTCGCATTCGCCACCCGTCGCCGATTAAACATCGTTAACTTTTCTCGATTACCTCCTCCTCTCGTTCGGCGTGTTTCTTTTCTTTTTTTTCTTTTTTCTCCTCTCGTGCAATCGTACGTCTATGTAACAAATATCAACAAAAGCAATACTCAGCTACTGTTCGTTTCCTGTAATCTTAAAGCTTTAACATACACGTACCAAATTCGTTTCGTCGGTCACCAGTGAACGCGTTAAACTCTGCAACAGCAATTCGTCGTACGATGTCAGGAGAATCGCGATCGAGGCGACCGATCTTGGGGTATCTTCCTTCCCTTCTCCATCTCGCCTCGCTGAAATATCATCAGCATTAAGAGGCAGGGGCCGTAAATGTTACGCGACGTGATCGATGAGTTTCGTGTATTTTATCACCGAGAGTTTTTAGTTGTCCTCTCAGCCGCGTGTGCAGTTAGATTGTACGTGACATCTCGTTCACGCCTGTTTTAACAACGATCCTCAACCTCGTCCACAAATAGAGTGTCACGTTTATCGACTTGGATACCGGTGGATTTAGAAATTTGCGAATCTCGAAGATGAATCGGATGAATTTATTATTTTACACTTGAAGGTTTAAACGTTCGAGCTTGAAATAAACGTCCGACGTTCTTTAGATACAACAGGAAAAATGGTATGTTTAATTGAAAAGAGAAACTTAAATGCGACATCGACGCGATGAAGTATCTAACGATCTTTGCCACGGATATCAGCTGTCGATATAATACCGGGGCAATACGTGAAATACGATATTTCGATAATGAGATGTACTTTGTACTTATAATGGTAGATTGAAAAATGCGGTTCGTAATACGCGCTGGTGGATTTTAATTGCAAAAAATTTCCTCTCGCGAGGAAGCAAGAAACGGCTGAAAGAGAGGGAAGCAAGGTGCTTTCGCGTTTATGGAAAAACGTCGTTCCATTCCGTGCCTCTCTCGATTTTCATTCTACCCGGCTGTTATCGTAGAATTACGCGCTAATGAACTTGTACTGTTTTTACTCAATCCACCTCTGTTCTATTCTTTCGCTCGCGATTTTTAGCAACCTTTTAGAACTCGTCGTTTGTTAATTAATTACGATATTAATTAGCGTTGAAAGTCTTTGCGCGTTTAGATTAACAAAGAAGTACGTAAGCAACTAATCTCGTAGAATTGTTTCCCTCGAATGGCAATCTTCTTAAACAAATTTTCCATTGAAAGCAAAAGTGCGAGGGCGTTCCGCTAATTCTCTAATGATTCTTCTTAACGCTAGGACAACGTGATCTAAATGACCAATTTTTTTTAATAGAAATTTTATATATTTACGACAGTAGATATATCTTTGGATACTCGAATGACTTTTAATAAAATATATTGATGGAAGCTCGTGTCCTTTGTTCTATCATTAATTTTCTCTCTTGTACCTTGTGCCTTTCATTTCTTTCCTGCAAATGTTATTAAATATAGTTCTAGTGTTAGTTCCAGGCAACAACTGTAGCTGTTCTAGAATATTGACCGACAGATTGAAAGGGGGTGTCGCAACTAGCCACCGACTATGAACAGCCGGTTGGCACAGAGAGAAGTCGTCGATCGGCTCGTTAATTAAAATGGCAATCGACGAATTAATTTCCGTTTATCGCACTTATTAACCTCGCGATATTTCCACGTGATTACGCGTGATTAGCTCAGTGGCGGAATGAAATATCGTTTCTCTATCGAGCCACCCTTCCGTGCTTCGGTTCTCGCTGTTGTTAACCCGAGGGTCGGTTTGACGACAGATGCGTCGAGTCAGAAGTAAAGTTCCAAGTGGATAAGTGGATTTATCGAACTGAACGGTCGAACGGCAATTTATCCTGCCACTTAATTAACCCACGGACACTAATGGGGCCGGGGGGTGGGTGGAGCGTTTAATTCGAAAGGCCGTGTACGCACGGGGCACGGAGAAAGCCCCGAGTTACGTCGGGGGACGCAATTAAGGAGCTGGGAACGGTGTGTCGAGCTGGTCTCTGATCTGTCAGCTGAGAATGGAGTAGCTGCGCACGAGGTAATTCGTCAATTTTACATCCTTTCGATCAGAGAGTCGTTCAGATTTTACGCTTAATTTTAGAGGTTCGGCGCTAGATGGATATATATATATATATATATATATTTACGTAACTAACGTACACCTGAAATAACTTTTCAATTGTTTAATACAAAAGTTGTAAGTTTTTAAGAAAATACAATTTATACAAAATTTGTAAGTTTTTATTACAGTTATTACATTTGTAAGTGATTTAATACAAATGTTGTAAGTTTTTAAGGAAATTTGATACAATTTGTACGAAATTTCTAAGTTTTTATTACAGTTATTACATTTGCAAGTGATTTAATACAAAAGTTGTAAGTTTTTAAGAAAATTTCATACAATTTATACAAAATTTCTAAGTTTTCATTACAGTTATTACATTTGCAAGTGATTTAATACAAAAGTTGTAAGCTTTTAAGAAAATTTGAAAATTATTGCAGCTGTTGCAAGTTACGCGAATCACCCTGTACATTTAAATTTGCATGCACGAACGTGAAATTTGAAAAGATTCGCGACGTTCGTGTCTGGCGAGTCGGTCGATTTTTAGATTTAGCGATACAACGAATCGTGAAACGGATACTCAGATGTTCAGATTTTTGAGCTAGTGAGTATTTCAGGAGTTGGAACGTCCAGAGACCTGACGAAGGTTTCTTTAATTGTGTATTGACTTGAACGATATACGGCAAGTCACTCGACTGTCAGAATAGTAACAGTTTTCTTTGGAACTGCCAAACCTGACTGACAATCAAAGTCAGTTTTCGGCGAATGGAATTTCTCACGTTCGTCTCGCCTGTCGCGAAAAGAAAGAAACCGTGCGAGGCTGGCAACCAGGGTGAAACTGTCTAGAAACTGTTTCACAATGGACTCGTCGCAGTTTGTTCGCGTTATTCGCTCTGCGTGAAACGCGAGGTGTGGATTGAAAGCTCGTGCTTGCCCGTCGGATCGAAACATTAATCTTCTCACTTCGCTTTGCCCGATGCCCGTTCATTCGCGTGTTAGTGATTCCGGAAAAAAATTGCATCTAAATAATGCACCTTCCACTCTGCGTAAAATTCATAGGTTTCTCCCTCTCTCTCTCTCTCTCTCCGTCTCTCTGCCCGCTTTAGCAGTACGAGGCGTGTGGCTGACATACAGATTGAAAAAGCCGAGCTGAATCGTTAGTTCTCCGATCCGTGGCGAAATCGAAAAGAGAAAGAATCGGGAGAAATATTCGTGAACGATGCTCCTGATGTTTTGTCGATTAGCTTTTCGTTCGATTCGGCTTTCTCCCCGTGAGGTGGGACGCGGCTGGGGAGGAAAATTGAAAATTGCGGGAAACTGCAAGTGATATAAAATGGGACGATTGACGCCGCTATGAAAAAAGTAATTTCAATAACTTGCCGAACTGAAAATTCTGCGGAGACGAGATTCAACGAATTTCGAGGTAATTTACACCGACGAGAAGGACTACGAGAAAAAAATCTTTGCACGTAACTTAGAAATTCGTTACAAATTGATCTCTCGCATCATTGCGCAAGAGAAGCGCAGAGACATTTGGAAAACTCCATGTCGTGGAGTTTTGAAGCGTGACACGTTTTCCAGTCCGGCACGAGGAGGATTCGTAGCGAAATTAAGTTTGTAGGTCGATCGATCGTCCGAAAGAGGAACGACATTCTGCCGGATGCTCTTGGCCCATTTCGCGCGCATTTGTTCCACGAGGTCCCGGCCTGGCTCTCGCCGAATTGCATCCTAAATAATGCATCATTCGTCGGAACGTTTGGCCGGCATGAAATATGACGGGCATAAAGGTGAGAGATGTAAGAGCCAGGGCTCGTTCGATCGCTGCCTCCAGGACAGCGTCAGACGAAGGAACCCCTGAGCTAAGGAGGGACGAAGAAAAATGAAATCCGGATGTCCCGTTCCATCCCGTTCTGGCAAATTTACTCGCCGCCACCGACTGATGCGGATAAATGACCACGATCGTTTCGCTTGTCGCGAGACATGTACCCAACAGCGTCGCAATTTCTTCTTTCTTCAATCGCCGAACAACGTGGATTTCTTCTTGTCTTCTCGTCGAACGTGTTTAACAAATTTTACATCGACGAGTCTTCGCTATTTGCCTTCTCGCCGTAAACGCGGAATTTTAAAGGGACGTTTATCAAGTCGCGCTTTGGTTATCGAAACTTTAATACCTGGCGACATTTTCAGAATTTTTAGATACACTCTTGGAAAAATTTCATAAACTTGTTTCAGAGGTAGATGATGTTTTGTGAAAAATGCAATATCGGTAAGAAAAATGCATTTACAACGTTGCATTTTTCACGCAAAGTCCAAAGAGAAAAGCGCGACGCGTGTCTATGTTGTTGGTCGTACTACCTACGTAGTTCTCGATTTTCTTCTGTTTTTTTCTTTTTGATCGTGCACGCGTGTTTCTTTTTCCAGTTCGTTGAAAATGGAAATTCAATTTTAGAAGATGATTCTCATTTCGTGGTAACGTCATTTCGACGCTTGATAATGGCGTTTTACGTGTCGCGCTGAAAGGAACTCTCTGTTCGCCGTACGCGGAAACTGCCGCGAGATGCTCTTCTTTTTTTCTTTCTGTTTCTTTTTTAAAACACGTACGCCATTTTCAACTCGTTTTACGAACGAACGTGGAACGGGGCACTTTCGCGACAGAGTAAAGGAATGGCACCTTTATACGCCATAACTCGAACGTCGATGAAGGTAAGCGTCATCAATCTTCCGCCCTCGTACTCAATTCATTCGTCTCTCAAACGAATAAAAATCACAAGCAATCGATTTACTCTGCCTCCTAGGAGACGCTTGCTTTTCTTCCATAATGAGAGAAAGAGAGCAATCAATCAGTCCGATTGCTGTCCAACGATCGATCAAATTATCTGGATCGTCCGTGAATTCTTTCTCTCTTCGAGTCACAAGGGTATCGTTCATCTCCGCTGATTGGAGTTAATTATTCCAACGTATTAATTACTTCATCTCCAAGGGCAGACCGATGAATCGTAATTTCACGACCTTGGATCTCAGCTCTTATCGCACGAAAGTTCACTCTGTCGATAAAATTAAGTAGCGTCTCTTTACACTTTTTTTTGGTTCTTTCATCAACCAAACATACAATACCATCAGAGTTGGAAGAGTATTCTCACTCGAGTCAGAGGAGCAAAACAAAAAAAGAATCTGAATTAAAATCTGAACTTGGCATCCCTGGTATCTGATTCTGTACGTCGTTCTTCGTATCGCCGCGTAGCTGCAGCCACGCGGCCTTTTGTTTCCTAAATGAACGCTTATTCTCAGCCATCTGTCTTCTATTGTTCTTGCAGCGTTCTCAATTATGACAGTGATTTAAGAGGCTCTACTACTTAGTTGTAAAGTTGGCGGAGGTAAAACCATCTATCCCAATGTGTACAGGGATCCGCGCGCGTCATAAATCTTGGAAGATGACGCCTGACTTCCTTTACTTTGCTCGTTGACATCCACCGCGGTATCTCTCGCCTCTCCTCTCGATACTTTCGATATTTTCATGATGCTCGCGTATCGACGCCCCGCGGTGAATCCGATATCGCAGCCGCCGTGTTCCCGATGACCGGTCGCCATCATTTATTTAAACAATTTTCATGGATCGCGATTCGATCCCCATTTTCCGCGACGTCGAACGTGAAACGTGTCACGAGGAAGAAGAGGATTTGGTTCTCAGGACCAACTTTGACGCTCTCGATGTCTGTTATATGTCAGGTGCACTCGTAGGTGATCAATTTTTGTTACAAAAGTTCACGTTGTCGCGTTAGTAACGACTGCATTGCAAATTGTTAGAAAAAGGAGCAATCTGATAATTTTATTTACTTTCAATATATTTTATTATTAATATCACATTATTATATATTATTGTATTATTATTTTTAATATATTTTATTACTAACATAATGAAACGTAAATAAATTTATATTAAAATGAAATTAATTTATTAGGCAGAAAAAATCAAGGTTGATGCTCCAACAATTGCAAAATAATAATTCATCACTCATAGGTACCCCTAATATATATATATATATATATATATATATATATATATATTCTCTTTGCTCGTATGGCAAATTGGGGATTCAAATGTTAATAGTGACAATTACGGGAAGATACTTTCTACGTCGAACACTGAGCAATTTCTCTGCTAAACGCGTTAACTATCGAACACAGTATCGTTTCGAGAATCTTAAGAATCTGCTTCGAGACGCTAATCTCGCGAGATTTTGTCTCGGGCAAAGAACGCAGGGGGACAGCAATCCGGAGCAACGATGGAAAAGGAAAGGAGCGGCGAAGAGAATGCATCCTGGTAATTGTGCAAAGTTCAGCGGACCATAAGAAAGCCGAAAATCTCGGAGCGACGCGACGATTAAATAAATGCCACGTTGTAACGAGCTGTGAAACAGAAGGCAAAGGGCGATCGGTGATTCTTTTTCTTTTTTTTCTCCCCTTTCTAGGCGAGATTACACGGCTATTCTCTAATGACGCGAAAAGTGAAATTAATTGCGAAATTCGTCCGGGTATGTCAAGTTTCTCGTTTCCCTGACCCTTTCTCGATCGAAATTGATGTATGTTTCTTACATTTTTTTTTTTTTTTTTTTTTTTTTTAACAAGACACGTAACCTTCTTGGGAACTTTCGACCAACGTTTGTGACTCGTCCTGTACAACGAAGTAACGACTGGAATTTATTGGAACATCCGTCGGCAGAGATCGATAAGTGATGTCATTGCCTGTGGTGTTATGAAAGACCACTATCCGTCCGTGGTTAATCAATTGTTAATGCGAACGTAACGTCGGCTGCGGAATGTGACGTTGTTTCTCTGAAATCCTGTTGAACGTCTCGTTAGCACCAATAATAGCGATCCCCTCCTGTATATTTATATCGTCCGGGACGTGGCATTGTGAAACATAGTTCGTGTTGTTGGACGATCATTCTCCTGGTAGTCGTCGTTAGTCATTGATGCATTGTCTGGTTAATAGCTTCTCTCTGGTAATTGTTTTTCGAAATGCTGTTAATCCATTCACGCATTTTTACGCGAGCTAAGTGCTTTCGTGATTCAGCCTCATTGGAGATCCATTACGAGATTTATTCGTTTTTAAAGTGCTTTATCAATTCTCTTTTTCTTTTAGTCAACGTAAAACTGTTTGGATCAATCTCGGTTTCAATTATTACGATTCTTAGCTGGTGCAAATGCAGAAACAATTAATAACATTAATAACAATCGTAACTTTTTCGCAAGGAACGTAATTTTTCTTGTTTTTTTAATGCGTAATTT
Source organism: Tetragonisca angustula (assembly GCA_036937485.2). NCBI lineage: Eukaryota > Metazoa > Arthropoda > Insecta > Hymenoptera > Apidae > Tetragonisca > Tetragonisca angustula. The sequence continues at coordinate 753,970 of JAWNGG020000181.1, forward strand.
TTCTTACTTTTATTTTCAAATATATTATAATAACCGTCATCACCCATGTGGACGCTATTCGGTTTTCGGAAATTTCCTTCGCACTGCATCTTCGCTCGTGCATCAAACTTCTCCACAATTGCAACGCAAACACCCTTGGAAATTGAGAGAAGGGTCGAGGATGTCCAGTCGAACCGTTCGACCTCTCACGAGTTCCAGAGACTCGCGGAATCTGGAAAACTTTTGTGGTTGCTCGGCGCACTGCTCTCCTCTCCAAGATTACGTTTAATCAGAATTAAAGATGCACTTGCGGAGCATCGATGGCTCGAACCGTCGTCGAGACGATCTCCGTCTCGTTTGCTCGATTCGAGAGAGTTTTATTCGGAGAGGCAACTTGAATGTCCTGCACTTAAATTTTTTCCATTTTCTGTTGATATCCGTCGATATTTCAAAGAATATATTTCCCATTATAAAACGTCTGATAGATATTGCATTTTTAACAGAAATTTTTCATCCTTCTTCGCGGCTCGCGCGATATTTCGATTCTCGATGGCGCGAGTCGCGAGAAAGAATCGATAACTTACGATTCTTAGCCGATGTAGCCGATGAATTCTGGTCGGCGAATTATTTCCCATAGGTGAGCCAGTATTTATGATATCCGCAGCCCGAAAACTGCATGGAAGGAAGCAATTTGTTCGATACGTCAATACAATACCGCAGCCCACGGTAATGAAACAGGGGATCGTTTTGTACGTGCAGAATGCAAGCTACATAGCGTTGGCTCGTTGCAATTCGACTCTTGCAATTTTTCTGTATCGCTGGTTCGCTGGTTTTCGCGTTCGATCCTTTTTCGAATTCGACCTCCAACTTACGCTCCGGGCTTTGACGCATGTAACTATATATATTTTCTCCCGTTCCGTTTCGTATTTAATTCTCGAAATTTTTTTCGATCGGGCTCGAGGATTAAAATCTGCGGTTTCACCAGCTGCTCCTCTCTGTTCGTCTTTTAATCGCAATTTCACGTTTTGTCAACGTTACGTAGCGGTTATCAGTCTCTCAATGCAAAATTACTCGACAACTACCTCTCTCTCGAGATACTCTTTGTAACAAGTAGCCGCGCCGGAGCTTTAGGAGCATAATTACAGAAGATAACATCGAGGAAAGTATGATTCGATGAACTTACCGGCGAAGGGGTCACGCACACATACACACACATACACACACGCGCGCGCGCGCGCCCGTATTAAGGAAAAGATCTTATCCCTCGGAAGTTAAGTTCCACCCAGATGAAGTCGCAAGTTTAAACTGTGAAATTTATACGTGCTCACGCCTCTCGATCAACTCGATACTCGGCGCGCAAAGAAGTCGAAGCTCGAACGTACACGCGCTCTTCCTTCCTGCGATTAACTTCGACCCAAGAGGAATCACTCACCATCGAAATTAATTGCGTTCGACGGCAAGAACAATCTTCGATGGATGGGGCAACGAAGTTTCCAGTCGCCGAGACACATTGTTTGCGCGAGAAGTTGAACAAACGCCGAGTCTCTCGATTTACTCGAGGACACATCGAAAGTCCCCTCGGCCTTTATTATATCTTTCCCGTTCTTTTGAAAGAGACGCCGCTTCTTCGCCGCGTTCTTCCTCATCAAAGTTTGTCGTAGAAGGGAAGTTACTCGGAGACTGGCTCGTCCTCAGATAAATTACCTGCAGGCTGTTCCTTCAACAGGTGGAAACCCGCGGAAGGTTTACGGTTTAATTCCAAGAAAGTACAGAGAATGGCAAAGATCCCTTCGTTTCTGTTATTGGAAGGATCGACGGCCATCGAACGATCCATCGACGGCCAAAGTCTCCAACTTTACAGCATGGCCCTAACGCTATCCTCCGTGGCGGATCGTTGCGTTTCTCTCTCGCGAGGGAACAGGTTTGCATATTTTGCTCTTCGGCCCTCGCCGATACTTTTCATCCTATTTTCACAACGAGTTTTGCCCCTTTGTCCCCCTTTGTCTTTCGACAACGTCGAAAAATCGCCCGAGATCGACTTTTATCTCTACTTGCACTTTAATTTAATCCCGTTTGGTCTTCGACGAATTCTTCCTCGAGTCCGTCCTTTGGATTTAATGAACGAGCAAAAGTGAGTTAAACGAGAGAATTGCGAGTAAAAATTTGCAAGACAGATAGTGCAGCGCGAAATTCAATTATTTTGTTACGACGGGAATAGCGAAATCAGCGTTGGTATTTGCAGACAACGGCGTACAGAACGAAGTGAATTGATTACATTCTTCAAAGCGATATGCCATTGGATATTATTCGTAAAATACATTAGCCTTTCAGCCAGACTGCGCTCCAAATATAAAAGTCTGTGCAGAATTCACACGTTTCTCCCTCTGTCGCTCGAGACTTTTTCATTCGTTAATGACACAACTTGCAACATTATCGCCGATATATTTGGATCTTTCGATTCACTGTTCGACTGCTTTAGCTTCTTGCGCTGGAATCACGCCGAGAATGTTTCGTCCCAAAATTGCAACATTTCCTCAGTTTTAAGTATATCTAAGTAAAATAGGCAGAACGAATAATAAATTTATTTCATTACTTCTCAATAACTTCTATCCAATGATATCATACGTGAAAAGAAAGCGGCCGAGTTATCGTATATGGTTTGGTCACTCGTTATGGTCCGCAATCAGTTGCCAGCTCAAGTGGCTAATAAAAAAAAAAAAAAAAATACTAGAAGAAGACTCCTTTCAGAATCTTTAAAACTGCATCCTCTCTCTACGTTCCCGTGGATGAAGGAAGACGGTGATTTCATTAGAAAATATTCCAGCCATGAATTTTCATACGTCACACACACAGAGAGAGAGAGAGAGAGAGAGTGTGTGTGTGTGTGTGTGTGTGTGTGTGTGTCTTGAGTATTCAACTCAATTTTTCGAATCTCCTCCGCCGCACAGAGTCTATGGGGAGCATCAAAACTTTATTTGTTTTTCAAACCTCCGAGTTCTCCCTCTCCAGACCTTCGTCCCCCACTCTCGAGACGATCGAGACGACTCAAAATTCCTCGTCGGCGTCACTCGGCAGTGGATTTCAAGCAGCTGTTCGCGTTCCGTTTATCACGATAAACGTATCCGCCGCGTAAAGGCCATCGCGGCGGAGAGGCCCGAGAGGCAGCAGCCTCTCCTTCTACCGAGTTTCTTCTCCTTCTCCTCCTCGCTCTCTCTCTCTCTCTCTCTCTCTCTCTCTCCTGTCTGCTGGCTCGCGGCTCGCCGTGGCACACACAGGTGTACCCGCTGGCCGGCGTTCTTCGGCCTCCATACGCTTTCAGTTAACGCCTGGTCGTCGCCAGGTATGCCGGCTCGTTCGTGAACCGTGCACAGTTCAGCCACAGTGAGCGCGCGTATACCTGGCTTCGTGACCTGGGCATCGCTTTGTGTCGCGGCGGGCAACAACCGGACTCTCTCAGTCGATTTTCGGTGAACTCGCGCAGCCGATTGCCTGTGAGTGATTCTGACCCGCCGCCTGGCCCGGAGATATCCGCGCACCACGCACGGAGAAACCCACGCTCGTTCTGCAGTTTCACGCACGCCACACTGCGTTTCCACTCTGAATCGTCTTTTACCTCCTTGTGAGTAACTTGCATGCACGTTCGTTCAATTCGGGTTCGTTCGAACGTGATTGATCCGCCAGCTTTACGACAAAGCAAAGTCGTAAGACGAAGAACACGTACATATTTAACCTCTTGCGCTGCCACTCACGTCGAGAATTTTTCTTCCTCCAAAATTGCAATATTTTCTCAGTTTCAAGTGTATCGAAGTAAAACAAAATGGGCAAGACATAATAATAAATTTATTTCATTACTTTTGAATAACTTCTATCCAGTGATATACTGACGAGTTGAAAAAGGAAGCGACGATTTATCGTATACGGTTTGGTCGCTCGTTATGGTCCGCAATCAGTTGCCGACGCAAGTGGTCGACCTCTTGCGCTGGAATGACGTGCCACGCACGTCGAGAATTTTTTTCTTGTTCCAAAATTGCATTATTTTCTCAGTTTCAAGTATATCTAAGTGAAACAAAATAGGCAAAACAAATAATAAATTTATTTTTTATTATTTCTCAACAATTTCTATCTATTAGTGATATACTGACGAGTTGAAAAAGGAAGCGACGATTTATCGTATACGGTTTGGTCGCTCGTTATGGTCCGCAATCAGTTGCCGGCGCAAGTGGTCGACCTCTTGCGCTGGAATGACGTGCCACGCACGTTGAGAATTTTTTTTTTGTTCCAAAATTGCATTATTTTCTCAGTTTCAAGTATATCTAAGTGAAACAAAATAGGCAAAACAAATAATAAATTTATTTTTTATTATTTCTCAACAATTTCTATCTATTAGTGATATACTGACGAGTTGAAAAAGGAAGCGACGATTTATCGTATACGGTTTGGTCGCTCGTTATGGTCCGCAATCAGTTGCCAGCGCAAGCGGTTAAGTATTAATTTGTTTTCATCTTCTTCTTTTCTGTCGACTATTTTAATTGGTAACAAACATCGAACGAATAATGATGGCAGGTAACTCCCTCGAAACGATTTGGATTTCGCCTTTCGACCAGCGACGATTTATCACGCGAAACGCTTTTTGCTGACTTTAACGAGCCACTCAGTACTGTGCTCCAAATCAATTTTTCCGCTTGCTTGTCGTTTATCCATTAACTTTCACACGATTCTCGATTCGCGTATAAAGGCACGATGTGCTTGAACATCGAAGACGTTGATTAATGGTTTTTCATCGACCTTCAATTTTTCGCGCGACGAATCGATAGGTAGCAAACGGTTACACTGTCCTTACTTTCTGTTTTTTCTTTCGAATCGATTGGTCCTTCGTGAATCTAGAAGATTACTCGATTATCATTCGTCGTGGGAGATAATTATAAATGTTGTAACGTGGAAATAAGGGGAGAGAAAGAGAGTTGTTTGGCCAGGAGTTTGTTCGAGTTTTACTGGTTACTGAGAAAGAAGGACAAGACATTTGATCATGTTCGCCATATTCGTTATTCCGACAACTATCACTTTCTTTGCGATTAAAACTGGTTTCAACAGAAAACGACGCGTTAGAGTTCGCGTCGTAGAAACTGAAACGTCGTGAAGCAGCGCGCCCACGTTTTGAGTTTTCCAGACAGGGAACGCGTCGTCACTTCAAGTGATAAACACTTGGTCAAGGTAAAAAGTTCCTTTTTTGCCAGGGGAAATAACTCGATCGTGGAACGATTCGCGGTAAAGGACGTACCTCGTGACGTTGTCACGGAACGAGCCTCTGATAAATAAGACGATTTGTTCAACCTGAAAGACGAGTCTTCAAACCGAAACGTTGTATGAAATACACGTAATATCAATTATAGTTTTGCAAAACTACCCGTGGTTTGTACTCCGATAAATCGAATCGATCTTCCAATTGCCGTTTCTGGCACAAAATTTTATGCACTCGAATCATGTACAGATATTAATGAATCAGCTGGCAATCTCAACACGTGGTGTTGGCGATGCAAATAGGAAAAGCGTAGAAAAATATCGAACAGGACCAGCTTATTGTCAGTTCGAACCGACGACGTCGTTTGCTCGAACCTGATGGAGAATCTTACTCGTCGTTTCGTTGAAACGCAGCTAGGCGAGGACAGAAACGGCCTATCCGGTTCGATTATTCGATAGAGGTGCCGTTGAGATGCGTTTAATCCGCCACTCGACGCTCGCATCGCCAGGCCTTGTTCGATCAGTCACTTTCCACCGATGCTCGATACGTGATGCTCGTTGCAACAGCTTTTATTTGCATATGTTTGCCTCCACGTGTTTCCTGGTACAGAGAGATTCCATATCTGGAATTCATTTGTCTTGTTTTCTTTCAACGTTCGAGAGACGTTCGAGAGGCGTTCGAGAAACGAGCTTCCGCCTGTTACGTACATATAGATGCTGATTCTCGATCGATTTCCTTGGTCACGTCCGAATCTGATTAAATCGTTTCGTAAATACATTGATGAACTCATTACGAATTAAACTCGTGGTCAGTGCTTTGCTCCTCAGCCTCTGAATTATTACCTGCCTCGTAAATCTCCCTCTAATAGAGTTTTGTGATCACTTTATCGTGGAATCCGTTTCGTTACCTTCGCAACTGTTGTTAATTATTAACAGCTTTTAATTTTGAAATTTATTAATCGTGTTTCGCGTTTTTTTTCCCCGCCTCGTTAATTTCTACGTCGTTCCGAGTCATTATCACTTTTTTTACTCCGTATCGTTATCAATGCGCGTGGTGTTCGTTTAATCTCTGCAGTGTTTTTACATTAAACGTAACATCGGGCCGCAGAGATAAAACTATAAAAATGAGAATGCAACGTGTCGAACGTTGTCTGCTTTGCCGTACGCGAAGTGATTTCTTACAGAGAGTAAAACGTTTCTCTCGACGTATTTTCGTATTCAAACGAGTCACAGTTTCGCTAATGTTATTCTTCCTTCGATATAAATGAACGTTTGGCATTTCATGTCTGTAGAAATATTATCAACGATCGTTGTTATTTTTTTCTTTCCCGTATAAATTAACGAGTTCTCGCATAATGGAGTGGCGAAGAAGGAACGTTTATGTAACATCTTTAATTCTTCTTTATTTGTTTTCGTTTCTATGGTAAACACAGCTCGGGACGTGCCACGCGCGAGTAAAAGTATCGCAAGATGAAGTTTTGCGTTTTTCTTATCTGTGCCTCACAAACGTCCCTCTCTCTCTCTCTTTCTCTCTTTCTCTCTCTCCCCCCTCTCTTTTATCCAGTACATTACTTGTACTTCAATTTCGTTTCTCAAACATTCTCACAATTTAATTACCTCGGAACGATCGTCTGTACGGTTAAAAAGGAGAAGCTTCACATTCCACGTTGCCCGACGAACTCTCGAATCTACGCGACTCGCCTCCCTCCCCCCCCCCCACCCCCGCGCCCTCTGTCTACAATTCCCATTACAATCTCGCGTCCCCATCCAACCCCACGATGAATTTTCCACAATGAATCTCTCTCGCCAATGCGCGAGATTTGCCAAGTGCAAACAAGAAGCGAACAATTCAACGGGGGCATTCCGCCCCAAAAACTGAAACATCATTTCCATCCCTTGCCCCGAGAAACGGCACACCCTTGTCCAGAGGGCGCGACTGCGTTCCGAGACACCACAGCACAGCGAGTTCACTCGTCCCTTTCTCGTTCCCTCTGTCTCGAGTTTCACGGAATGCTGCGGAAAAACCGGCGCGAAACGATTCCCTCGAGATTCGCGCAGCGACGGGTGGAACAACACTCGACGCGCGTTTCGGGCGCGTGGAATGCTCCTCGTGGCGCGTTGTTTGCGCTGCATTCGCGAATACGTGTCGCCGCAGCGATAAATAAGCCGCTTAAGCCGTAATCTAATCCCGGTCGGAGTCGAGGACTTTCCAGGTGTATTCGTCGAGCGTGTACGCGTGTACATACGCGTGTTCGCTGCGAAAGATCGGCCGTCGATAAGGCTACGCGAGCTCGGTTCAAGGGAAATCCTCGAGCCGAGTTCCAACGAATCCTCTGGCGGTATCCTCTGGCTGTATAAGGATAATTTGCTTTCGCCACGGTGCAAAGCGAATTGTCAGATTTGTATTAATTTTATACAGAGGTTTGCTTTCAACGAAGGAACACGCTAGGAAAGGAAATTCGCGTATTGACACATCGCGGTTTAGGAAGAGGATATCCTGATTGGGATAGTAACAGATTTCTTTTCCTCGACTTTGATTTCTTTTTTTCTTCTCTCTCTCTCTCCCCTCCCCTCTCGTCGATTGCCACAGAACGAGTCGCAATCCTTACTTTTCGTTGCATCGCGGCGAGGCTGTTACCTCACAACCTCGATTAGAGTCTCGCAAATTGAGTCAAGCTCATGTTGTTACGATGATTGTACGAACGATGGTCTTTCATCTTTCGCGGAGACTACGTTTCCGCTGCTCGGTATTAATACACCGATTTTTGGAATTTTCAAATAAATCATGACCGCAGCGAATCATGTACGAATTTACAACTTACGCGCAGCATTGTACGTTATTAATTAACTCGAAATAAGTGATAAATATATTCATTTTCGGGATTGGGATCAATTCATCTTCGTTAAAGCGCACATTTTCGCGAAAGGAATGAATTATCGAAAGGAAACGTACGTCAGATGTATTTCTCGAATATTGTGTTTGCCAAAGTGAATTAAGCAAAGCTTGACTGGTCGTTGACCGAGGGCATCTTCGATCTCTTCTCGGCTAATGCTCGCAGGTATTCTTGCTCGTTTTACGAGGAAGATTGCTTTCCGCGACTGACTGTTCCCTACGTTGCCGCGCGCTGATTGGAATCCGTCCAATTAAAGCGATACTCCCGGATATACGATTCCAATACGCGTAGAACATATTATTTGAAATATATCCCCGTCGTTCGCGTCGTCGACTCCAACAGCTTGTGTCCTTCGATACTAATATCCCACTCGTTCCGCGAGCAAATATTTCAGTATTTAAGAATTTAGTAGTTTCCGCGGCCTTTTTTTTCGTCAAACGTTTGTTGTTTCGTCGCATCGTCTTCTTGTCAACGTATGTTCACCGAGCGTGGAACATCTTCGACTATTTATCTCGATATCGAAACGCCGAGAGAATGTACAACATTTTTACGAGTGCACGAAAAGTTTTTGGACGCGTTCGAACGCGAGCATGAGTCGGAAAAATTGATTCTCCGTTGAAAGAACAAGCCTTTAGAACATAGGTGCCCGACCTTCTGAGCCTCATTCTGGGCCAACAAAAATTTATCGAAGGCCGCGCATAGTTTACACATTAGTTTTTTTTTTTTTTTTTTTTTTTTATCAGTTCAACCTATATTTATGAGAATATTAAAACTTTTATAGTGAACCAATACACCGACGAGAAAAATATGTTTGATCAAAGAAGTATGAAAACTTTTTAATGAAAACACTGAGAACGCTTGTTTTTTTTTTTTTTTTTTTTTTTTTTTTAGATAGTTGATACAGGTAGTGGTAATACCACGGAAGAGTATCTTCAAGTTGCTTGTCTAAAAATTTTCTTTTCTTTTGTGTTTCATATGGGAAAGTGTCTGCTCGCAAATATAAGTACTCACGATCAAAAGGGACATCGCGAACGAATTCATGGTTAAAATTATTCAAATAATAAAATTGTTCTTCCAATTTTGTACAGCGCAGCCCGTAGGTTGGACACGCTTGATTTAGAAGAAACTATCGGCACGTGCTTGAGATATTTCGAGCTCGTCGCGATTAATCGTTTCCGATTAAATCGTCTGTTTCACTCCGTTCTTCTGATAGGTTTTGCATTTTTCGTCGATGAAACGGCGGAGAAAGAAGGGGGGAGGGGGGTCGCATTTACGACAGACAAGAACGAAACGTTTCATTTCGAGTTTACTGCACGCTATCGAATTAGGTCTGCGTTTTACGAGGGAAATTTTACATCGCTCGGCGGGGTCGCTTTACGATATTGACCGGTATATCGAGCGTCGAGACGTCACTATGAAATCGAAAGCTCCCCCTCCCCGTTTGGCAAATTTCTGCGTGCAGATCACAGGAAAGAAGTCCTCGATGCTCCGAGAACCTTTGTTCGCGAAATATTCGATTTCGGTTTAACAATAGTTGCGATATATAGTTTCTGATACGTAACAATAGTTGACGTTCAGGAAGTAATTATTCATCTGTTTGCATGTTTCATTCAAACATGGAGAGAAAATGAAACAGCGGTGGACTATTTTTTGTATCGTCGCGGTACAGACGAAACTAAAACGGCTGCAGTTGTGTAAATTGGCCAAACTAATTGTGCAAACGTGCATTCGGTTCATTGTCTAGTTCCAGCCTCACCAAACGCGGTATCTCGTGTCCAAGCAGAAGTAGATAATTGATGTTGACGCAGTGCGGCTTGTCTTATCACTCGGTTTCCCGAGTCTATCGTATCGATTCGCGAGTAAAACTTCACTACCGTGCAAGTGGATTCGCAAAACGTTGTTCATTTTCACTTGGGCAAAAATTGGCTCCTCGAGACGATCTCGAACGTCTATTCTCGTATCGTGCGCGATTAATTTTAACGTTCAGCTTGCAATTCTTCGATCGAAGTTCGTTAGAATTGCAGACGGATGAAATATTGGATAAATTTTAATATTAACTTCAGTCGCTATATTTTTGTATCACTGTCGCGATGTAATCCCACAGTCTTTGCACTTGATTGGCCTTCCCTTCGAAAATTTATCTCCGTTCTCGTCGTGTGTTTTTCACTTCCAATTTCACGTTCTTCCGCGTATTTAACGACGAATCGAATCGCGACCGTTAACCGTGATGACGACAGGCAAAATGATTACCAGAGACTCGCGAATGTCCTCTTGAAGCCACGCGCGTATCAGTGGATTCGCCTCGTTTCAAATTTATGCTAATACCACTCATAATTACCAGGTTAATATTCATATAATAGCGTCGTTACATCGATTGTTATTTGCATTTCGCTCTCGCCGCGCATGGGAACGTGATTAAGTATTTAACTTAACGCGTCGTTTTCACGATAGAATCTGTTTTATAATAGAAAACGGCAATTAGGCGAGGAGTTAACTAAAAATGGAAATTTGCCAGGTTTTGTAACGCGTGGTACTACTATTACTTTGACAATGCTCCTCTATTAATTTTGGAAAAGGGAATTTTGGAGCAAAGGGAAATGTTCGTTATTTAACCTCCGAATAGATCGACTAAACGTATCGTCGGAATCGATCGTACAGTTGATTTGTCACCCAACTGTTTAAACAACTCAGCCTGTCGATTATTTTTTTCTTTCGCTGCCAGTAGGCCAAATCATGTAACACTTGGTCCGTCAACTCAGCTTTTTGTCATTTTTTCATCTGTCGGTTACGAGCGAAGCAATTCGGTCGATATACGATGCAAGATAACGGTGCACGTTCGTCGAACAGGGTGGGGTTAACGGCAGGCAACGATTCGACGCGGAAAATATACTTTCGAGCGTATTTCCGCGCGCAACCACGAGGAATCGAGAGAGCATCGTGCACCGTGCGTCGATTTTATTTATTCCTCGGTACTCACCTCTTCATCCATCAGCCGATCATACGGCGTTAATTGCGTTTTCCAGTAGTCGTTCAAACTGTGCGAAATGCGCAGCGAAACGCGTGTCTCGAGGAGGCGCGGAGCTCGCGGGGATCAATTTGCCGGCGTAGGAACCGGGGATTATAGTCTTAATTCCCTTTCGAATTGCCACTGAATTCGAGCGCGCGGCGGCCGATCGATAGGGACGCGATGCACATTTTAATGAACCTCGAGGTCTGTCGCGATTGAGATTGTCCGATTGAGCGTTGATGAGATTGATCAAAGAACGATTACGCCGTTAAATATCGTGTCGGTGTGCGCGTGCGTGTTTTGTCTTTGCGCGAATGCAGAGGAAAGAGACGGGCAATTGCGTTCTGATCGAGTCGTCTTTGCCAGATTAAACGTTAGATCATGAGGGGGGGGATCGTTGCGAATTAATCGTAGCTCGAATCAATCTCTTAAAAAATTGCAATTACGCGTGTGTTTTTATACGGCGTGTTGTTTCAAACGCGAACAGCGTGTTTCGCGTGGGAAAACTCTTTGAATCTCTCCGCGAACTCATTAAAACCAAGTGGTTCGTAACAAGTGCTCTTCTCGAGTACAATGGTATATCCAGTGTAACAGGTGAAATTTTGAGAGTTCAAGTGTCCCCTGTACATACATTTGCAAAAAAAAAAAAAAAAAAAAAAAAGAAAAAAGAAAAGAAATAGTAGCGCTCTGGAAAAGTTTCGCCCGAAATGGAAAATCCGTTCCGAGCTTTTGCCGAGGTTTCTGGTTCGCGCGACGACAAAAATTTCCACTGCTGTCTCGCGGACTGATATTTTCGGAATTTCGAAGAATCTGCTTGAAGAATCAATTATATCTCTCATTGCAGATTCATTCTCGTGAATTTTCATTCTCTGCCACCGAAGCATTTTTTTTTTCTTTTTTCTCGAATTAATCGCAAATGGAATTTATCGGATCGTAAAGGATATTTGAAAAATTCTAATGAATTCATTCTTTTAATTCCCAACGCGAGCGGAAATTAAACTGAAGAAGAAAACGGTACGTATTCTACGTTGGCGTTGTGCGAAATTCGTTGGCGTTGTTCGTTCCAAGCTCGAGGTGGTTCAAACTTTGGACAGAATGGAGAAACAAACTCCGAAGGAAACAATCGACGATATTCCCGATGAATCCATCGAGAAAAATTTCCTCAGAAACCATCGGGAGCTGGTCGCATCGGCGCAGCCGACGTATGCGCGCATCGCGACTCGATCCGCTCAGAAATTCCTCTTTGAACGAACCCTGCCGCTAGTTTCCTGTCCCATTCCGTTTCGTTTCGTTTCGTTTCGTTTCGTTTCGTTTCGCTTCGTTCCGCGGAAGAACGATCACCGTAGTTTTTCGCATTGCACGGAGCCCTTTGAAACGATCCGGCTCCACTGCGGAGTTTCGTCTTTCTCCATCCGGACCAGTTCCAGGTTTTTGGCCAATGTCCAAAAAGCCCTGCGCCCTTTTGCTAACTTTCTCCTCACCGCGAGGCCTTCTGTCCCTCTGTTTTTCCCAGCGGTGGCTCGTTCGTGACATCGAGTGTGCCCGGATTTATATCCACCGAGAAAATGCCTACCCTCTCTCTCTCTCTCTCTCTCCCCTTCTCGCTCTCTGTCGCGCGCGGACGCGCGTGTTAACTCGGCAGTCCCCGTACTAGTTGTTTGTCCGCGACTAAAGGTTTCCTAGACACAGAGGTTCGACTTCTCTCCCGCGCGGGTGGCCTCCCTCGTGCTGGTTGGCGGTTTACTGCGGCGATTTCTTTCCTTTCCATCCACGAGTGGCGGATTTATGCGCCGTCAGGGCGCACCAACCACGGGAAACATCCGCGCTCCGAGAATTCCGGCTCTCGATAATTCCCGCTGATTTGTTGTTCGCCTTCTCTCCAACGATATTTACAAAGGCGTGTTTCATGCGACGCTCGGCGTTTCACGTTATCATAACGGATATATCATAACAAAGATTTAACCACTTGCGCTGGCAACTGACTGCGGACCATAACGAGCGACCAAAACCGTATACAACAATTCGGTCGCTTTCTTTTTGCACACGTCGGTGCGATATCACTGGATAGAAATTATTGAAAAGCAATAAATTTATTATCTGTTTTGCCTGGGTTAAATATACTTGAATATACTTGAACCTATAGAAAATATTGCTATTTTGGGATACAAAATTTTCGACGTGCGTGGCAAGAGGTTAGCCAGCCACTTGCGCTGGCAGCTGATTGCGGACTATAACGAGCGACCAAAACCGTATACAACAATTCGGTCGCTTTCTTTTTGGTCTCGTCGGTACGGTACGGTATCACTGGCTAGAAATTATTGACAAATAATAAATTTATTACTTATTTTGCCCATTTTGTTTTACTTCGAATTGAGAAAATATTACAATCTTGGAACAAACAATTCTCGACGTGCGTGACGCGTCATTTCAGACGGCAAGAGGTTAAAGAAGCAATCGAGCGAGTTTCGTTTAATTTGATACTCGACGTTTACACTCGTTGCGTGTCTCTCGAAATCTCTATGTGGCACTTTTCATTACTCGAGTGCCCGCGATCTTCCATCTGCGCGAAATCGAAACCGAAATCGAAACGGACGGTGAACTCTCGAATCGGTCGATTTATCGGTCGTTCCGGTGGATAGATGTACCGTCGGTGGATTATTTAAATTGAGCAAGACGCCGCTAGACGATTACCGTTGCGGTCTCGCTAATTGCACGTCTCGACGAAAAAACATCGCGCTCCGAAATCCACTGGCGAAATTTCCACCGCTAATAAACGCCGTGATCCGTCTACGTGACCTCGATAATTGCTCGTAATTTGACGTGACTCGATTGCGTCAATGTCTCGACTGAGCGTTTCGTGCTTTAGTCGTTTAGAGTCATTGTATTTGGACAGAGCAGTTTGGTGACTTTGTGGAAGTTTGCTCTTTTAAATAAATATATTTAAAGAGATTTTACGTTTAAGAAACTATAACGATAATTATTTACTTTGATTTTACGTGTAACGAGATCTTTGTGGCGACCGTTTGCTTTGCTTGATTCTTAACAATGTATTTTCCGCTATTTTATTCTCTTTTTTTTTTCTCGTTCGCCGCTGTTAAACTCGTTTTTAAAAATACGCGCTCTCCAAAAGAGAGGATATCGAGAGACAAAACGAATCCATTCCTAACCCTAACGTAATTGGTATTTGAATTTCTTCGTAGCGAAAATCTACTTCTGTTTTCTATACTCCGCGCACATTCGATTTTCAATCGAATTCGGATCGAAAGCACTCGACGTTGAAGATAATTTCATTTTCAGCTGTCATTTAGATCTTTGTCTGAGCGTTTATTAAGATTTCCAATCTATCGAGTATCTATTTGGGATTTCTATAGCCTTACCCTTCTATAGGGTGGGCCAAAAGTTTCTTGCCACTTTAATTTTTTTTTCTTTCTTAAACATCACAAAAATGTAAAGAAAAACTTATTAAATTCAAGTTCAAGCAATGATTTCTTTCATCATGCTTGAAAAATTATTTCTTATGCTTTGTGGTCTTTTTTTTTAAAGTAGGAAGTGATTTTTGGCTCAGCTTGTACCAACGGGACTAGAATTCCTCTGCCGTTTTAGAAAGCTCAAAAGCGAGGTAAACTTTCAATTAGAACGTTCATTTGAAAAAGAACTCGGCGTGTCATTGTATTCAAATAATCGGGCGAGCGAACACGTGAGAATGACTGGCGATTGTTGGGAAAACGCGTACGCATCTCTGTGAAAGCGTCTACCGAAAGTGTTAACGTGGTTAATTAGCAGTATTTTATAGTTCATTGATTCCGCAGGAAGCCGTGCACGTTAAAACGTAAAATAATGCAAAGTGTACGAATCTCGGCTGCAGAATTCAATTGTCTGGGACCGTTAATTATAGATCCCAAGTTTTCACATTTATAAATAAATGCGCAGCTTATGAATGAAACGTGAATCTCGAAAATAATGGAACGGATTAAATGAAATCACAGATTCCATTACTTTCGACCTATAACATTCCCGATATTACTCATTAAAAATTAATCCTCATGAATGCAAATGCACGCTGAAACGCAGGAGGGAAAATTGTCGAATATTCACAACGATCTGAAATTTTTATCAATTTGATACTTTCGTCGAGCGTTGCTGTTTATTTTGTCGAGATAGTGCTCGAAACGGGAATTTTCGTTCGAAAATATTTCATCTCTTTCGTCGATCGAATCTCTCTTTCCTCCTTCGCGACTTGAGACTCGATCGATAACTGACAACGATTGATAAACTCGAAAGTCAATTATTAGTGGCAATGTCGTTTTTCGATACTGTAGAAAATTTCACTTTATTTGAGAGTTAATGCAGTTTTGTCAAGCATTTAACTAGAATGTAGGCTACGAGTTAAATTATCGTCACTAGACGATATTATAATGTTTATTAAATTTGTAGAAAATATAAATATAATAATATAAATATAATTGTAATATTGATTTTATATTATAAATTTAAAGAAAACTACATTACTTACTGGGTAGATTTCTCGATTCACGGTCTCTGAATGTTGTTTTTAACCTTTTTTCCCCATTGAACTATTCCAAACGTGGCACGCATTCACGTCGTTCAAAAAGCAAACGCTTTGTATTTTTGAATCGTGCCCTTTATCGAATCTTTCCGTCTTTGTTTTCCGCCGTATTGTATTCGTACACTCGCTATTCTAGATTTTACCTCCATTTTCTTATATTTCCAGTTTCCTCTCTTGTTTTCATTTTATCTCGTTTTTATTTCATCTTGGGATTCGATCAGAGAGAGAGAGAGAGAGAGAGAGAGAGAGAGAGAGAGAGAGAGAGAGAGAGGGAACAGAAAGATTAAATAAAACGCATCGTTTCTCCATCGAAAATGCGGCGGAACCGTTTTCCAGGTTATTTCGAAGGAAAACCGATTCCTCCGAAAAGGGGCCAATTATAAGGAAAGCAAACGTTCCATTAGCCGGTGGTAACATTCTCGGGGAAAAATACAAGGAAATCCGCGCGCCCGAAGGAATCAAATTCTCAGGATTGCAGAGATAATAACCCCGGCCCCCAAAGTGTTCTCGAAGCGGAAGGGAACTCGGTCGAAATGTAACGAACGAAAATTCGTAATTTAGAAAATCTCGTTTAATTCGACCGAGATAACAAGGGGGACGAAAACTTCTCGGGTAAATAGAAACTGATGAATCTCGACCTCGCCTCACCGGTACGAATCGTTGCGAGTAGCATTCATCGGGATAGCTGGCTCCGTTCGAATTAGTTCCCGGCCTCTTCGGCTGTTTTTAACGAAAGCAATTTCCTCGAAAGCAACGACGACAAGCTTCGAACCAAGTTGCTGGACGACGAGCTCTGGCTACGCGGCGATGGTGGCTCGTTCGATCGTGGAAAACGTTCTTCTTCTTCTTCTTCTTCTTTCTTTTCTCCCTCTCTCTCTCTCTCTCTCTCTCTTTTTTATAAAACCCGTCGCTTTCATAATATGCTAATGCCGCTCGCGGGGAAAAATTCGATACCTTCGTACGAAAGTACGCGAGAAATTTTTACGTGACGTGAACCGCCGGTGCGGTTTTGCTTTTCGAAGATTAAAAAATTAATAGTCGCCATAGTCGCCGTAGAGCAGACACTTTTTGCACACGAGCTGCCAACGCTTTTGGCAGACACGCTTCGGAATGTGCGACGAGTGAGTGACGTTTCCCCGTGGGAATTTTAATCGTTAATCCTCCCTTTTATTATTCTTTTCTCGTTGATCCTCGGCTGTAGGTTGTCTCCTTCTCCTTTGACTCTCGATTCCATCGATTTTACTCGGCGAAATTTCACCTCTTAATCGCATTAAGATGGAAATTAGAGATAGATGCTCGCTATCTCCGAGATGTTACTCGGCAGACTAACTAATAAATATCTGAAGTAGTCGCTATTGTTCTGCTCGCAATCGGCGAACGCCAGCCAAGTAGAATCTACTTGGTCGATCTAAACGATTATGTCCTTTCAGTCCTTTCAGTGGATGTTATCTCCCGTGGCAACTTTGCACTGGCTCATCCTGGCTCGATGAACGATAGTGCCTACACCAGAACTCAAGTCAGTATTGTATTCTTCGATCACGAATCGCAAACGCGATTTTGGATCGATCGACAGTCATTTCTCGAGATCTCGTCGTCGCGTACCGACAGTGGGAGAAATTACCTCAACGATAGCCGCATTTTTCACTTTCGTAACGAGGCAGGAGATGCAGGAATTTGGGAAAACACATTTGTACATTTTTTTATACGAGAGATCTCGAGTTTTCGCTCTGTGTTTCGCCTTTCGAATCGGCGAAAATCGGATTCTAATCGCTTCGGGTCCACTTCGTTTCAGCAGTTTATTTCGTCGAGTTTGCCGGAAGAGAAGCAGTTTCGCAGAAGTGTTTGTTCCCGGTTCTTCACTTCGGTCGAACGTTTGCTTTTCAGCTGTGAAATTTCCGCAACGAGTCCTTACCGGTCTATTAACGAGTCATTCGTTTCTGTGTTTCGCGTCGAATGAAACAGCAGAGGAGAAAGAGACAGACAGTGGGGGGAAAAATAGTGGAGAGAAAGGAGAAACGAGACGACGTGGAAGCCGAAGTGGAACAAATCGCGGCGATCATTGTTTCGCTCGTTTATTCATGAAATCCACCGGGTGAACCCGGCGTCCGCCGGGTAAGAAAGCGAAGTTTGTTATTAAATCGAGAGTCGTTCCGCGATATCGTTTTCATCTCTCCAATTAATTTTCCGTTCCACTTGACGAACACTCGTCCGCCGTGTTCGAGGAGATTTAATTGCCAGCGCGAGCGCGAGAATTGCCAGTTTTCGCGTCAGGGTCGCCCGAAACGAGTCGCTGTTGCAGCGAAAATTTTTCCAACGTGAAGTTGTGAATACCATAAACGAACGATCATTCTCCAATAACAAATAGCCGACGATCAAACACGCTAGAGTTCTCTCTGTTCAGAGAGTGCACACGCTGGCGAGATCTGACTACAAATCTACAAAGTGACCTTTACGTTACGAAGTAGGAAGGAGAAGAAGACTTGTAGCCAAATGTACTCGAATTTTTACAATGTTATTCTTGACACAGACGTGAGAGAAATTGCGCGACCAAAGAGCTTTTCTCTCTCTCTCTCTCTCTCTCTCTCTCTTTCTCTTTCTCTCGCTCCCTCGACATTCCGGCAGACTTTCTTCGTGGATGTTTCCTCGTAAAATATCGCGCAAGACGCGATAGGTCGAGTCTCGAACTATGTGTGCCACGTGGTGAAGAGGATACCAGAGGTCTGTACGAGAGACCTCCGTCACCGTGTTGGGAAAGTGTGCCATCGAAAGGTCAACGTTTACACGCTTCTATACAGAAGAAAACGTTCCTTTTCTTTCTCGTTCCCCCTTTCGTCGGGATCGAAAGATCCTCGTGTTCGCCGCTTTCGTTTCTTCGCCCCTTTTCTCGTATATGCCTGCTCCGTCCTCCTCTCCGTGGATATTTGCTTCCACTCGGCACTCGCAAACGATAGACACAACGAGAGACACGAGTCTCTCTCCCTTTGGCACTTTGAAGTCGAAGTCGTTTTGTCAACTCGCTTGCTTTCTTCGACGAAGTTCTCATTCGTTTGCCGTGCTCCGTGGACCGAATTAATCACGATTCTAAAAATCGCTGTCTCACCCCCTCCCCCGCCTTTACCCCGTACGATCTTGTCCCGTTGTGTTTTCCCCTAAAGTGGAGTTGCCACAGAAAATTGGCAATCCGACGCGTGAGAAGACAGTGCAGTTTTCGTTGTTTGAAACGTTGTATACCGATAATTGCGTTTTTAAAATATCAAACGAGCGAAAAAGGAAACAGAAACGTATGTGAGTAGGGCGGAGGGGCGCAAGGTTTCCCAAGAGGTGCATAAAGGGAAGAGGAGAGAAGAGGAGAGGAGAGAGGCAAAGGTCCCTCGCAATTACCGCGATCCACGAGGCTAGAACCGATCTGCTCTCGGATACTGGTCACGTATCTTTGCCTGGACAGTCAATCGGCCGGTTCTTCTCTCTCTCCCTCTCTCCCTCTTCTTTCTTGTTCGTTGCTTTCTCCTTTTTTCCGTGGATCACGGCCCGGGATTAGAGGAAGAGTCCATTAAAGGGAGCCCCTGCAGTTGCAAAGCCACTCGAGCGTGATCGTGGCTGGCGATCGGCCAGAATCCGCGAGGAGATTCGCGATATTCCTACGTCGATTTGTCCCACGCGACTCCCTCTCCCACTCTCTCTCTCTCTCTCTCTCTCTCTCTCTCTCTCTCTCTCTCTGTCAGGCATTAATAAAAGTCTGTCGATATCAAGCCTATGGCGTTTGCCATCGCTCGGCTCGAGAACTCCGTTTCAACCTGGACCAAGACTGTTCCAACTCCACACACCCGGATATCGACCACTTGCTCCCGATCTCGATTGTGATTCCTTCCAAGATTAGACAAACTGGCCCAAGAGATCCGACGAGATTGTGGAATTGACCTGATCGTGTGTCCCCCTCCGTTTCATTCAGTAACTTGTCTTTAATAAATATCGTACGATATACGATCGAATTCTCTTGAAAACGAAAATGATCATACGACATTGACCCTATCATTGAGCAAGTCACAGAGTTCTATCCCATATCAAGAACTTGCACACTATGCAAAAACCAACGTCAAGGATGAATGGAACCGACTATGAACAACATCAAATCGAACAAAGATTCACATTCTAGAAATTCCTTTCGACGGATGAACCAGAAAAAGAAAAAATTATATTGGCTCGATTATGGACAGGACACACTAAAATAACCCATCATCGAGAAGACCGATTCTCCCTTCTGGGATACATAGATGTCAAAAATTTGTCTCGACACATTCTGCACAAACTTCGAGTAGTAGAGAATATTCCTGACTTTCAAGAATCATTCGAAGAGAACGCTCCAATACTCGATGGACACAAGTCTATAGAAAAATTAAAAATTAACGCTAACAATGCACATTGTTTGATCGATGTTTTTAACCACTCATTTCCATCTTTTAAACGCTCATTACTCAGTATCTCTCTGTAATTTTTTATAATTTTTCACTCAGTCTCGTATCTCGTTACATTTAAAAATTTTTTTTATAATTGTATCACTTTTTGCAAAATGAAAAATGAATAAATGAAAGTACCTATCGCTAATGACTTTAACGTCGATGCGACTTTAAACCGACTTAAACAAAAAAAAAAAAAAAAAAAAAAAAAAGAAAAAATCCTACGAGTTAAACTCACATTGAGGCAACGTTGAACATCTTGAAACGCATCGATCCGTTCGATCAGTTGCCGGGGGAGCAAATTTATTCGTCGAGCTGCGCGGCAATGATTACGAGGACAATGAAAAAGTGTGGGATTTAATTCTCTCCGCCGCGGCGCAATTATAAATACATTGGAAAATAAATCTGACCGCGTTTAAACATCAGCTGGAAATGAATATTGCAACGCGATATCCACGGCCGGCCATCGAGATAATCGGAAACGTTTTCGATCCGGGTGCAGGCTGAGCACGGGGGGAGGGCCTCCCTTTTTTTCTCTCTCTCTCCCCCCCCTCGATTAAACCTTCAATTTTCAATTGGAAATCGCTTGGAAATTAATAAACGCGATAAACGAACAGAGGGGCAACGCTCGAAGTCGAACGCCATGAATATTTGCAAAGCACGCGCGCAAATGGGTACAAGGTATCGCGCTTCTCCCCCCCTCGCGCGTAATTAGCCACGGCGATGCATGCACGTGCGTAAATTGCCGACTTATGCCGAATTACACAGCCAAATTATTTCGATGCAGTTGATTAGTATTGTCTAAACCGGACGCACGCCACGCCGAAATCAATGATGATAATTTATGGGGGAATCGTGATTGAATTCCACGTGATGACCAACTGGATTTAACGATATTCGCCCGACGATTTTTGAACGGCGTGCGAGCAGATTTTCAGACATACGTTTTGGTCGCGCAGCGAAGTAGAAAGTAATTCGAACGAGTAAGATTCGCTCTCGTCGATCCTTGCTACGGTCGGTTCGACTCGAATAACATTCATTGGCGATTGCGCGTAATTACGATTCGTCGGTTGACGAAACGTGAAAAAAAAGCAGAAACGAGATATTGCGAGTGTCGGAGAAAGTTCGAAAGTCATTACGAAATTACTTGCCTGGCAGTGCGAGCGTTGTGTCACCAGCTCCGTGTCACGGAAGCGAAAAATAGCGTCGCAGCGTTTCGAGACTAAATCCGCAGTCTAATTTGGCGGATTGCTCGTCTACCCACCCAGTCGAAGAAACTCGTGGTTACGTTCAATTTCAAGCGGAGACCCTCACTCGCGAGCAGGGACTTGTGGCCGTTCGTTTTGGCGCAAAGCTGCCCGTTGTCTCAATTCATTCGGGACCGGCACAAATTTTTAATCGTCCCTCCCTCGTGGAAACTCTCTACCTCGTTAGCTTCGTTCGATTCTGTCCCGAATTTATCCAAGCATCGTCAGTGTCAGACTTGGAATTAACTCTTCGAGCTCGATTGCAAACGCTTGAACAACGCAATTTTAATAACGTTTCGGAGCTGTGTAGAAACGTTGCGAATTAATTTTCTCTGCAACGCGAGACTTGTGTATCTCTCTCTCTCTCTCTCTCTCTCTCTCTATATATATATATATATATATATATATATATACATACATGTATACACGATCTTGATTCGCCGAGAAACGGAAGATAATATCTATTAATCCTCGGCAAGGTAAATTCACGTTGCTAGACTCACTTTACACGCGGGGGTTGGTTTTTGTTACCCCTGACAACCACGGGACAGAGGGTTTAATACACGGATAATACCGGTTCGCTTTTACATCACGGATTTATTGTCGCGGAGCGACGAGCGGCAGGGGAACATTCATAAAGATCCGATGTCTCCAGTAGCTAATTAACTTTAACCGACAATCAACTCACCCGTAACAAATTCGCGATGAGGCAAGCCAGTAATACAAGAGATCTCCTCTACCTCCTATCCCTCCTCCCCCTTCCTCCGTCGCTGTCATATTGCTTCATTTTCTTCGAGAACGAGTCGTTTACGAGGACACGGAGCAACCACGCTCCGCGCCACGCTTTTTCGTCTTTTGTTCCCAAAGACCATGCTTTTCGCGAAACTTGCCCCTTTATTCCCATCCTCTTCCCACCCGCAGGCCACAATAGCCTTCGTGTCGAGCCGTTATCGAGCAGCGTAATTAATGCGCCTCTATAACCAACAGTTTAATTAAAGCGTAGAACGCGAAACAAATTTCCGTCCGATTTAATATTGCGGATTATGGCTCTCGTACTCCGGGACTCGGTCCGTTTCACGTTGGATTTCCCAAAGTCTTGACAACGAGACTGTTGCCGTTTTTTTCTTTCCTTATAATTCGGGAATGATGATTGTGTTGATAATAACTTGATCTCTCTCTCTCTCTCTCTCTCTCTCTCGAGTGGAATTGAAAAAGTTTCTCAAAAGGTAGAAACATGATTTAACGAAAGAAGTGCAAGGTATTCTCCGAAAAGTTCCCATCGCTTTCCGACGATCGAGAAACAGCGAGGAAAAATTTCCAGGAAGAAGTAACAAAATATTTCCGCAGAAAATTCCAAATGATACAGTATTCTGAGTTTCAAGTTTTACAAAAAAAAAAAAACGAAGAGAAAATGTAACTTTTTAAAAAGAAGTACGGATCATTGTTGAAAAACCTCTGCTGCTCTTTGTACTACTTGGAACTACTAAAATCGACAAAATGACCATTTGAATATTTTTGTTAGATATTCTGTAGATGCAGTGTGTTTAATAACATTGTATTTTTGAAGACTTGAGTAATTCTTCGTAAGATACACAAATAAAAGCCTCGTGTACTGTATTATAAAGATTTTCTCTTTCTATTGTTCTAACGTGTCTGATGGAAATCTTTGCGCTTACTACGTTCCACGGTGTTCTTTAATTGATATCTACGATGCTACGATGATACCGTTACACACGAGTTTTCGCAGTTTCTCGTGTCCCTTGTAGCGCGACCATGGCGAGGAAGAAGGAAAAAAAAAAAAAGGGAAAGAAAAAGAAACGACCTAATATAGGGAGAATCTCCGATCCTGTGCGAGGTTGTTTCGCGGAAATAAGATGATCTCTCCGCGTTTCACGTTCTTTGGTTCGTGCCTGGCTTCTTTCGACGAAATTTATCGTCCCTCTCTCGCTCTCCTCCTACGCCTTCTCGACTACGTCTTTCGTACCGTGTTAGAAAGTTCGCGGCCAAGATAAAAGCAAAGTTTCACGACAGCCGTGTGGATGGCTGCTGTCTCCCCTCACGCACGCGCGTAAATCCACGGATCATCGCGATTTCGTACGAACCCCCGTCTAACGTAAGATCGACTCGACCATCGATAGATAGACAGATACTTATTATCTGTAAGTTGAACTTTGTCCTCGAATATCTTTCCTCCGAATTTTCATCTTTTCTTTTTTTTTTTTCATTTCCTCAAAACGGATTGTCAAACGATTGACTTATCGATCGTTCGAACTTTAGTAGCGACATAAAAACCAGTTTTTTCGAAAGCCTTGCGAGAGAGGCATTGGTTTGAAGCACAAGTCTCGACAAACGAGATGCCGTGTGCCATCTCGACTTTACATCCGGTGGAAGCCGGATCTTCTGCCATCATAATACATCCATGAATCATAGAGCAGAAAAAGAGAAGCTGGAAGATTCGTGCCTTTTCTTCTCTCTCACCCGCGAGGATTCTTCCTCGCCTTTGCAGCCAATTTCTTTCGAATAAACCGCGCCGTAAAATTAGCATTTTAACGCGCGCGCGATTTTCCGGCGTGTACGATTTTTCTTCTCGGCTCGAGCGTCGCGCGTCGGCAAGGATTCGACGAGAATTCAACGAGAATCTGCCGCGTTTCTCGGGGAGCATCGACTTATTGCATCAATGTCGAGCCGCTTCGCGTCGCGTCGCGGTCGCTTCCGGTTTCTGGGTCGGCGCAATGATCCGTGTGATTACGTTATTGCGCAACAAGTTCCCTGCCGCTCAATCTCCGGTTTCTTTTTTCTTTTTTTTTTTTTTTTTACTCTCCCCGCTCTCGCCGATTTGAATATTTGCCGCCTGTTGGCAAATTGATCTCGGCTGCTTTCGAACAGACGTCCGCCTGTTTCCGCTTTGTGAAATGCCATTGTTCTTCGCCAGTGTCCTCCTTCGTTTCTCCGAACTGTTCTCATAGAAGTTTCACTCAAATTAGGTGGACAGAAGAGCTCAATATGTCTCGAAGAGCACGTAACGATTGAGTAATCACGAACGCGTCGAGCGTTTCTTCCCTTTAAATGGAAGAGAAAAGAGGAAAAAAGTACACCTGCATATCACGTTGAGTGATAAAGGAAGTTTCGTGCAGCAGGGTGGGGCACATTAGCAGAAGAAACGTAGATCATAGAATGAGATGCACCCTCGATCGAGCGTCCCTGATTTTCGTTTCGCGTGTTCGCCGACCGTGGGATTGCCGCTTCACGAACGTTCTTCAACCACCTCTAATCGTCTCTTAAATGCGACGCGACTAATTACCGACGCGATTGCCACCCCCGGTCAGACCGAAAGGCTGGAATTAAAAAGAAGCCTCGTGAAAAACGTGGAACGTTCGGTTTCATTCTAGCCGTTGAAACTTCGTTCGTGCAAACACGCTCGTTCGGTAATGTTTTCAGCGGCATTCCCTTCACGGACGGAGTCAAACGAATTGCCCTTTGGCAATTTGGCGAATTGACTCGTTGTCGACGAGAACGACAGGTGGCGTTTACAGTGAAGAGCATAATTGTAAACAACAACAGTGAAAAAAAACTGTGAATTTACATTTAATTTAAACCGACGCAACTTTGTAAAGAAAGGATCGTATAATGATTCACTTTGCCTCGTTTTAAACAGCGAAGCTTGTATAATACTTTGTCTACAATCGTGAGTTTATTTCTTTTGAAGATTATTTTACATCGCGTAGCCAGCGGGACACGTTTCTCTCGAATATTGCCGAAATTCAAACGTGTGCAATGTAAAATCATTCTTGAGAGGGAATGAAATTCACGACTTTGTGCAAAGTACAAGTATCATGATTTAACCACCCGCGCTGGCAGCTGATTGCGGACCATAACGAGCGACCAAACCATAATTCGTCGCTTTCTTTTTCAACTCGTCGGTATGATATCGCTGTGGCAGCGGTTACCACAAATAGTTATATATTGCAGAATGAATATACGTAATGTTTGTATGGAAGGACGAGTGTGGCGAGAGTGTGCGTATAATTGTGGTGTGATCTGAGTGTTTGATACATTTCATGGCAGAAGAAGGAACGAATGAGAGAGATGTATGCGAGAACAACTGAGAGCGAGCATGGCGACGAGAAACAGTGGTGATCGGGAAGATCCCGAGACGCGAAGCATGATAGATGAGAAGCAAAAGTGAATTGATGAGAGAGTGAATCAATGAGAGTTAAACGTTACATGTGTTTCATAATTTATATTAAATCTATCAAATTATTGGCTAGAAATTATTGATTAGTAATAAATTTATTATTCGTTTTGTCTGGCCGAAATATACTCAAAACTAAGAAAGTATTGCAATTTTGGGACAAAAAATTCTCGACGCGTGTAGCACGTCATTCAAGCGCAAAAGCGAGACCGAGTGGATCGCTGTACGATCTTCATTTTACGAAGTTACGCCAGTTGAAATTATCGACAATTTTTCATCGTCGTTGGTACAGTTATGCTCTTCGCTTTATCTACGCGACGATCCATTCAATTACACTTTGTCCGTTGGCGTAGCCTTAAAAACGTTTGCAAAGCAACCGTACGTTTGACAGATCGTTTACACGTGTAACTAAATAGCAGTGCGAATTGGGGAGAGAGGGGAAACGGGTTTTAATTGACAACAGCAATTTCGACGACAAAGGGATTGGAGGGAGGGGTGGTGGGGCCTCCCTTCAAAACGGTGGACGAGGAACGCGCGGTATTCGCCTCACACCAGGTGAATCACAATGGAGAATCACTGACGAAAGTCCCCCGAATATTATTACCATCAGATATCGTATCGATTTAGAATCCCTCTGAATTCTGTCTGGAATCATTGTATTATTTTGTCGGGCGATATAAGAGCCTTAGGAAACGACTGGAACACATTGCGCGCACGTGTGTTTCATCTTTTCATTTATCTCCTTTGACCGTGCGCATCATTTCCGGTTACTTTGACTGCCACGTGGAATATTGGAATTTCTCCGTGGCTCGGTTTATCGCGCAAATACCAGGGGGATATCGTAATTCGTCTCTTGTTTGAGAAAAAAGAAAAAAAAAAAAAAAAGAGGGGAAAGAAGAATTGGACAGCGAGACCGCTCCGGAGTCTGTCACTCGATTAAAAGATATCTTTGGTAATTAAAGGCTCTCGATTACCGAATTACGACCATTGTCGCGAACGTTTTTTTATCTATTGCGCAAACAACGCGGTTTGCTCGAGGTAATCCGCTGTTTGATCAATCGATCTGCACACACAGCGGAGGAATCCGGGAAATCGGAGATTAATTCCATCGGGAGGCTCGACGGGGGTGAAGAAAACTCATACGTGTGTATGTTGTGTTGATCCTGTTTGTTTGCCCTTGCACTGGTATAGAGAGAGAAAGAGAGAGAGAGAGAAAAAGAAAAAAGAAGAAAAAAGAAAGAAAGAAACTTCAATCTCCGGGTACGCAAGGTTTATTTTCTGGAAAACCTCGCCGGACGATCGACGATAATTTCTCAGGGTAGTACAGCAGCGGTGTAACCGCGACAAACGTTCGAGCCGTCCTTTTAAAAAACAGCTTCGAGGGGTGAAACGTAGTTAGCAAGTTCCGTGGCTAGGCCAGAGGGAGGGGTGGGAGGTGGTCGAGTCTTAATTAACTCGCTTCAACAGCGTACGAGCCTTTGCCTTTCATTCCCCCGTCCGCTTGGCTCCATAAATCCTTCTTACGGGGTGGCCGCGCGCCGACCGGGGATAGCGAACGATTCTTCCCAGAGGGGGGAAAAAAACGACTCCAAGTTGCAGGATAAAGGGTTGCGTGTCAGGAGATTCCGAGAGGAATCGTTTTAAAAAAAACGTGTGCTTTTTCTCTCGCTGATAATTTAATTGGTTGGATTGAAGAACCTTTTGTTTTTGAATGTTTCAAACCGAGACACTCGGTCGAAAAATCCAACGGGGATGAAACCTAAAACGCGTGGTTGAACGATGAACATGCAAATACACGAAATCCAATGTAATTTAATTTCTTCTCCGCTAATTGAGTTTTTTTTTTTTTTTTTTTCTCCAATTAACTCTCGAATCGCGATTACGTTCTTTCGTTTTCCTCCAACGGGGATTCCCTCGTACGAAATTCATCTGATAACGGCAAGCTAATTCCTCGCCCTCTTGCTTATTATGCCTCTTGTTGGCAGAGACACACCCTGTACATCAGGGACATCCTTTCCACGGCTGCTTTCCCCTGGTTTCGCAGCGTTTCTCGTAACGAACGGAGATTCGTCCAGCTTTCGGCTCAACCGTTAAATCCATTAACCAACGATGGCGCAGAGTCTTGGGGAACTCGAGAAGGAAGGAAAGGGGATAACGAAGAAGGGGGAAAGAAACAGAGAGAGAGAGAGAGAGAGAGAGATGCTCGAGGGATCGCACGTGCATCGCGTGGCAAACTGGGAAAGAAACTTCGTTATGAGAAAGCTCATCCTCCTACGACAGTGCCAGTTGTACCGAGTACGAAGGGGGTAGTTTTCTATTCGGACCTCGCCCAGACCTTCTTATGGCGGAGCCGTTTTCTTGCCATTTCGTCTGCGCCGTTTCTCTTCCGCCGCTTGATTCTCATTTCATTTCCAAGGAATTTGCATTGATCGCGGCTATCACGTTCCTTGAATTCGTTCCTCCTCTTCGTACTTTTTCCCCTTTGAATTCGATCGATAACGCGCGTGAGTTGCCTAGATTGGGGGAAGGGGATGCTGGTTTTTATACACTCGTTAGAAGAGATAATTACGAGACTGTTTGTAATTTACAATAATTTTTTTGAATGATAATACTTATTTCGCGCGACACGCTCACTTTGTGCCGTCGATATTCGCTGGCGTTGAAATTATACGTTTCGGTGGCGTTGTATGTTTTGGAAGAGGTCCGTTTTTATCGGCCGTTGCCGTAATGTGTCGTATAAGTAAAGCGTAACATGCTTCATACCCGTTGGTAGCTTTCCACGGGTCGATGAAATGTCGGGCCGAATGGAGCAACTGGATTTATTGAAATTTCGAGAGTTTTGTTTTAAACCGCACCTCGTTGTAGACGAGTGCGCGGAATAGGAGAGGCCACGATATATATTTCGTCGGAAAGAACCAGCTGCTCGAGACGCGTTGCAAGTTATGGGTTTAATCTGCAATAAGCTTGAATTTGTTGTTTCGTCGTTCACCGCGATCGTACATTCTGTTTTCGTAGACGCACAAATGACCAAGGGAGATCCTTTTCTTTTCTTATCTTCTCGTCGACCGCTGCTTTTAAATTGCGCAGATGCGTGTAAAGTTACGTTCTCGGCGCGGATTTTTCGTTGTATTTTCAGACTTTCACGAAACGAACAAATTATCCTCGCTGCATTTTCAAGTCATCGCGCGTGAAAGCACGCAAATTCGTGGAAATTAAATGCTCGATGAGAGATCGCCGGGGAAAATTTCGAGGCCGCAGAGATAAGCGTGGAAACGAGTTGGCTAATATCGAAACACCTGTACAGAAACCGCCGGCCATTCCAAGCGAGATAAATCAAGAAACGTGCGGCTACGAAGCGTTCATGATTCCACGTAGTATCCAATTTTATCGCTACCCTCGAACGAGCAGAAAACTCGAGATTTACGGCCGCCTTTCCCTCTCTCGTGCTGTTCTGTTGTACAAACATTCGAGGCACGCGTCCATTTCGGCTCGCTATCCCGTAATTACAAGGTCGTAAAGCAAGCGTGCGGCCGATATCTGGGGGAAAAGAAGGAGGAAAATGGGAGCGTCAGGAAGGGCGGCGAAGGGAAGATTCACACAAACGGTAGTGAGAATTTTCCGGCATAGAGACGCAACAATGGCGGTGGAGCTCGTGAAACGAGCTCTCGGTTTCCTGCTTCTTCTTTCTCTCTCTCTCTCTCTCTCTGTTTCTACTCAACCTTCTTTCTCTTCGTCTGTCCCCCTTTTGCCTCCTTTCCCTCGTTGCCTTTTTCTTTCTCCTCTCTTTTTTTTTCTTTTCTCTTTTTTTCAAACACGAGTACTTCTGTGATCTCACGCCCCAGTAATTCGAACGATGTAATCTGGCTTCTTCCAGCGGCAGCTCGCCGCACGAAATTAACCTTCCACCGACTGCTCTCCAGATACGATGCCACCTCTCGAGAGCGAGAAACAGAGGCGTGAGAGGGTGGAAGAGGGAGTCTTGAGAAGTCGCGGAGGAGCTCGCGGGGGGGAGGGGGGGTTCGAATTACGAGCGGTTTGCCGTGTGCAACTGGCACGCCGCGAGCGTCGCCCGCGCCCTTCGAAACAGACAGCGTAATTACGACGCTTTGTCGGCGACCCTCGCGGTCGTGGGGAGGAACGCTTTATCTGCCATGTTGACCGTCCGCGAGTCTGCCGAATGGACGGTGTGTTATTTGTAACGGTGCTGCGAGGTTTACTGCCAACCGTTCCCTCGACTTTTATTGGCCCCTTTATGGCCCCGGGGCTATATTAGACGGGGCTGCTTGCCGTCGTCTCCCTCAGCTTCTGAAGGAATTTTTCGCAAACATTTTGCCAACGATTCTGTGAACAATGCCCGTGAAACGACCGTCGCGAGATGCTCGACTTCCCCCTTTTTTTTTTTTTTTTTTTTTGTTTCTTGTCAAAATCCATCGCCGAATGAGATTCGTTTTGACAGGAAAGTTTTCGAGCGTGCAAAAGCAATTGAGCAATTTGGTGTTGAAACAAGCTGTTGTAAAGTAATCGTACTCTGTGAATGATTGTTCTACAATGGTGAAAGGGAAAAAGTGCTCCGTGAATTTTACGAAATTCATTTCTCTGTTGCGCGTGTCGCTAAATAAAAATAAAAAAAATTCACTCCGAGCAGTAGCAAGTTCGTTTCGCCTCTAAATTTATAAACATTTTGTGAAAAATGTAATACTAAAAAAAAAAAAAAAAAAAAAAAAGGGAACGAAGTAGAGTAGAACGAGGGAACTTTGAACGTATTAACGAAACAATGAGGTTGTAGGACAGAATGGGGGACGAAGGGACGCCTCTCGGAGCGGAAAGTCGCTATTGTTAAAAAGCCCGGGAGCTGGGGGAAATTCTCAGTACGGTTTTTCACCGTACTCTTCAGAATATTTTTTGACGGGCTTTCTCTCTTTATGGCTGTCGTTTCGAGTTGCTTTACAACATTGTAATTGCAGGTTCGTCGTCTGGAACACGTGCCTCGAATGCTCTCGCCAGATAAAGGTTTCAGGTACATTTGTCCCGCGTCGGACGAAAATGGTTCTCGAAGCGTTCAGAGGAAAAAAAAAAAGAGAAAAAAGGAAAGACCATTCTCGCTGGCCGGGTAAAAGAGTCGCAGGTAATTCGAAGCTCGGATTTAAAGCGCAAACAATAACCGCGAATCCTTGTCAAGTTAATTCTCTCCTCTTTGTCTGAAATTTTTATTTCCACGCCTACTCGATCGAAATTGACTTCGAGTTTGGTCCAGATCACGGTTAATCGTCGTGCAGTCCAACGAATCAGGGTTGTTGAAAAGTGTTTGAGTATTCTCGAATACATATTTGCTGTCTCAGTCTTGCAAAAGAAAAAGATTCTTCTTTTCTTTCCATAATGTAGTGAATGAATTCTTCTGCCAAGAAATTTCTTTCAGCCAACCAAAAAAGACCGAATTATACTGGCTCGATTAAGGACAAGACGCACCAAAATAACCCGACACATAATCGAAAAGATTGACGCTCCCTTCTTGGACAGATGTCAGAGACGCTCTATATGAATGCACAAACTTTGAGCAACAGGAAAGATTTCTGACTTTTCAAAATTATCCGAAGAGAACATTCCAATACTCGGTGAAAGCAAATTTGTTTTACTACAAAATACAAGTACCATGTGAGTTGCTAATGACTCTAAACCTGCACAAAAAAAGACAAAAAGAAGATTCATCGATGCTTTGTAGAAGAAAAGCTTTCAGTTTTCATTCTTCGCAGTACCTCGAACAAGAAAGAGAAATAGAGAAAGAGAGAGAGAGAGAGAGAGAGAGAGAGAGAGAGAGAGAAAGGGCTCGAGCAAGCAAACCGATCGAGTTTCGAAACTCCATCGAATTTTCAAAATTTCATTTATCCTTCCGGCTTTTTCCCGACGTGGCTGTTCCACGTGTCACCTACATTTCAAAGCCGGCCTGCTGGAAAAATATTGCCGAAAAATCCATCGGTAACATATTCGAGGGGACCGTGTGCCATTCGTCTTGGGGATCCCGATGGAATCGCTGGCACACAAGCACGAGCACACGAGAGGATGGAGCGGCGTGTGTCGCGTGACGATCGAACCGAGTCTAAGCCAGTCCCGTTTCCAGCATAGGCGAGAGAGAAAGAGAGAGAGAGAGAGAGGTCACACTCACACACATACACACACACACACCCTCTCGCTCTTCCGTTCTTGGTAGGAAGGGGTGCGCCGTGAAAAACGACGCTACCTGTCCGAGGACCAACCAGTCGCCCTAATCGATCGAGTCGGCTCGATGGTAACCGGTAACGCGCGGACAAAAGCGGAGTTTCCGGGTGTCGTGGAACGATCAAGCGTTCCCCCGTTCTCGAATGTTGAAAGGAAACGACGTCGGAAAGGGGATGTCGCGAAAGTGGAGGGAAAATAGAGCGGAAAGCCCCGTGAAAAGAGACTCGGGCATTTTTCAAGGGGACACAATGCCGAATTTACATTGTCACCACTGTCGCGATAGCCGACGATGCTGGAAATCGGTTTTATTCCTTCCATTTGACCCCTCCGTCGAGTTTACTCGATGTCCACTTGGACTCGCGTTCTTTATTGGCCCGACGATCTTGGGGCCTGGGTCTTGGCCCGGTAATTGGATTTTGTTTCGATTTGGTTTGGCTCTCGATAATTGGAGGTCGAAGGTTCCGATTGCCGGAACACTGGACACACTGGAATTGCCGCGGCAATCTCGTTAAGCTCTATTAAATTAACTCGAACGCAACCTTTGGTAATCAAGATTATTACCGAGAGTTTAGCGAGAACATAATGAACGATTGATTGGGACGAGCGGTCGAGAGAAGCTCGTCGAGAATGTACATACGTGTTTCGTCGTGTTTGACTTTTGAAAATCAAATATATCGAAGATCTACAGAGAAAAGATCCACGTGGTAAGGAAGGCAATAATTTTAATTATTTCGCTCGTTTTGAATTATTTAACGTCCCAAGATAAATTATCCTTAACGCTGGAACGTGTTGAGATAGCAACGTTCTAGTATCACGTGCTTTACCTGCGAAATATTTTCGTTCTATTATATAAATTTTTTTTTCTACATTTAATTTTTTTATTATAGATGAAAACTTATTTAAATTAAAAATAATTATTGAAATTAATATAATAAATATTATAAATGAAAAATAGATTAAAATTATATATATTATAATTAAATAAATTTTTTAATTGGAAATTAAATGTATAAAACTTATACTATATATATATATATATATAAATTAAATTAATACATAATAAAACAAATATAAAAATAATCAAATTACATCTACAAAATGTCAATATCAAATTGATAATTTATAATTAATATGATGAATTAAAGAAAAATAAAGATAATATATTCGAATTAATGAAATAATTAATATTAATGTACCAACTAATACATGAACCCCATGAAAATCAGTTGATAAAAAAAAATTGATCCATAAATTCTATCATTTATACAAAAATAAGCATTTTTATATTCAAAAATCTGAATAATAGAAAAATATAAACCTATTAAAATTGTAGATAATAATGCTTTTATACTTTAAAAAAAAAAATTATTTAAAAAATATAAATGATTTCATGTAATATAAAATCCCGAAGTAATTAAAGTAAATGTATTTAATGATGGAATTTCTATATAATTAAATACTTTAATTATTTTAGGAGGCCATATTATATTAATTTCACTTGATGGGGAAATTGATCTATGAAAAAAAGTTCAAAAAAAAAAAAAAAAAAAAAGAAAAGGAACCAGGCGCTAGGATTTTAAAGATTCTCCTTTTCTGAGATGAGCGCGAGTTAGATATTTTCTCTTGGGTTTTCTGGGAGCAACAAGACGTTAATACTGGGTCTTCCAAGGAATATCGACGTCCAAGGGGAAGAGGAAGACGCGAAACAATTCCTCCTCTGATATTGCAAACAATATCTCTGCACCAACCATTTCTTTTTGTAATTTCTCTCCCTTTTAAATAAATGTTTTTAAAGAATCGAGGAAAACGAATCTTTCCTTTGCTTCCTTGCTTCTTCGCTTCTTTCAAAATGTTTTCCCTATCAGTCGGAAACAAGTCTGCGATCCCAGAGCCAAAGACGTCGATTCAGGGCGTTTGATTCAACGCCAAGTTAGCGACTTCCAATTTACCGACTGCAACTACTAAGTGCCAGTAACTGCTCGACACCAACAACTATCAAGTACCTGTAATTTCACTGTTAATGAGAGTTCTCGAGATACGATGACGTGTACCGTCGCGTCGGAGCGACACGTTGCACGGTATCTCTGATTCTCCCTCTCTTAACGTAACACGTTGCTGTTTTGAGGACCAACGACGAACCTAAGCGAAAATCACTCAAATTTCTTTGTGACGTTACATTTTTTTTTTCTCTTTTTCATACGTACCTTTCTCCGCGATACGTAATTTTCAATGATTTGCATCTTGACGCTCTTCTTATATATTCTGTTCTCTAAAATACACTCTATTTCTAACATACACAACTAGGAGTTTCCTACGAAACGAAAAAATATGGAAAAATATTTCCTGCCGGGGTGCCGGGGATTTTTTAAAATATCGTTGAAAACAGCACGGGAACTAAAATTTTTCTTTGATCGTTGCATCCTCCTTCCGAAGTAACGGAAACGCGCTTTTTCCCTTCATTCCTGTGTAAAAAGAACGAACGACCAATATAATATATTTCGCAAAAGGCTGAGGCTAATTGCGAACAATGGTAAATTTTGCGCGTTCAGCGCTGATCCTCCGTTCGGGGAGGATTTCGTGCGAATGCTCCCTTCGGTTCGAGTTCTATTTTTGAAGGCAGCTCTGCCCCTAGTCGAGTTTTCGTCGCTGCTGCTGCGGCTGACCGCAAACGGTCTTGCAGAGGCTTACAAGCAAACACGAATCTCTTGAGCTGAACTACTTTCACTGCAGCTGTCGAAGTTCCCTCTGTGTTGCGCCACCGTGCTACCCCCTTGAACGCGGAAATTTCCAGCAGCCGTTCCGGATTAGAATTTAAATCGTTTGTGGCTGTTGTATCTCTTGGGGGCAGTTGTTGCGAATAATTGGAACGGCTTATACTTGGTTGCATCTCGTGTTTCCTTAGTATGAATTAAACACGGACACGGTAATGTTTTACTCGTTGCTGTTGTAGCGCAGACTTTTCCCAACGAGCGTAACAAGTATCGAAAGTTTTCGGTAAGATGGGACTCTGCTTTCTCGCAATAATACGAACCATTTTGATTCCAATCCAAATTCCGAATAATTTGAACAATTCGAACGAATTCAAACAATTTAAATTCGTATTGAAAATTCACGAATGGAAATGCGCATATAAAAGCGCCAGAAGCTAAGCCAGCTAACCGTTACACTGAAACCAGAGTTCCTTTCCATCTCGCGTTTCGTCCTTCCGGCTCACGAGCTGGAAAGCACTGGGCATGTTGCTATCGAACGCACCATGTTGCCATTGTGTTAATATTTGAGGAAGCAAGCTCGACGTAGCTTGCTCTTGTTGATGGATAGCTCTTTATCTCCTTTGCTCGTTCGATCAAATTAATCACGTTCGGGACGAGTAGCTGGCTCTGTCGAAGAAGTATCACTTTCCGTCCTTCGACCATCTCCTAGCCTCCTCGTCTTTCGTTTTTAATCCCGTTGAAGTTGGTGTACTTGTGCTTGAATTTCTCGTCCATCATCTAGTACTGTATAGTCGTTGATATCACGCTCATAAGCACGAAGAAATCACCATTAGATACGACAGAAATTACTCTATGTGCTACCCCGTAGAATTCACTAATCTGGTACAAATCACTTGGCTACCATCTATCTGTATTATATAAATCCTGTATTATAATGTTCATACAAAATGCACACACACACTCATTACACTCTTAAATATTCTAAATAAACTTTTATATACTCTTTAATCTCTGTTGAGTCTTTATACTCTTTTACATTCCTTACACGTTTCTTCACTTTCTTCTACTACATTCCTTTGTCTGCCATATATATATATTCATAATTAACTTGATCAAACGTAGGATGGCGACACCCATTCGTGTCTTGTAAGTACTATGATGATAATTAATTTCAATCACAGCACTACAAATTTAAATAATAACTCCGTATTTAATTTTTTGATAATTTATGTAAAAATGTTATCAATATAACAAAATATATATTAACTAAAAATGAACAAGTAATGAATGAATAATTTCTCTAATCATTATTATATATATATATATATATATATATATATATATATATATATCTATAAACATCTCCATGGTAATAATTAATTGGATTAACAATTTTTAAATTTTTAAATTTTCTATTGTTTATGAGTTTCATTCAGTTTTTCCGCGCTTTGGGCGGAACGATTTAATGAACGTAGATAGCGCTGATCTAAATTCTTCGGAGATAGCGGTCGCTACAGCCTTACCACAATAAAAATGCACTATACACTTAACAAAAAAAAAAAAAAAAAAAAAAAAAAAGAAGAAAACATAGAATTGCGCGAATAATAAACAATTCTTTTCAATTTAAACTTTTGCGGGATCGATCTCTCATTCGTGCAGTACGGAATCTAAGGAAAAAAGTGTAAAATATCCCCGAACGCGTAAAAAGACTCGAAAACGCGTCAAAAGCTCGCCTCTGGAGGACGCGTCACAGACTCCATCTGCGCGAGGGGTGCGAATTATTTCTTTCGAATAAAAAGCGTCGAGAGGAGAGGAGGACGGGTTTCTCGCGTCGCGTGAGAAACATTTTGCCGCGTTATTCGGTGTCAGTCGGCGTGTGCAACGCGTGGAATTGAAGCTGGCTGGTCTAACATCGCGAAACGTCTGGCTCGTTAAGCGCGATGGGGTTTTATCGTGCATGTTCCACGGTCAGTCGCGTTACCGGTGTTCCCGCTGTCGCCGACGCGCAATCACAATCCCCGGGACCGTCTGCCTTCCTGTTTCCGCTCGTCTCGCGCGTCTTTGAAGCCGCGCTCTGCGTTTAAATCCTCCCCCCGAGTCCTGGCTTCTTGTCGTCTCGAACAAAAACCACGACCCCTTGGCACGAGCGCGGTAAATCCTGGCGAAACCGTGCTACCAGTCTTGAAAGTTATCGCAATTAATTGTTCTCCCTTCTTTGCTCCCTGCATACATGTTCAAAGATTTTCGTTCCAATATATTTTCTCAGATTTACAGAGGTAGAAAAGCATATGGCTCCGCGTAAGCTTGTTTTCACGTCCGATGTTATGTCAGTCAGTTTCGTGCTTGGTGCACACGTGCATATTGTACGCTACACGGGAATAATATTGGAGATTTGATGCACTGCAACAATTGCAGGGAGGAGATTAAACTGATACAGGGCGGATGTATGTTTGACGATTCGTTTGTTCTTCAGTCGTTGTTGAGTATCTACGGCCGAATGAAGATTTACAAGTTTTCGCCCAGAGGTGGATTAATCGATACGATTTTACAAACACGAACGTTTGCACGAACGTTGCAATTATCCGCGATCATAAAGGGGAAATTGAATTGTTCCGTTCGATCGCTTATTTCCCGAATCATTGTTCCATTTGCGTGTATTTACGTTGCTTTATTGCTATTTCGCGATACAGCATTTTGCAAACGCACGCTGGCTTCTTCTTTTATTTGTTCGCCGACCGAACGTTTCAAAGATCTCCACTTCTCGGAAATTTCCTCTGTTAAATACGATTGAAATAAAAAAAAAAAAAAAAAAAAAAGAAAGAAAAAGAGAGAAAAAGGAAAGAAAAGAAAATATTTCTTAATGCGTCGGAGAAAAATTCTATTACCCCGGGGCAGTAATATGCAGTTAATTTTCGTGACGAAATTGGAAGTGAAAGAAGCAAATTGAAGATGGTATTACAGCACGTCAGAACTACTAAGCTGTCGCTAATAGAATTGTTGCTTTATCTGCGCAGTCAGCGCGGCGACACTGTCATTTTTATCCTTCTTGCGAGAGATCGGTCGAGAGAGGACGAACGCGGTCGTAATTATTATCGTCTCCTCCTTTTTGCCTTTCGTCTTCATTCGAGATCTTTTCGTTTCTTTCCTCTTCTTTTTCTTTCCACCTTCTCCGTTATCCTCTTTGTTGAGATATTATACGGACAGCTCGATGAGAAAAATTTGTTTCCTTCTCTTTTTCTTCATTACCGTGTCTGCTTTTCCTCGCCTTTCTCCTCCGCTTTTTACAATTCGTCCCTCGTTTCCTTTCTTTCTCTCTCTCTCTCTGTCACGTTTCTCGCCGCGTTTCCTTTATGAAAAGAATCGCGCGAATAAAGTCCCTCGCTTCCTCCGCGCGTTCCGTGTGTGTAACCGCGTCTGTCATAATTACCGAGCCAGTTCTGCCTTTGACGCGCCCGGTAAACTTAAACCGTCGCCTCTTCGGCCCTCCCCGGTTATTTAAAGACTGACGACAACTCGATTCTAACGTCTGAAGTTCCCGATCTTCAAACACTCTCTCGCTTCAGTTGCAAAGTATTCTTCAATGTAGGACAACCTCGACCTACAATTTGTAATTGCATTCGGAATTTCCAGTGGAAAGAGAACGTGTCGTACGACGCGTCTGACCACGCAGCGGTCAATACCACTTACTCGGGCGTTCCCACGGACAGAAACGTAGTTTGATTACTTTTTCGCGCGAAATGTATACGTAATTTGCAAAGAATTTCTTCACTAGTTTGTGATTGTCATCGTTTTACCTGTGAACACTTTCGAACGACGATTCTTAAATTTATAATTGTTTTTCTCTTTTCTTTTTTTCTTTTTCCTTTTTTTTCGCACGACAGTACGGTAGAAAATAATTTGACGCGAGTCTAATCGCGTTTGCTTACCAGAGTCGGTTCTTTTACTTTCAGAGTCACCGAGGCGTGAGTGTCTACACGGAGTAACAGTTTTCCGGCTCGATTCCCAAAACTTTCACGGTTATTCGCCCGAGCCCGAGCGACTTCGTGAGAGATCGTCCTCTGCCATAGAAAACGAGAGTTGATGAATAGCGAGCGGAAGTCGATCATCTAGCCAAGGATCGGAAGCTGTGAACCGAGGACGTTTTCACGAGGACGGCACGAAGGTAAGTTTCACTGATTTTGCGCGCTTAAATTTTTTCTCTTTTTCTTCTAGTTAGCTACGATATAATTTCGTAATCACCTTACGATTTCGTTTACGCGTCCTCGAAACGAGCAACACTGGACAAAACTGAACGTATCATCTGAAATGTAACAAACGGTGGCTTTGTTTGAAAGTTAATAGTTTCAGTGCCACTCGCTAGTCTATTAGCCTGTCGTTAATTTACGAATTGAGAGAATGTCGTTCGTGATCGAGCGAAACAAGTCGAAGCAAAGGAGAAATCGATCGTGTCCGATAGATTCGATCTTTATGCCAGATATACGCAGTTTCGTTCGCACGTGGTCGCGAATAGAAAACGGAGCAGTTCCAGGCAGTTGTCGACGAGGCGTTCAATTAGCCTGTTAAATCATCCGATAACAGGACCGTTCGGTGCTTTGATAATCATCCTCGCCGGTAATTTCTCTAGTGTCGCTGATGCGCGTATCTTAAAGTAATGGGTCACTGCTTACGTAAGTGCACGTCGATGCACTTTCGAGCAAGCAGAAATTCACCTACCTCTCGTAACTGCGTTGCCTTTCATTTAACGAGACCAGCCATTTGTCACTTCGTTCACGAGGAACTAGCGACACTTCGTTCGAGATCTGCCGGTGGCCATTGTACCAGAGTTTGTTCGCATGCTAGACGTTTAATTCGTTTAACACTCGTTACCGACGATAAGCGCAATCGATTCAATCTCTCACGAAGAGAAATTAATATCTCTTGCTTAATAATTATTCAACTCGAACGGGTTTTTTTTTTTTTAACTGTACTGTGCGTTCTGTCGCGTCTGAGAGTTTGAAATTGGAAAGTTCGATCTGCCGGCAGATGTGGCGTTTCACCGCGATAAAACGCGATTAACATGGGTTCGCTAATGCAACAAGGCGCTTCGCGCGCACGCGGTTCAACGCGCCAATGCCGAGCTCCGTCGAGCCAAGCTATTATTGTTCCGAGACACGTACGCGAACGATAGAACTGAAATTAGCGTCGTCAAAGCCGCCACACTCGGCCCACTCGGCGAACTTGCGAAACACCATACCATTACGCGGATTGATATTCGGCGCTAAACAAACGTCACGTCGGACCGTATTCCCCCAAGTTTATTGCAAGTTATAC
This sequence comes from Tetragonisca angustula, assembly GCA_036937485.2. NCBI lineage: Eukaryota > Metazoa > Arthropoda > Insecta > Hymenoptera > Apidae > Tetragonisca > Tetragonisca angustula. The sequence goes on from JAWNGG020000181.1 coordinate 793,782, forward strand.
TCCTCTATGGGTTCCCGGCATCTCCTCCAGCCACGGTATCGCCTGTAAAATAGCAAATTTCCTGTTTCCTTTGCTCCGCTCTGACTCGTTAACTCGTAAAGTTCTTTCGTCGTCTATCTGGCCAGCCGGTCTATTGGTGGTTCAGGGCTAATCTCGGTTCCGGGTGTACGTGTTCCTAATAGATAATAGACACGCCAAACCGCGTATCTCACGGGTCGTACATGGGATGCTCGAGGAGATACGCGATATCGCATACACACTGGTGTATTCACGACTGGGGCTGGTCCTTTGTGCAGCCCACCGGCACAAAGGATCCATGAACGAGAAATGGTACTTCCGCGAGAATAAAATTCTCCGGTGTCCGGGCGTTCGCGTGTTGAAAATCCAACGATTTTAGCGAGACCGAGGTGAATTTTCTTCCTTACTTTCGTAGCTGCGCGAGAATTCGCGTTAATCATTTCCTCGGTTCCCTTTGTCCCGTGGCTCATTCGCGCTAATTAGCCGAACGAGCCAACGCTACGATGCTCCACGACGGTTCTGCTCGATGTTCTGCGCTTTGTCACACCGGTCCAGGTGACCAGGTGCAATCTACCTAGAATTCTGCTTCAAACTTGCAGTTTCCAGCCTTGGTTACTGCCCATTCGTGATTGGCCCCGATCTCTCGCGGTTAATTGCCACACAAACATCGCATAGACAGCCAACTGCGTGAGTTTGGCAAGCGTTGACGCTTTCGACTTTTTCTCTCAAATATCTCGGTACTTTTTTTTTTTTTTTTTTTTTTACGCCGAAACTGACGAGCTGTAACGCGTAAGATATTTGTTCTTTCTCTTCTTTTTACTGTCCCGAATGATAATTCGTAACGCACGTTCCGGTGTCCCCAATTAATTTTCGAGCGCCTCGAGAATTGCTGTTTCTGCAGCTGGTGATCGTACCGTTTCCTTTTTCGCGGGCCGGCAAATGACTTTTTAAGTATCTCTACTGCGGAATTAGGAACAACGACGTGGCTTAACGACTGTCCGACTTGAACCAGCCGTGTACCCATCGCGGCAATACAATCAATTTCTAAATAGCTTTCTTCTCGTCTTGTAATTTGAACTTGATTCGCTCGTTTCTTAAACTGGTGCCCTGGAATGACGTGCAACAATTTTCACCTGCAAAATTGCAACATTCTCTCAGTTTTAAGTATATTTAAATGTACTCCAGGCAAAACAAATGATTGAAGTTTGTTACTTCTTAATAACTTCTATCCAGCGACATCCGTACCGACGAGGTTCAAAGGGAAAAAAAAGCGACGAATTATTGTATACGGTTCGGTCACTCGTTATGGTCCGCGAACCAGTTGCCAGCGCAAGGGATTAACACTAGAACACTACCGACGGGAAGAAATCGGAGAAATCCGAATTGAGAAAAGCTTTTGTTTGTATATTTCACGAAAAATTATTTAAATCTTTAAAATATAATCTTAAAAGAAATTAGTCAATTGGTCATACTTTGATAGTTGATGACAGTGAATCTGTTTCTATCTGTTTCTTCAATTCGATTTCCCTTTCCTCTCTCGGGAAAACAGCGGCTCGAGTTTCGAACTGTAGACGGTGTATACGAACCACGTGTATAGAGGTTTCTTGAAAAAGCGCGGTCCGGTCGCGGACAGCGTCGTAAATTTAAATGAAAAGCAAATATACTTTTAATCTAATGGCGAGGGGGGGGGGCGGGGAGCGGCAGGGGTTGAATCAAGAGTCGTCGCGTTTGCTAGCTCAACACAAACACGAAACACGAGCAAGTTCGATGCATTTCAAACATCCATACTGGGTGTTCAATATGGTAACGCAAACTTTGTTTTAACGCACGCGGGTGGAGGAGAAACTCGAGATCGGATCTCGTTTTGTCACTTGGATTTTCACTCCCCCTCACCCCCTCCCCTCTCCCCTCTCCCGTGCCTCGATTTTTAATTTTCGTGAATTAAATCTCGCATTGTTTTCCCCTTAATTGAAAAAATATACACGCGTGTCCGCTTTGTATAGTATTACGTTTCGAACGAGAGAGAGAGAGAGAGAGAGAGAGAGAGAGAGAGAGAGAGAGAGAAAGGAAAACAGTCGACCAACATGAATATTAAAATCAGCGTTCCACGCCAGTGTATCAGGTTGTTGAAATTTTTCCAAACCAATCTCGATTGCGTTCCAATTTGAAATACAATACATCTCCAGCCACAAAAATAAAACGCACGATAGAGATCCATTCGTTTCCATCCGGAACGTCTTTGTTCGTCGAATTTGTTCCTAAAAAGTTTCCTTAATTTTCGCGCCAACGTTTCCGCCAGCTTTATCGCGCGCGCTTTATTGAAAATGAAAACGCTGAAGAGGAAGCTAAATTTATCCGCAGTCGTGTGAAATTTTGCCGTCTCAATACCGTTTGAGTTAAAACGAAATATGTATGTTCTCTTTTTTTTTTCAACGATTTTTAAATTGAAAAGATGAAATTGCAAAAAATCGCAGCCCATTTTCTCGCTCGCTGGAATTATTTGTCGGCAGCTGGTAGTCAGGGCGGCGAGAGGCAGGCAGATCTTGGCAATCATAAGCAGCTTGATCCTCTTAAACGTGAAGAATGGTATCATCCTTCCTCTCGAGGCGTCATCTTCAAACGCGCTGAGTCGTCGACGATGAAAAAGCGCCCTTAGCATAGGTTAGCCGTGCCCGGCTGGTAAGGTCACGATGGTGATTATCATGTCTGCGGCTTGCGAGATATCTTGATGCAGTTTTCGTGCAAAAAATTTATCGCTGCTTCTCGCTCTCCTGCCTCGCGAGCGGCAGTTTCGCTTTAACGAGAGGATGATTGCAACGTCAAACGAATTCTCAACTTGCGATCAGCTTTTCCCTCTCTCGACTCCCCCTCGTTCGTGTTTGGAATAAACACGCGATGAAGAAGTTGACAACCGGGATAACGGGTAATCAGGGGAAATCAATAATTCTGAAGAGCCAATTTTATCACAATTTTTCTCGTCTTCAGACGAGTCGCGGTGTTTTTTTTTTTTTTCTTCTTTTAATAAAACTTGTATTCCCAAGCGAAATTTAATTCGATTGAATTTCGCGATGCTTCCCGATACCTTGACTCTTTATTAATTACATAATTCAGATGATTTCCCAAAAGGAAAGGAACGATCGTAACTACAAATTGCAATCGGAAACGTAGAGTCGACTTCGATTAAGCAGCTCTTTAAGCCAAACTTCAATACAGGACAGCAAGTAAAATGATCAAGAGCTGCACTCTCCCAGTCACTCCCAGGTACTCCGATATTCCAATATACCGATATATTCCATTCGATGAGGCGGCTAGAAAAATTATCGACGCAGCTATTCGTCGACCGAGTGAAAGTACATGCATCCATTAAATCTCCTAGCGCACGATCTAACAAAGAAATTGGAAAATGAGGCTGCGTTGTTGCCGATGTTGTTCCTGTTATCTCCATTGTGCAAAACAGTTCGCTCTCCCCGACTCTCTCTCTCTCTCCGTAGTTTTCATTCGTTCGATTGTTCATCTCGTCTGTGTTTCACTGTTCGTTCGGTTGGAAAGCGAGAGCGGTTTGTCAACTTCCGCTTGGAGCCCATGGTAATTTCGATGACGCGTTGGCCGCGATAGGAGCGGCCGATTGCAGGCCTCGAGGTCGTCGCGTTGGCTCGTGAACGCGCGAGGACGCTTGGCGCGTGGGCGTCGAGCACGTGCAAGGGTGTCGTACTCGCCGGAATGCGCGTATCTGTCACCAAGTACGTATTGTTGTTCGGTGGGCGGATCGGTGCCAATACCGATCCGACCAAGGTCGGGCGTTTCATATCCAATCGGGATATCGTTCGTGCTGCGTTTATTCGCAGAGTCTTCGTGCGTACTCGGTTATGTTACATTTATTTGTTGTTCGTCACTTTCGCGCAATCGAAAATATCGTGCAATCGTTGTCAGGCGTTTGTCCATTTTCCATTTGACGGGTCGAAACGAGAAGAACCTTTCATTGACTGTTTCAATCTGTCTTTCACGAGGACGTAATCACATCGACGAATCTATAAATGAAAATTCACGCAATAATCGATAATATTCGATAATATTCCAAGTGTTGCGGTATATGTTTCAAGCTCGGGAATTGTAGCAATTTGAAGCGAAATTTTTTTCTTCACGGCTCGCCGATAATCATCCCTTTCTTTCAAAGCCCTCTTAATTAAATAAAAAGAAAAAAGAAAAAAAGAAGAAAAACCACCTCTGCGTTCTCGCGATTTCGACGAATTTATATATCGCGAATCGCAAAGGTCAGGCGCGTTTATAAACCTCGGAAATTAATCGAATTGTACGCGATAAAGCCTTGATTCACCGACGGTGGAAACCGGGAAAACGAAATTCCCTTTGGTCCGAAACTTTTTCCCTGGGAAATTATTGGACGGCCCGGCGGTGGTCGCGATAGAATGCTAATTATCGAACAAACGTACAACAATTATCGGGATTCGGTGGTTTCCGTGCCGCTCCAATTATTCATTATTCCCCGATGCGTCCAGGACGTGCATCCGCATCTAGGACAATCGACGTTCTTTTCGCGAGACTGCATCTAGTAACAGTTGTTCGTAGCTTTTATTTTCGATCCTCTCTCTCTCTCTCTCTCTTTTTTTTTGCCTTTCTGTCTCTCTCTTTCAGTCGGCCATCTATGAATATCGATTTCTATATCACCAACCGCACTTCGAACACACTACGTTCATACTGGCCCAATAGACCGTTCCCATGAAAAAAATTTGGAAATTTAATTGTGTCGGCGGCAAATTGCCGTTGGCTAGTTCTCAAAAAAATTGCCAAGAGATTCTGGACAGCTCGAACAGTTGAAATGTCGAAATATATATATGTTGCGTTTCTCTGGAGTATAATGGATATATGTGGGTTAATTAAGATGTTCGTTTCAAATTCTTTTCTGTGTCTCTGTCTCGCGGTGAGAACCGTTCTCTTAGAGTCTAACTTTACTCATAGTTTTTACTCAAGTCGAGGACTGCTGCTTTTCTTTCGAGAGCATTTCCACCGAGTCGTTGTAAATGTAAAACGGTCGTGCTCGTACACGCGAAACTCCGCGGTTCTCGCGCCTTTAAGTAATCTTTAATGAAGCAACTGTTTCCTCGCCGAGGAACTGTCGACTTTGTGTTTACCCGCGCAATCCTCGCGATGCGTCCTTTTAATAACAAAATTCTGCTCGTGCCTTCTGACGGCTGAAGAATTTTTCATATACCTCTCAGTTTCAACAGGGAATTCCGTGTTGCTCGAGAGATCGAATTTGAGATGTGATCTCCCGAATGAATCCGACTTCTTCTCCGATTTCTACGTAATTTCGTGAATCACGTCAGAAATTAATCTCACCGGTTTAATTGGAGGACAGTAAACGTTTTCAACGTTTCAATTATTTGCGACAAAAACTACTCGCGGCATTATTATTAGAAACCAACTAAGATCGATCTATCTGATCGAGCATACACGCGGTTACAAGACCCTCCCCCCCCTCTTTTCCTGCATTGTGATAATTACTCGTATTGTATCGTGTCGTTTCTCCGCCGCCTATTCTCATTGCGATCACGTTTCATTTATCATCGAGGCACGTCTCGATGAGAAAAACCATCGGGAACGTGACTTTCACGTACGTACGTTGCTAATCCGACTAAAACTAGCTAGCTCTAGCTGTTTCGCTTCATCGCTGATGTTCACGCAGCTGACGTGAACGTTGAAACGCGTCTCGTATCCGGGTGAATGAAAAAGATGACACTTTTGTTCCTATAAAGTTGCGCGTGTCTGCGAGTCGAGTTTCTAATGTCATGGACGGTGTTCTTTTTCTCCCCCGAGAGAATAACTTGCAGCCGATTCTAGAAGTTTCGGTTGAAAAAAGAAAACTAAAACACGCGCTCATGTGCATGTACGTGCACTTGAACGCCAAATTTGTAAAATTTGGTATTCACATCGCGATGTGTGAACTGTGCTTTAGTCAGTCCAGCCTCAGTCTACGAAACAAACACACGCGTTTAATAATAATAATTTGTCTCGTCGGAATTTTAGAAGAAGAAAATTTTATTTCGCGAATAATACACGTAGGAAATGACAATGTGTTAACTACCAAAAACTGATCGAAATGACCAGTTTATAATTATCACATATTTATAACAAAATATTTTTAAATATTCGAGCGACTCAACGAAATACATTAATAGCGCGTTCTTTGCTGTATCGTGAACTTTTTCTTGCACCTTGCACCTTTAATCTCCTCGCTACGAATATTACACTTCAGTCGTCGGTAGTTTCAGTGTTAAAAATTTCAAAGTTCAGTTTCTCTAGAAGTGAAGAGACTGTACATTACATATTGGAATCTCTCTCTCTCTCTCTCTTTCTCTCCCTCGAGGATAATAGAGGTTAACAAACTCCAAACTTTGTACCCTCGAGTCGAGAAAAAGCGAAGAATAAAAAAGAGAAGAGCATCAAACGAAGAAACACCCTGATTCGTCCCTTGAAAAAATTCTTTCACGCTCGGGCTGTACAAAAGCGCCCAATCAGAGAGCGCTGAAGATCTGAAAGAGCAATATGAAATCTCATCGAAGAAGTCAATGGCCAGAGAAGAAGAAAACGTCGGGGGGGGGGGGGGAAGGAAATTGAGTGAGAGAAGTGGAGAGAGTAGGAGAGAAACCTACTCTGCCGCCGGGTGTGCAGGAGATGGTTTAAGAAGTTTCTTCTCGGGACCGAAGAAGAAGGCTCGCAGGCGAAAAGGAAGCACAGCCTAGGTAACCGCTGCTTTCGGTAATCCTACTTGGGGAAGTTCGGTAATGCCGTGGCTATGAATAACGCTGGGATTACCTGGCCGAAAGTCGATGCACGGATCTCTTCGTTCGTTCGTTCGTTCGGGCAGCGGTAACTTTCGAATCTCCGTATCGTCGTTCGCTGTTTGACTTTTCCGTGCAACTCTTTGTCCACCGGATAAGCGCAATCAGAAATTGTCGGAAGTTTCCGCCGGAAATTGGCCGTTGTTCGCGGTGCGCGCGGTATCGACCGGATCACTCTCTTACTTTTCGCGAAAATCTCAGCCTTCCGTTTCCCTTTCTCTTTTTTTTCAATCGGACGAAACCAGAACCAGCTTCTCTCAGATAAACTTTTGTCTATAATTCGCAACATCGATCAACACGTTGATCGCCGCGTCACTCGTACGACTGTGTCACAGTCAAGTTTCCATTGGATAATCATATATTATTTTTATTACTATTTATACCATACCGTTTATTACCATTTATACTTTTATCTTATTTTTAAATCTCAAAGCAAGAAATATTTAATTGACGAATAAAAGGATCATTTAACAAAAAAAAAAAAAAAAAAAAAAAAAATAGAGAAAGGGAAAAGGAAATGAGTTTTTAATAGCAAATCATTTTTAAATTAACAAATTAAATTCGATATCAAATGACGATGTAATAACGATATAGTCATTTTTTGAATTACTTTGAATTAATTATAATTACGTTATTTACATAAAGATACATAATACCGTAACAGTTATTTACTTGCTTGACTTACGCTCGGTTAAACGGGACGATCGATTCGATTTGCGAAGAAGACTCTCTGTCGAATTCAATGATGGTTGTCGACTCGATAAAAAGGAACGCTAGATAAGAAAGCGATAAGAAACGACTCGACGACGAGTCGAGTGTTTTGCAACGATAACTTTTCACAGTGGCAATTATCGTTTTCGTGACTGGATGCCTTCGTCCGGGCTATTTTCATTGCGCGAATACACGACAAGTTTTGCGTGAAAAGTTTCCGCAAAAACCGCTCGGATACCCGGCTATGATCGTTTTAATCAACGGCAGCCATTAATAGTACGTTGTCATCGTACGAATCGTTGCGAGCCGGTGCTAACCGCTCGGAGATCGATCTTGAATCGTCGAGACGTAAAAAACGCACGCTCCTTGGTACCGCGAATCATTTTTGCCCGCCGATTGCGACCATTAAATCTCCCCGTGAGATTTATGTGCATAATCGTTTTTTGTAAGACGAGATGGATTTTTCGGTAATTGATTTTCACTGCAGACGGTTTCATCGAGCGATATTTTATCGCCGAGGCTGATCGATTCGAGTGTGTACGATTTTTGCGCACACCCTTACGAAGAACGTTGCAACTTCAATGTTTTCTCTTTGAAATTGAACGTTTGCAAATCTTTTTTCGAGAAGTCAGAGAGATTGGATTAATCCTGGATAAAATCTTGTTCGCGTTTCGTCGTTTGTTTATAAAGTTTTTCATTTTGCGAAATTGCGGTACTCGCAACACGGACGATTCGAGCGCCAGCGTTGTTCGTCTCGTTTGCGATTACGATTCTTCTCTCGGGGAATAAAGAGGAGGTAGATAAATTTTCGAAGGAGCTATCTCTCGCAACTTATCGCGACATCGATGAAATTTACTCTGGTAACGCGCTATCTTATCGCCAAGGCAAACAAGTTGCCTCGAGTTTTGAAACACAGTCTACACAGCGCGTGATTCTTTTGGAAAATTTCGACCGGTTTATTTATTAACCGGAGAACCACAATCTCTTTTACGCGTTTACTCGTTTTTACAACGAGTCGAAATCTCTTCGTTTTTCTGCGCTGTCCCATCTCTGTTAAAATTGTTACTTAAATGTTAATACGACCTTCAAGGCGCAACTTGCGAATTAACGTAATCACTTTGTTAAAGTTGTATCGTGCGCTGATAAACAGAAACGCGTATCTAATCTAACAAGGGGGAGAAGCATCGACGAAACGTTATTTCATCGTTAATTACCTTTCCTTCTGTCCGACTGGCTATAGCCGATATTGCCAGATCGTTCGACGCGTTTCCACGTGGCTTCCGCTAGCTTTGAATAATGGCAAGTGCACGGCCGACGGTGAAAACTGAGAATTAATAACGGCAATTCGTCGGAATCCCGGCCGAATTTCCAACGTTGCTCTCGATGGCACGTCAGCTCCCTCTCGTTCCCTCCAATCGTATTTTACGAATATCTACCGAAAAGTCAATGTTTCCACTGCTCTCTATTATTTTCTTTTTTTTTTTTTCTTTCCTTTGTTCAAATTTTCCGGATTCCTGTTTTAAGAATCAGTTGCCTCGGAAATTGGGACGAAATTCCTGGAAAAAAGAAAAAAGAAAGTGCTCTGTCGAATCGCGTTTTTCCTTTTTCAAACGAATTAAAAGCATCGCGATCGACAAAGGACAACGTACTCTTGCTAAAAGAATTCTCTCTCTCTCTCTCTCTCTCTCTCTCTCTAAGCGTTGTACAGCGCAACAGCTACAGAGGTCACACGGCTGAAAACGAGGAATTAATATCGAGTAATTTGTTCAGCTGGCTGGAAATTTTCCGCATCGGAGAAACGAGTAATCACGATGATATGTCATCCATACGCGATCTACGAATTTTCTCCCTTTTTTTTTCGCCGTACGCGCATTTTTTCTTTTTTTCGATTTTTCGAAATCTCTGCACAACGCAATGCGGTCGGTCCACGCAGATTTGCATAATTCATTATCCGCAGCAGTCAGGCTCGACTCGATTTCGTTTGAAGAGCGACGCTTCCTTTTTTCTCCTTTTTTTCCTCTTTTCTCTTTGCTGATTTGCTCTTACTTTGTTTCCTTGGTTTGATCGGCCGTGGGATTCTCGGACTTTGTTAGAAAAATCAACGAAACAAAATGTAAATTTGCCTTTCAAAAGTAATTTCCCTCTCTCTCGCTCTGTCTGTTTCTGTTATCTCTCTGGTATCTAAAAAAATTGCTCGGTGACTTGGAAATGACGAAAACGCAAATTCACCGGGCTGCTTTTCGCGTAATCCCCTAGAAAAAACCGAGGGAAAAATTCGACGAGGGAACAGCGCCGCGCGCGATCCTTTAAGCGAAGATTTATCGAGCAAACGGCTCGAGGATACCGGATAATCCGGAGAACCCGCCAGCTGGAAAATTATTAATAAACATATTCAGAGGAAGAATTTGTCGCCGCTAACCGACGCGGCGCGACACGACGTCCCAGACGTCATTAGAATTTCCCATCCGCTGGCAATTCCACCCAGCGACCGCCGCTAGAAATTCAGATAAAAGTGGCTTTCATCTCCGTTGGATAATATATTCTCGAAAGGGAGAAGATCTCGCGTCAGGCGGCCATTTCGATTCGCGAGCAAAAGGAAGAGATGGTTGAGATGGCTGGCTGGCTGGCTGACTGGGACTAGGCCCGGTGTTGGATCCGAGAAACTGGAATGTCGGCCCAACGCGGAAAGGTCAGAGGTGAAGGCGAATCGCTTTCGGTGATCCGGCGGAATTCCTGTCGGGATTAAGACGCGAGAAAAACTCTCCTCCGATCCTCTCCAACCGCTGAGGAGGCTTTAGGTTCTCCTTGTTGCAAAACTGCGACGCGTTTCAAGCCTTCGAATCGATCACGTCGATCGACTCGACTCTGCTAATCGAGCAATGCTGCGTAACACATTATGGACGGGTAACGCTATTTTGCGTTGTAGGGGACACGGCAAACGTAATATGTAATTTATATTATATAATATTATGTATAATATTATATATAATTATATATTACAATGCTATATAATTTTTCAAGAAGTAAGGAAATTGTTTCCTAACATACCACACCAAGAAACGTTGCCAGAGGTATTTTCATTTTATTTGATGAAATACCTCTACAATGAAAAACAATTGTTAATAATTTTAACTATTAGTAAAATAACACACTTGTTCAATGCTATACATTCTCTCGATCCCTTTCAATCATATATTAAATAATGCAAAAAACACGAGAAAATACAGGCTGTATCAGTTTATCAGAGCATACCGTCCCCAATGTGTTGATATGAATATAAAATAAATAATAGTAAAAATTTAAAATACATAATAAATAGATTCTTAAATATTACTGTGAAAAATATATATAGTAATATTTAAGATTATTTTATCAATGTGAATTAAAGAGGTGCATATGTGCATTGTACAAAGTTTCCCTGTTGCTTCAAAAATGTGCGGAGCAGATTGGCGCGTGCCGAATGCGATACGCGATGCGTTAATTTCGCGCTTCGAGTTATAGAATATAATTGCTTAACGATGGCGAACTCGATTCTGATTCTTCTCTTGAATTTCGCAATTTTTATTTTTCTGTTTCCTTTTTTCTTTCTCCCCCGGTGCAAGTTTATCCGATCGTACGAACGAAAATTTACGAACGAGGGAATTGAACGAATGGAATCGTTGTCTTGTTCGATGTCGCGACACCACCTCCAATTCTTCCACCTCGGATTTCGTAATACTTTGAGTCTACGATATTCCCTCGTCCCTTTGATCTCTTCCGCAGACGTCTCTGTCGATGCGGGAGAATAGAACCGGGGAATGTAAAAATAAATCAAAGTAGAATCGAAGGAGAGTTTTTCGTGGATCTTCTCTGTTCGGGCGAAATTCCGATCGAGTCGGCTCGTGGGCTGTGGCGCGAGAGAGAGAGAGAGAGAGAGAGGGGGGGGATGGGGAAGTGGACTCATTTACGTCGAAACGAATTTAAATCTCCTATCGGCCGCAGGATTTGATTGAAAACGGCTCTCGGTTAACTACCTACTCCGAGTTCGTGTGCCGGACGCGAATTTCGAAACCTTCCACTCATTTTCCACGTTGTTCCCCGCACCTCTTCTCTTCCTTTTATTTTTCGATCGGCAATGAGTAAATTTCGCGGTTCGCTGTCCACGTTACTCGAAACAGTCGTTCTTGTCATTGATTTCAATATTTTTTTTTTTTTTTTCTTTCTCCGATTACATTTCGGACAAATCGGACGATCGCCGAGCAACAATTCGCAAACATAATTATAAAATCGATTGTGAGATTGTGCTCGCACGTATCGGTTACGTCACGACCGAATTCAAACGCGCGGGCGAGGACACGAGATGAAAAGGGTCTCGTTCGATCTTTTTACCATCTTTTGACGTCTCTCGTTCGATTGGGAAATGACGCGGCGCGGCGAGAAAAGCGGAAAGAAACAGAAGAAACGTTCGATTCGCGTGCAACGAGCGAGTATCGCGCGAATGGATTTACCATGGAATCCATGGAAGAGCCCGCCATTACTCGACGAAATGAACTCTGGTATATCGCGGCCAGTGATCCACCAATTTTCAGACACAATCGCGCGCCGCGTAATTTCCCGGCGATTTCATTGCGTATTTATGCATCGTGAACATTTCGCTTTCATGATTTTGCCGTGATTGACGAACGATCGAAAAAAAGAAGAAAAGAAAAACAAAAAACAGGGATTTGGATCGAACGTTCGACGAAATAAGTATAATCGTGGTTGAAAAACGAAAATCGTCAGTTCGCCAGGTTGATGACTTTGGTTCCTCGTATGTTATAAATGATCTCAACAGTGTCGCTTTATTGTTTGACTTGCCCAGTCGATACATTTGTTGCTTCCCGTGAATGGATAGCGAAATATCGCGAGTACAATCGACAACCAATCATAGAATGAAACGTATTTACGCGTGAGAAACGTATCGCCGCGTGTACGAAAAATTCTACCAAAAGTCTACCATCGAAACTTTACATTATCGAGAATGAAATTTGGGGTGAAAGAGCAAAAAACGCACCGCAACGTCGGAGCCTGAACGAAATAAAATCGTGTTTAACGCGATTACGATTCCCGTATAATAAACTGAATGGTAAATCCGCTGAATCTTGTTAAATTGCAGGCTAACGAGAGATCGTAACGTGATCCACTGAATCGTAATTAATGCAAAGGTATAACGATCTCGTTTAAAATGCGACATTAAATGGTGTCGTTACTCCAATGAAATAGTCGATGATCGCTTGTTCTAATAATCTGCTTATAAATCATTACGTTTACCCTATTTACCCGTTAATGTCGATATTACGCCTCGACTAACTTTGAACGAAAGATAATGCAAGCGGAGAATGTCGCACGGATCGCACGAACGTTCAGATTTACCGACTCGGCGTGCGAAAATTCTACGTCGATCGATTCGGTGTTTATTTCTTTCATTTTCTCGCATTTATCTTTATTTTCGTTTACGCTTTGCGTTTCGATTTGCGTCTCGCCAAAGGCCAAAGAATGGAGATTTCGAGGTCGCAATTCTCGCAGAAGGTCGCGATCTAGATCTTGACTCGCTCGAAACCAGTTTGCGAGGCCAAGCGAGAGACGAGCGAGCTGCGCTCGTTGCAACACTAGGTTCAGGCTACTGACCCTCCGTGTTTGCGCTCGCTTTGCCACGCAATTTCACGGATTAAGCGCGTTAACTGCCAATCCACTGGCCACCGATTACAACTCTTTTTCCTCCGGCCAGGCAACGTCTTTCGTGAAATTTTCGCTTCTCGGTCAAGGTCTTGCTGATTAATTGCCAATGTGCGAACGTATGTACGATCCACCGTTCTTCGTTTCGATTTTTCTTTTCGCGACTTTTTTTTTTACTGCTTCACGGAATTTCAAAGAATTCGATTCTTTCGTTTTGAACATTGTCGCGGGTATAATTAAAATAAAAATTTTTCAGAACTTTTTTTCACTCGAGCAAGACGAGACTTTCACTCCTGGAACTGGTTGGTGTAGAAATATTACAACACTGGCTGTTACACTATACTAAATACGTGTGCCTGTGGATCCTTTCTGCTGAGTTTCCCGATTCGTACTTTGATCAACATTTCCAACAACGTGTCAAAGATCACTCGGCAGTAAATTTTCGAGTTTCACTTCGAATTCTTTGATTCTGATTGCGAAAGTAGCCAGTCGTTCTTATCGATAGTATTGTTCCACCGTTTCTCCGTTGCATCAGATCGAGAGAACGAATTGGAGATTCCGCTATTTATTTCAGTTTGGTAGTGAAAAATTTTACCGCCCGCGGGATCGCCATTTAATATCGTGTCGCGATAAAAGCGCAAAGCGTAACTTGGTAGCTGCCCACGGTTACCGCCGGCCACTCGCATTTCCCGATTCTTAATCGACTCATCTGTCGGCTAATAAAACCGACATATTTCGTATCAATGATATCTCACACGTGTCCCCGTTACTCACGCCAACTCACCCGGAATATTTTCCCACGGAATCGGACACGGGAACCGGGTTTCACGGCTAACAATCTTTATCGAAACGGTTCGTATCGAGGCAGCGTTTGGCAATTTTCCTAACAGTGACCTTCCCTCGGCGAGCTGTCAACGTTTAACGCTGAAACTACCGACCACTGAAGCATGATGTAAAATTTCCTTCAGAGACGTTGACGCGAAAGAAAATACAATAGAGGGATAGATTAGATTTTATTTTACGCGTTTTACGAAGAAGATCATTCAGATCTTCGAAAATATTCAAATGGTCATTTTCTGCAACTCGTTGAACACTATCAAACACAGTTTTGTGTAATTCGCGTGAAGTAAGATAGGCGAATGGAATATCTAGAAATCGATTTTTTTCGATAAGTTACTTGGTCGAATAAACGAAATAGCGACGTAATTAACGCACGTCGGAGCAAAATATTGCAAAATTTGATTAAAAAGTTACGCACAGTATCGTGTGCCGAGAAGAAGAAGAAGAAGAAGAAGAAGAAGAAGAAGAGTAACACAGAGTATGGCTGCTGCCACGTAGTCGGATAATAGTCAGATAGCATGCAACCGGAAGGCTGTCAATTTAGCGGAGACTGTCATTCAGTCAATGCAGCTCGATGTGCATTACTCAATCAAAGAGTGTCCGGGGGGCTGAGCTCGAAAACACGTGGCTCGTGTGCCACCTAATTGAGCTAGATTTGCGCGCTCGATTATAGATAGAACGTATCTCCTCTACCCCCCGTCGTCTCATTTCCGCGGATGTTTACGCACCTTCACATGTACATATGTGTATGTAGAAACCAAAGTGGAATTTGTATCTAAAAATTTTAATATTCCGTGAGAAATTTTTCATCGAATTAAAATTACCGCTCGCCTTTCCCACATACCGTAAATGGCAGATTGTTCGTTTCGTACGAAAAACCAGCGCTCCCGGATTCCTGCGTCTCGTTGAACGAGCTCACGTGGTACAGTTGAAGCGCGTTACGCGCTCGGATGAATCGTTCGAAGCGATACTCGTTTCCGTTTTTCATCCATTACATCGACGATGGTAATTTGCGATAAACGGAATCGTTTTGAAATCGATTATACAAGGTGCAACGCGTGATTAGAGACTGCTGTTCAACTTTATTCTTGCTTCGATCGAAAATTACGGTGCAGTGTATAATTTTTCGATCGATTAATTTTTGTCGCGAGTCCTCGAAGGCTACTTTGTTTTTTTTTTTTTTTTTTAAATATTTTTACCGCATTCTGCAAGACTGATTGCAAATTAAATTAAATCGATGCCAGAAGGATCAGTCGAGTACATCAGTCAACAGGTATGTCGATAATCTCGTCGAGACTAATCGCCGGATACGCCCGAACAGCGGCAACAAAAAATCAACAGGTCGTAGTTTTTAGAATCGTAGCTCGAAAGAAAATTCCATACAAGCAGAAACGTGAAAAGATGGCTGTACAAGCTTCGGGAACGAGGTACATCAGTAGGAATTAAAATATTAACAGATGGAAGGGGAAGCTCGTGCTACGTGTCTCGACATAAAAATCCCATATAACTTTGCCAAAGTTCGCGAAGTATCCGAGAATCCCTCGGCGACTGGCGGATTTGGGATCGTGAGACACGATCGACAGAGAGGAGCCGATTAGAGGGCACTTAGACACCCGTGCGAAGTCTCCTCCCTAGCGGGATCCCATTGTCGATCCCAGAGTCCGAGATTCATCCGTGGAGGATAGGTTTCCCCTCTCAACGTGGAAGGTACACACACGTATATACACGAAGTTGTTGAAAAGTCCTCTCAATCTTGCGGCCTTGCTCTCGCGAGGCGAAAAAGGCACGAAGGAGGAGAGAGAGAGAGAGAGAGAGAGGGAGCGACGAGGATAAAAGGGCTAGCACGAAGAAGAGAAGAGGTACAATTCGCGAGAGAGAAAGAGAATCGGCGAGGAAGAGGGGAAGCGAGAGAGAGAGAGAAGGGGTTAGGAAGGCAGGATAGAAGTGGGAGAGGAAGGAACGTACGACGGGATGGGTGCCGGGCATCGAACTCTCGGGCACATATAATACGGGATGGTATTACGTGGAACGAGACTGATCACGACGGCACACAGTCATGCACGTGAAGGTGTCTCGCGGAGAGGGATCTCGCGAGGGCACGCGAAATAGATTCTCGCTCTCGGACTTAACGGTGCTGGAATTGTCGACGCTCCAGCGACGTCCAGAAATGGACGATTCTCCCCTTCCCTTCTTCGACCCCTTCTCTTCGTTCCCGCGGCTTATGACCGATCTCGATTGCCTCTGCACGATCTTGCATTTTATTCGATCGCGAGCGCTTCGTCCAACACCGACGACTTTCGTGTTCACCTTTGACGGTTCATTGCTCGCTCATTGCTCGTTCGTTGCTGTCCCTTTGCTGCCTCGGGCTAGAAGTGAAGGGTTTTAGGATTGAGTATAACTATATTGTACCTAGATATTTTTATTTATTTGTTATTATGCGAAGATGCTGGAAGGATGTGGGATTTTGGTAAGGTTATGCGTTTCGTCTCAGAGTCGCTGCCTAGACTCACCAGTGGGGCTGATGGCAGCGACCCTTTACCCCAGACGCTTGTTTTCATAACTACTCGCTAGGTTAGACGGTCACCCATCCTAGCAGTGTTCCGCACTCTGTTTGCTTAACGTCGAATATCGCTAGATTTTGCGGCTTGTACGAGTCGGTGTTCGAGACTCGTACTCGAGGGGCTATAGGCCGCTACAGAAGTTTCAAAGTCGACGAAGGTGATTAGAAACGTGGCGATTCTCTCTGAGCTGACAAACAGACGTACATATATGTACGTAATCAAGTGCCTTCTTTTTCAAACAAAAACCCATTCATCCCTTCTTCCGCTGTTGTTCAATTCGTTGCCCAGTTCCGTCGAGAAAATGACCGAAATTATTTCACTTTGCGTCTAGTGGGAAATGGCTGTCATTCGGGGTGTAACGTCTTTCGTTTGTTGCCGCCTAATTAGGGTCGTCGAGGAGGATTTGTTAATCGACGTCGCAGGCCCGTTTCTGTTTCGGCGCGAGCCTGGAAACGAGTGGAGTTAGATCGGCCTGGATGGGAAGGAAGGTCGACGAAGGCTTGGCGACGAAGGGTGTAAAGGTGCGCCGCTTATTAGGCGGCACCATCTGTCGCCACTTATTGTACCGTGATTCGTCCCCGAGGGGGGAGTTATTGCGACTGGATGTGGAATTTAAATGCGACCTAACCCCTCGTTTCACGTCGTGCCTTCCTTTTTCCAACGCGGCCGAGCGCGTCGTTGAATTTTCATTAAGCAATTATTCGCGGCGCGACGCTGAAATATGGCGCTGGCGCGCGACAGATGTAACGTAATCAGTTTCGCGATTCCGCGCGTCATTTCGCGAGTGTCTGAGAAAAAAAACCTGCCGGCACTGGTTGTGTACCAGTCGAGATTGCCACGACTTTCAAAGTCTCACCTTATCAAACATGTATATCGTAGTATCGTAGCTCATTATCGTGGGTCGTTGTCAAGTCACAATCTGCAGTTGTATTTATTGCACCTTTAATTGCATTTAGTTGTAATAGATGGCGTGAAAGAGAAAGAAAGTATACATGTGATGGGAGAAGCGCGACGTTGGCACGAGGCGTTTTTCTTTTTGAAAAAGTACAGTTACCGTAGAATTTTAAATTAATCTACTATGCGTGTCTGAAGGTAATCGCAAAAATAAAAGTGTAAAATATTTGATCGTACGTCACAGTAAAATTTTCAATTATTTACCACACGTGTCTACAAATAATCAGAAACGAGAAAATGTTAAATTAACTATCTACTTTCGTTGCGTCGCGTGGTACTCTGTTCAACGCAGTTTTTTTTCTTTTTTTCAATAACTCGTGGAATAAAAGCCATAGATCACAAATAAATCGTGTCCCGGCTTCGTCGAATGTTTCGTTCGCTTGGCAACCCATCAAGAAGAGAACCAGTCGCGGTAATTCGAGTTTACAGTTACGTATGCACGTGCTCGGTGCACGTCGTTCAAGTTGAGAGTATCGGAAATTACGCCAATACCGCTAAAGCACCGAGGATCGGAATTTTGTCGGAGAGAATTTTGTTGAAGTTCGGCTGAGAATTAGAAGTCAGCCGGGGACGATCGTCTGCGATTCGAATCGGGACATCCTTGCCCTCCGGCGTCGACTGATAAATTTGTCGAACCTGTCGGTCGCAACTTCACTCTTGCGCTCGACAATCAAAGGCTTACGCAACTTTGGCCGAAACGCTTTCGCGGAAACGCGATCCGGAGGCGTCGATGTAACAATTGCGTTAGCAGCTCAGAAGAGAATGCGCAGCTCAGAACTGTTCTCCGCACGGGGATGAGCACGTAACGCTCGTGAGCCAAGTTCATTCCGGGGTCGAAGCTCTCTCGTCGAGCTCGACTGTCGCGAGAATTCGAACGGTGAATTCCTCTCTTTGCTCCTTCAAGAAATTTCGTCTGACGCCTGGCCCCGGTAAACTTTACACTGCGACTACGGTGGAAATTTCAGGTTCCTCTCAGTTGAGAGGAAATCAAAATAAAATCCTCGCGATTGCTTCCCACTCGACAAATTATCGACTCTGGTGTCCTCGAAGCAAAGCACGAGTTGTCGTCGTCGAATCGTCGAATCGTCGAATCGTAAGGGAACGACTACGGATCCCTACGTTGATCCCTTACCCGGAAGCATCAATTCGCCGGAGGCGATCTTCGTTTCTCCTGTTGGTGGAATCAGCATCGACAACGCCACGATAATCAATCAAACGTCAATATTCCCGAGAGAAAGAGAGAGAGAGAGAGAGAGAGAGAGAGAGCTTTGGAAAAAGAGGCAGCTTTTTTCGCCTGGTGAACGAAATTCGGTCAATTAACGAACGAAAGAAAGAGGGGAGAGAGAGGAACGGATCGATAGATCGATACGCAAAGAGGAAGAAGGGGAGAGGATTCAGCTGGAGCGCTAACGAGACGGTCGCCGAGTTTCCTGGCCCCGGCTATTAAATCCTGGAATATGTCGAGTATCGATTCGGTGACGAGGGACGAGACGGAGCGCACGTACGTATGGATCATGCTCCGCTCGATCCGCGAATTCTCGTGGCGTGCCTTCGACATGCAGAGCGTGAAGATGCCAGCGGCATCACGCAAACATGCCGTCTGTCGACTGAAATTAGACGGTCAAACCGCATCGTCTAGGCTCGAGATATCTGCCTCGTGGGTATTTTACGAGTTTCACGTGGTAATAGTTTAATAAAGTTCGTCAACGGTTAACTCGTTTCCTCTCTCTCGCTCGGTGTCTCTTCTAGGGAGCTACTTTTGACGCGAGAGCGCGCTTACGACTTTGCCGAGTGCCCAAGGAAGGCTGACAGCGTGGGACAATATGGTAATTCGATGGCGTGAAACCTCTTGGATATTCTATTATGGACTGGTGCGACGTAAAGATTCGCGAGGAGAGTCTCTGCCGAGTGTGTGTGTGTGTGTGTTTGTACCATGATTTTAAGGTGGTGGGGAAACGTAAGATGTAGCGAGTCAGACGAGCACATACGACACTTGCGCTCTATCGATGATTCTCTCAAATCGTTTGTATTTTTCAAATTAATTTCGAGTTTTAAATCAATTTTAACTCGACGAAAAATATTCACAAAATTGGAAAGGGATATCCTTCGCCAATTTCGTTTGATTGGAAATTTCACGATTTATTGAAAATGAACGTTAAAAAAGGAAAAGTAGAACAGAAGTTTTAGAAACTTCCCTGTTGTACGCACGAGTACCATACGATACGTAGAATGTGCAGTATATATTCTGCATGGGCGACAAAGAAACTCGAAATCGTACGTGCCATTTTATGAAAACGATGTGGTCCATTTTATGGGAAATATACCACATCTACGTAACTCAGAATTTTCAGAAAGGAACGAGTTCGAATCGAGTATAATTCTCGACCGCGTATTACTTGCAAGAAATTATACTTGTAAAATAAAGCAGGAACCTCAGTTCCGCGACGCGAGTAATTTAAAAGATAAATAAAATGATTCAGGGAATAAAAATGGCTTTAACAACTTTATTAAAGTTTAACTCAGATAAGCTATTGACGGATGAAACGTTTCCAGCTCCGTGCTTGTGAACAGCCTGATCAGACCGAATAGAATGTTTTATTTATCGGCAGGCGAAGAAGAAATCAAAGAGAAGAATCTTGGCTGCTTGAAGCATCAATTTTAATGGTTCAAAGGGGAAAGCATATCGCGTTCGTGAAAGATGTTCTTCCGGTTAAACGCTTCTTTCGTACGTTCAATTCAAGTTTGCGACGTCAACAGGAAATTTGCGAGTTTTGTTTCTTTATGCGACTGGGGAACAATCGAGGTACGCGTACCTATTCACTCGTGCGCGATTAATTTATGGAAATTTAACTCGCTCGCCGATAATCAGTGGGAATTTATACCGGCTATTTATTGTATAAGTTGGTCGGGAAGTAATTGCGCTTTTCTATCCCTCAATTTCAAACATATACATCTCAGCTTTCAAAGCTTCTTGTTTATTAATCAAAGTAACAGCTATTTGCTTCGACACACTTCTGCAACAAGTTACAAGCCCAGTAATGTTTGGAAAAAGTGAAAATCTGTTGGAGAAAGATGTGGTGAGTGTGGTAGATGAGATAAAGTTTCGTGTCCCACCTCATTCAACTTTTGGAGGATAATTGCTGCAACGTGTGTGGCCACGCGTTATCGTGCAGTAGTATTGGAACGAAATTTATTAGACCACCATTGTATCGTACGTGTCTTGACAGTATCCGAGCCAAACGCATTGTAGGTTTTATGCACAGTTTCCTATCTATTTTGAATTCGTAAAGAAAAACTGCCTTTTGTCCAATGCCATTTCAGTGGCCAGAAATGGATCATAAATTGTCTTTGAAACAGGAGTGATTGATTCCAAAATACAGATCAGTGATTGTGTGATCGTAATAACACGAACACGATAAATCAAAAAATAAAAGGCGCAGTTATTTTCCGACCAACCCAATAACACTATATCGGGATGAGAAGCAAAGTAGTATCGACAGATACTGATCCTGATTTTATCGTTTGACGTCGTCAATTTGTCCTGTAAATGTAAATGTAATTTCTCCTACGACAAGGCACCCAGAAAAGTGTAAAATTCCGTAAAATTTCAACAATTTCTACACAGTGGAACACTAAGTTTGCTCGAAGAATTCAATAATGTTTACGAGACAAATACGCGCGTCAAGTGAGTGCAAAACGAGATCCTCTGTCTTGATTAAATTTCAACGATGCTTGGTAATCGGCGTGGCTTATGTGCCTCGTGTCGTTAAACTTGTGACCCGGAAACCGGAACTCCTGATCCTCCACGCTCGTTGTTCCGTCATCGTGTCGCGGAAATAACTGCGAGCTATTTTGTCGAGTTGCTCGTCCCGCGACATTCGAAACCGATACCCAGCGTGAAATATCGTGCGATAATGTTCCACGACCACATGGAAACACAAGACAAGCCAAGATCGATAATACGGGGACGTTTTGGGGCATATTCGACTGCCTTGTATTTTTTTTTCCAAGTCCTTAACTCTTGGAATTGTTTCGTTCGAATTATTTTCAAGCTTGAAGGGATGTTTGATGAAACGTACAAACGTTTTGCGAAACATAACGCAGAAATACCTACGTGGAACTTTTTTAAAGTTGCAATATGCAGTTGCATTGTATAGTCACAACTTGGGAACATCCTCCGACAAAATTTTCTTGGATAAATAGCGAGATTCGATTAATTTAGGAAGGTACGTTTGTCTATAAGCTGAAGAGCGAAAGCACAGAGTCTGGAGACTCTTTTGAAGGAGAAAAAAAAAATACTTTTTTAATTTGTATATATAAATATGAACAGGTAAAAAGAGCTAGCTTGGCGCAACAATATTTTTGCATGGTATCGATAAGAAACTATCAAATATGGCACGGACCTTCTCGCTGTAAAATGTTTGCTTCTTCTAGGAAGCGGACACGGCCGCTCACGATCTCTAATTTTTTCCCCAGTTCGATCGAGGTTCGGTGAAAGCTTGAATCCTTCCCATTGTTCGACGCCATAAATCCAGGCGATATCGATGACGAGCAAGCCTATAAGCGAGCACGCGATCCAACTCCTAGAAATTGCGTTACACAGCAATCTCGCTCTTCTTATTTCATTTTCTTGGTATCTTCGTCTTCTCGGAATCGTGTAATTGATGCAGGAAAGAAAAAGAATCGAAGAATCAGGCTGAAACGGTATTTATGTACGCTTCCTCCTGACGTGTTTCAATGGTTACCTTCAGCTTGTAAAAATCGTTACTACTCTAACGTTGGCACGTTAAAGGCATCAGGTGGCGCGTTTAAATCGCACGGCAAAAGGAGAACAAAATGTCACGGACTGTAAATTAAAATTACGCGAACGATTCAATGCGAACGTGTTGCTTTTTCCCATGTGGAGAAGGGGTACGAAAGTATCAATAATTTTGAAGTTACCGATGCATCGTGTCGTTCTAGACAAGTTTGATTATGTTAACACGCAAGAGAAGTAATTTCAGTTTGATTCTTTCATTTTACCCAAAGAGACGCTTTGTTAGGAACAGAATTGTGCCTCTGCTCTGTGTCGATTTATTTATTTACTACCTTTGTTCGTGCTGGTCGATGCATCAACAGTGTAAATTATTTAGTGCTGCGCATTGCTCGTCAAACTCATATCGTGACAATCTCATCCGAAATTCTGAATGCGAATCTTTTTGTATGGATAACTCGAGTCCATCGTCGACGGTACAACACGAGATGAAGTTAATCTTGGAAAAATCATTTCCAATTGCCAATAACAATTATCGGCGATCGCGATGGTCTGTCCGATCGACGAAACGTACCAAGTTTGTAATTAATACGAGAAAAGGGAATTGTTGCAGGGCCGTGATTGGTTTCCTGGGACCAAACAATCCCCTTTCTCTGTTTCTCCTTCTTACGTCGCGCCGTGTCCTCGGTCCAGCTTAATCTCATCCCCCTTTCTGTCGTTGCAAAGTGCCTTCCACCGGGGTAAATTGCATCCCAATCGACCCAGTTTTTGTTTCAATTTGTTGCGAATTTACGTGCGAAATATCGGCGTGTCGAGAACACGAGAGAGAACGAAAGCAACAAGAAGGGCAACGGAAGTACGAGAAAAGAAGCCGCAGCAACTGGAGCAATCCACTCGCGTCGTTTCTCGACGTTCTCTCGTCGACTGCGATTCAATTTACATTTCATTCCGCGAATCAGGTCGGCTTTCGGCCAGTCACACGCCACCAGCTTTTTTTCACTCCTTCGTCGAGATTTCTTCGTCCTCGCGTCTCTTGGTTCTCCACTGGACCAGCACACGTCTCGGACTCGTCAGAAAAATAAATTATTTCAACCGATCAATTTTTGTTCCCTTCTGCCAACTTGTTTCGCGGATTGTTTCGAACGTATGTGAAAAATCGTGCAAACTGCCATACATCGTTATGTAAGAAACTCGTACAGTATGTATAGTTAAAACTAAATGTAATGTATAATTTAAAAAAAAGTACAGTTTAAGAGCGTAATAAATAACGCAAATGTGCAATTTGAAATGAGAAAACTTGGCAGCTTGCTTCGTATTTTTTTTTCTTTTTCTTTTTTTCACGTCGAACAGTTTTAACGAATTAGAGAGCGAGAGGCGTGCAACGTGAGAAAAATTGGAGAAAACGAGAATGAGAATTCGCCCGTAAATCGATCGAACAATTACGTATTTAACGAATATCATGTTATTGAGTCTTGTCGTCGGGTCGTTGCGAAAAATTATCGCGGAGATTCGTATCTGGCGACCAAGGCGAATCCGACAGTCCGGAGGATGATTGCTTCTGTCAGCTCAGCCGAAAGGCTGCGACCAACGCAACGCGGCGAAATAGCTGGCAGGCTCTTCCGCTCGAGCGGAGCGTCGAAACGCGATCCAGAAACGCCGAGGATGCGTGGCTTTCCTTCCACCAGCGATTTTCAAGGGATTTTCGCTTTGATTTTATCTCAACCCTTCGGGGGAAGGTGGGAGGACGACGCGACGTGGCGCGTTGTCGACGTCGACGTCGATGAAGCGAATTTCCAACCACGCGGGTTACACAGTCATCCATTTCTTTCTTTCTTCCCATCTTCGAACGTAATTCGCTTAAAATTGCTAACGGATCTACTTCCGTTTCTTTGACCGGACAATCGATCCAGCAGCCTCGATTTATTAATTACTTTTCCTTACTTTTGCTTATCCAGCTCACCGGGATTTATTAAATTCCTGCTCTTTTAAATTCTGATCGATGACAAAAATATTCAATATTATATCACGTAATAACGTAATGCATTAACGAATGCTTTCACAATTTTCCTCCTTCAATTTCAATCACACGACGAGTGAACGACAGCTTGGACAGATTGGAAGATGAAAATTCGATAAATTCAGCACATTTGACAATCTTTGTCTCCTTTTCTTTTTGTTTTCCTTCGTGGCCAATCGAACGAGCGATTGTTACAAAATATCAGAGGTGGAAATTCTTCATAAGCGCGTGTGCCGATCGAGGCAACTGTGAACGACGCTCGTAGCTAGATGGAATCGGTTCTAATCTATTACGCTATTACACGTACAATGCGAAGTTGGTGTCGTTACGAGGATTATCGAGTCGCACGGGCCATAGTTAAACGAGTACTCGAACTTTGCTCAATAATTCCTCCGGTTGTCATATTGCGGAAGTTGTCCCGACGAACGGAACTCCGCGTACAATAATTGGCACGTGGGTAACGTATCTCCGTCGATTAGTATCGAGTTTTCCGTTCATTACGATCAGCTTTCACGTTTCACGCTCTGATGTTTCCGCAGAATGTGATTTTAACACTTTCACGTCACTCGGGCAATGATGCAATAATTCCTCTTCTTCTTTTTTCTTTTTTCATCTGTACATTTTTTTCACAAACAGCGGTGTATCCACAATTTCTGCCATTATTCTAGTTAATGCATCGCGTTTCACGGTTGTACGCCACGTATGAAAATTCATTTATTCTATGATAACCACGAACAAACTTTTCTTTCCCGCTCTGTACATTAACGAGAAAACGTGCGTGCTTATTATTATCAATCTCGAAACGAGATGCACGTCGATCATCACCCCGCGTTTCTTTCAAACGTACTCTTCCGCGACACCGATTGTCACCTGGTGTTTCTCGATTCTAATCGGCATTTGCAACCGGAGCGACGACTCGCGATGGAAAAGCGCGTCGATGCGTCGCCCCTTCGACGAGGTGGAAACGCGTTTGTCCGCGCGATCGTGCATTTACATTTCGCTACAATAAACGTTGCCGTTGGGACGTAACGATGTTAACGTTTCATCGGCGAACTCGTTGACGCACGAATGACGAGCCATTTCTTGGCTCGGTTTTTCCGTCGGTATATTGTTTTCGATCGCGCGACACGAGCTTGCTCGGCCGAGAAAATCCGTTCAAATCCGGCTGCTTTCTCTCTGTCTCTCTTTTCTTCTTTTTCAAAATGCACCGCCGATCGGTGAGGAAGAGAGAGGGAATTACCGATGTCGCTCCTTTTTCACTCTTTTCTTTCTTTCTTTCTTTCTTTCTTTTCTTTTTTTTTTTTTTTATTTTTCCACGAATACCGCGCGGCAGGGCGCGATTCCGTTAAGTTACAGACGCGATATCATGTAATATTCATGATCGAAGGAAAATTGTTGGAAGTGTCTGAAACGGTTGAAGGCTTACGGCTATTCAAATAAATTCATTGCTAGGTAAGACGTTTAATATTGATGAGTTGCGAGCCGAGGTGTACCGAGGGTATTTCTGAAGGGTTGATCAGAGATTCGAGTGTGCGTGTGCATTGCGGTGGCGAGCAGAACTCGACGTGAAAATTCCCTTTTCTCTCTCTCTCTCTCTATTTTATTTGGAGATTCGGTAGCGTCGAATTAAACAGAGGCAAAAATGTATGTAAATGGTTTTATTTTCGTTGGGAAGTTGTATTTAATAGTCTCGCCTTTCTGAAAATTATCACTCTGTCAAGTTATTGAATCAATTGATTAAACGAATGTTAAAACTGAGCGAAATTTTAGTATCGATAATTGATTACAAATGCAATAAGTAAGAAACGGTTCTTGATCGTGCATGCGTACAGTTTCCTGATGAAATACTCGTTAAAGGAAAGTAATGATCGCAGAACTGTATCATTTCGATAATTGTTTCGTTATACACACACACACACACACACACACACACAAACATTCTTCATCGCACAATTAATATAAATTCACGTTCGATTGATATGAAATACGATCGTGATATGATATACAATTTTCTTCTACTTATCGCTATCTTTCACTGTCTCCAAAATTGTATTACCCTTCCCATTACCATCGAGAACCTCACCAGTTGACCAATTATTTCACGTGTCGATTCGAAGTTTGATTACGTGCAGGTACAACTGTATTTCGTATTTCTCCATATTCTGGTCTTTCGTCTGACCGTTAATCTTTCGATTCCCTCTTTAAAGAGACGATTTTATTTCGCCCTCCCATCTCCCAAGTTCGCCCTCTCTGAAACAAACAAGTACGAATTCGATGAAATTTCCGTGGAAATTTGATGGAGAAATTCGATCACGAATCGAACAAAAAAAAAAAAAAAAAGAGAAAAGAAACATTTCAACAGTGGCAAGTACCCGTTTTCTATCATGATCGAAAGGTTGGCGTAGCGCAGGAGCAGGATGACAGGATGGTTTGGCCAGCAGAGAAATGGCCGACAGGGAAATGGGTAATTTTTTTTCTCTTTCCTTTTTTCTTTTTTCTTTTTTTCTCTGTCGAGCGGAGCAAAAAGCGCCGAACATTTGCAAACACGTCGATTCCAGTTTCCCTTTTTCCCCAGTATTTTTGCCCAGAGCTCCGACGAAAATGATTCCATCGCCGCAGCTCAGCTACCCTCTCAGCTTCAAAGTCGGCCGAAATGAAATGAGAAACATTCCTCGCTGGGAGCGTCGATTCAGTCGCCTTCCGTCCAGAGGGGAAGAAAGCGCGAACCTCGCGGGAAACGTGACTCGATCGACGTCCTCTAGATTTGAAACTTTTATGCGTCGTTTCGTTGGATCAGTTTACTCGTTTGCCGAGGGGTGACTGGCAATTGGAATCGATGCGAACGAGGACATTTCTCTGGCCATTGTTGCCTCGTTACCGTGGGCGCGTGTTTTAATGCATGTGAAAAGGGTACGATTTCAATTTGTCAATCGACGTTCGTCTCCAATTTTCCTCGAATGGCAACGACCATTATCGGAGATATCGATCGACCAAAATTGAAATCATTAACCAGGAAAAATGTTCGTAAATCCCCCCGGCCAACATCTATAAAAATTCACTCCAGCGAGTTCGTCGGTCGTTTCGAAGTTTGGCGTTTGACGTCTAAACAGATTCGAGCCGTTTAAAATCTTTACGACCCGGTGCATATCGACTGCATCGGCGGTTTCTGTCTCCTTCGAATCACGCGAAGGTCCTCTCCTCATTTTATGGCACTCATAAACGGCGAGAAACGGCCTGTAAATTTATCCCCGCGGGCGTTTTGACGAGCGCGTAAAACGCTTTCAATAACTCGCGCGCCATTTATTAATTCAGCTTTGAAACGCCGCTGCTAAAATTCAGTTTTGAAACGGTACTGGGTACCGCGTCTCGTTCCTCGCGTTATCTAATCTCTTGCAAGCTTCGAGGTAGCCAATGATTTCTTCAGGAGGACGGTTTTCACCCTTTTTGTACGTACGAGAGGCGTTTTCTGGGGAACGGGACGAATAGAGTTTTGTTACGACAAGGAAGAGAACGACCCTCGGAAATGGGGAGAGATCGCAGATGCAAATTTCACCCTTGGGCTTGCCCCTCTCTCTCTCTCTCTCTTTGTTTTATTCAGTCGGGCCATTTGTCTTTCTTCCCCCTGATGGCTCTTTTTTCCTCTAATTCGGACAGACGATCGTTTCATCATTGACACGGACGAGTATTTTAACTTTTAATGCGAACCATCGTGTTTTCTTCCCACCCACTGTTTCACGATTTTCAGACTAACTGAACCGAGTAACACTTGGATCGCCGATCCGTCTCTCTGTCTTTCGATTTGGTCATCGATTCGGCGAAGCGAAAGCCTCGTTCGTTTAAAACATGATGGAAAAAGGACGATGGTGATTAACGACGTCGCGTATGCGTGCGCCCGCTATGATACCGGGACCCATTAATCACCTGGTGTCTCCTCCTGAAAACTTTGTTTAAAATAGAAATTTTCATTAGCCGGCCAGCCTTTCTCGCAAAAGCTCCTCTACGCCTCTTTCCCTTTTTTCGCCGCTTCGTTTCTTTCCCGCTTTTCTTTCTGCCACGCGAAATTCGTAGATCCTCGCAACCGTCTACGTGCCCTTATCTTTTGTTCCGGTTCAGTCGTTCTAAATCGATGGCTTCGTATTCGCACCCCGTCTCCTTACGACGAGCCGTGATCGAGCATTAATCAAGCAGCATTTTCGAAGCTTTATCTCGTTCCCGACGATGCACGTCATCATTTATTCACGCTTCAGCTCCATCCTAATTTTTCAACTTTACCGTCAATTGATGATGTCTGGTCCAAATAAAATTGCTCGATCGTCGGTGTATCGTACCCCTAGTTTGTCCGATGCCGGATCTTTTTGATAGCACGAAGAAACTGTCTGTTGGCTGAAAGTTCCTACAGGAACGTAATTCGTGGATATAACTTAAAACCTAACCCACTGTTGTGGAAAATGATTAACTTTGGTCGATTTTGCGATAAGACTGATGACTTCTACTAGACTCAGAAAGCTTGACTTGTCTGAATAACTAAGGTACTGACGACTGAGTTCGACGAATTTAACGATGTGTGCCATTTTGGGAAAACATTGTTTGTTTGAACAATATATTAAAGAAAGTCGTATTCTTTTTTTACCATTTTTTGATGATTTCTTCAAGTAAACGCTTACACAGTTTCTTGAATATTTATTAAAACAGAAATTACGGATAAATTTGAATGTTGATCTTTGCGTTGCGAGAAAGATCCGTTATTATTCTCGCTGAACGTGCATACTACAAAGGCAAGTCTCGCAATACCACGCATTCTGCGAATGTTCTACAAAATTCCTAATACGACACGCTGAATTTGGAGCGAGTGTTACGTACCGTTGGCCTTGACACGCTCGATCGTCGCTGTGAAACGTGAAATCGTCGAATGTCAAACGGTTATCTCGGATAATGGGCGATTGCGCGCGGTCGAAAGAGGAAAGAGGAAAGAGGATGCGTGCAGTCGTCGGAAACGTCGCGGCAACAACGGCGTGACGAGACGAGGCTGCAACGGCCGCTTAGCACCGGGACAATGAAGTTTATGCGACGCCGAGTGCCGTTATCTTATGACGACGCGGAGGATTAAGTCTGAAGCACCGACGGAGCTTGCACTTCTCGCCTGCTTACGGCGAATCCTTTGAAACGTATTCGCGTCCCGGGATAGTAACTCTCGGCCCGCACCCTCTCCGATTTCCCTGGTTTTGCGGCGCCGGGTATTGCCGCGGCGATAAGAGCCGATGCACCGTTCAGCTCCTCTCAATTTCAATTTCATCTATACGCGGACTCGTATGAGAAAACGCTCTTTCGCTGTGTGCAATGATCCAGACGCTGTACCATCTGTACTCTATGAAATTGTGCGAAATCTTCGAACGTTATTCGGCACGCTGATCCCGCGAAAGAGCACGCGAAAGTTGGTCGCTGGCGAATGTTTATGAATTAATCCGCGAGGCAAGCTCGAATCGAAACTCACTACGTTTTACGTCAGAACGTGAATCCCAAACTTGGAGGCGTTTGCAGAGGGAGATCCTCTGCCTGCACGGAAACGTAAAGTTGAAGTTAGATTATCAGATCCCACTACCCGGCTCCAAGTCGGATTCAGGTTCGCGTGTACGTTCTAATCCAACGTAATTTAATTCGTACGAACTGGTCGAATTCAGGCCAGCGATAAGTTTCGAGAAACGTTTAAAAACGTTTGGAGTTTCGTGTTTCGGCTCGAGGTTCGATTAACAGCTCGATTAACGCCGTGACGTAATTTCATCGAGTTCACGCTCGGAAAGAACTCGAAACGCGACGCTGAGAACGCACGAGCGTGCCAGATCGGCATCGAAAGAAATCTCGGGACGGCCGTGTAAAAAGTTGTTGGACGTGAATGGCTCGGCGAAGATTGCGGGATGGGCAGACAGCTCGCATCGAATGGCAAAGGACAGAGTGCCGTTATTCTCTGCGTCGCGTCGTGTCGTGTCGCGTTGGGTCGTGATGCACCGATACCACGGGCTGTTGGGTTACTATCCCGCCAAGGGAGCCAAGTTTCCGCTGAATTATGCATGATCCTTCTTCCTTGTCCGCCATGATACGGGATCCACCCGTCTCTTACGCCGCGCTTTATTTAATAAGAACGACACTTTCGTTCCTTATCGGCGTTTCGACGTTTCGTCAAGACCATTCGCCTGTGTGCCATTCCCTTAAATGCATCGCCTTTACCGAATTTCTCGTGAAAAAGCTAAAGTTTGCACGGTTACGGCTGATGCGATCTTTATACAGAGTGTCTCAGCACCGAGCATTTCTCGTAGAATGAAAAAAAAAAAGAAATAAAGTAAAATTTGTTCATTAAAACCTTCGAGTTTAAAAATCTATACTTTAATTATACTTCAATTTGGCTAATTACGTACTTAATGAGCGTGATAATAATCGTCACGAGGATATTTCAACTTGGACAGAATTAACATAGAATGAAAAATGTAGGATCAAATAATTTCGTTCTAGGCGTCATTTTCAAAGAGATGAACTTTGAATATGTTCCGTTGAAAATTGCCTTTGGCAGTCGATAAATTTTCAAACTCGTTTCTCTCAGAAACGAATTTTTAGGACTTTACTTATTTTCGTAGAAAAACCTCCTGTCAATTGCTCTTCTCTCTCGCGTCCGGAATTAGCTATAATATTGATAAATTTGTCTCGAAAGTAAAGGCTTTAATAAAAAGATTTTATTTTCGACTGTCTTTCTTCACATGGAATTACTTTCTGTACCACCTGTTCCGAGAGATATGCTCGATAAACAGAGAAACTGCAGATAGGCTGAGATGGTCTCAGATATTTTAAAAATAAGACGCAACTGCTGGCTGTTTGTTTCCCTCGTCTGTGGTATTGTATCTTCTTTCGAGAAGAAGAAAAATATAAACGAGGCGAGATTATTACCAAGAAAATCAATCAAAAGTCCCGTAAATTGTTGGCGAAGAAATTCCATCGAGTTCTGTGCTCGAAATCGCGATCGTGTAAACTAAACGTTGCATGACGTAGAGGAAGAGCCTTCAAAACCTAAGGTCTCACTTTATTAAGTATCACCCGACGCGACGAGGGAATGTTCTTACTGGTTAAATAATACTGGCTTGAAAGCTTCCTTTGACCGTGATGCGCTTTACAGCTTAAGAGTTAAAAGTCGAGGGTACGCAAAGACCGAAATGTCCCCGTTCCTCGCTAACCGATCGCTCGTCTCAAAATACGCTTTAGATGAAATGTACAAGAGAAACGTTGACTCTGTTGTTTTTAATTCTTAATGTTTAATTTAAAAATAAGAAAATTTGCTTTGTTAATCCTTTGGCTGCTGTTGGCGCCTAACGGGCACTTTTAAAATTTTCCCTCAAAGTACTATTGGCGTCCTGGCAGGTGGCGCTCGAAATCAAACCGAAGGCGTCTATAATGATCGCAGCAAACTTCATTTGAATCAAACATAAGTGAATTCTAATTTAAAGGAAAGATTACGTATTGCCAGCACTTTATTAGATTATTGCGAAATAAAGTTTAAAGTTATTGTTAAACTTTCAGTGCGTGCGTTAACAATTCAATGCAGAATACGAGTGAATGAATAACATTGGTCGATTGTAGTGCGGTTTGGTGTTTCGATCGTTTCAATATACTCTCCAAGAAATTCTCAGTGTAGCTCGTGAAGATCCTAACGTATGTTACACGCGGTATCTATCAAGGAGTTACAGTTATTGATCGAATGAAAAACATCTATATCTATCTTCAATTGGTTTAGATCGTAACCTTTCGTTTCATTTACAATTCTCCGGCTTTTTAATGGCGCGGGTGTTTCGAACGCGTCTCGATAGAGACGAATCGGGATGCAAAACGGCGGTTGGCCAAAAAATGCAGTTGCCACGGGCAGTTGCCGCTGGATTTACAAGCGGGATTAACCTAATGGGTTAACCGTGTAAACGGAGATTCGAGGAACGAGGGAGGAAGATGGACGATGGATCGAACGTGTCGTGTTCTAGCAGAGCCGCGCCTATATCGTTCCTATGCCGTTAGGGCATAAAAGATCGTTCGGAGTCGTGGCAAAGAGGCACGAGGATAAAGTCACCGTGAATATCTCCGCTACGTGAAATCGTATGGAAAATCTCTGCCGGTTATTCGTCTTGTATTTTGACGAAGGCAACGCGTGGAAAACTCGTATCCTTGCTGTATTATTTTCTTCAATTTTACTTGCAACTACTTTTCGTAGAATAATTTTGCATTTTTTGGCTGGCAAAGGGCTGTAGCGGCTGTTTCAAAAGGGCGAGAGAGAATATATCACGCGAAAATGTCAACTTTCCTTCGTGGGAGATTTTTTTT
Source organism: Tetragonisca angustula (assembly GCA_036937485.2). Classification (NCBI taxonomy): domain Eukaryota; kingdom Metazoa; phylum Arthropoda; class Insecta; order Hymenoptera; family Apidae; genus Tetragonisca; species Tetragonisca angustula. The sequence continues at coordinate 826,536 of JAWNGG020000181.1, forward strand.
TTTCTTTTTTATTAAACATCGAAAGAAGCTTTCGATGATTAAAGCAAATATGATCTTTGTGCTTTTCGAATCGCGACGATCCTGCGAAAATATTTCGTTAATCGAGCGGCAATTCCGCTGTTTGAATTCAAATGTTTTACCGAGCGTGAAATCGAGATCGTGGCCGAAACGCTCGGAGCGAAATTTTTTTTTACGAACGTCGCTGGTCAAACGCGATAGCGGGGAGTTTCAGATTCATTTACAAACTTGGCCTTAATTCGCTCTGATTTTCAATTTCGAATAACGACAAATACCGCGAGGTGAGATGACGGTTAACGTACCCAAGTACTTTTACGAAAATCACGTTGGCGGCGTCCTTTTACCCTTTATCAACTCGCACGTTGGATGTTAATAACGCGGTTGCAACGAAACGTCGAAAAGTGTACGATTCACGTTCGAGTTGCGGTCAAGCTCGTTTCGAAATGCATTTTCAATCGCGTTTGAACGTGTAATTTTAATAAAAAAAAAAAAAAAAAGTGAACGATTCGAAGGAAATCGCGTTCGTTTCAGATTTACTCTTCTTCTTTTCTACGATCGGGACGATTAGGAAAAATTGCCTTGCCTGCCAATTGAGCGTAAATGTCAATGAACGAAGAGGTCTCTGTTGTGCAATTTGCAAGCAGAACGATTTGAGTCACGTGGATGAGTAAGCGTGAGAGGTAGCGTAATAATTACACAAAGACAGAGGGGGAGAGAGAGAGTGTGTGTAATTGTAGGTATGAATACGTTCCTCGAGATAATTATTGGAGTTGTTTTTTCTGTAGTATAAACGCTAAGCGCTTGAGAAATCTATTAGTCTTAAATATCGTTTAGAAACGCGTAGAGTTTTCTTTTTATTCTGAATTGCGTTTGTTTGAAAAAAATAAACGCGATCTCTAACTTTCCAAAGCTTTGCAAACACGTTTCATCGAGGATATTGCCTTGCAGGGAAATCCGTCAAATACCCGTGAAATCGGCACCAAAACCATCGCTCGCAACCGCGAAAAAATAATTCCAATTCGTTCGTACATACCGTACGGACTTCCTTTTTGCTTACTCACCTCCCGTCCTCGAAAAGTCGCAATCACGATTTCTCCATCGATGGCGAGCATGGTACCGATGAACTTGCAAACAGTATTAGCGAAATCGCTTGGAAAGAGCATGAAACGGATTTTTTCACGGTCGATCTCCTCTCTCGCTCGCTCGAGGTTCCTTTCGACAAGTGAGTTTTCAAACGTTTGTAGCGAACTTTTTGGTTCTCGACCGTAGAAATCATCGTCGTTTGCGTTTAAATATATGTCCAAATCCTTTGGAGAAGGTCGATAGGTATGGTCGCGGCTGAAAGTCAAAAAAAAAAAAAAAAGAAATCGGCAGCGTACAACTCGTATTTCTTTTTTCGTTTTCTTTTGAAATTATGAATGACTTTCGTTCAAATCTCCAATCTCATCCCCCTTTCTCAATCCTTATTCTTCACTCGTGCTTTTTTCAACGTACGAATCTCTCCGTCGAAATTTCACTGAAATCTCCTCTGGATGGAAAGAGCTCTCTACACGGTTGGAGAAAAATCGATGGAGGATCGGCCATCGAATCCAACGTCCGTCAGTTTCGCTGTTAATCGGTTTGATTCGCGGCGATGAATGCATCGCGACGCAGCGACAAATTGCTAGGATCACGTTATTCGAAACACTACCACGCTCCGCGAAATCCGCTTTTGAAACGCGCGGCCGCCACCTACGGGGCAAAAGAGAATTGCGGTGTATCAGATTGAAAGGAAGAGTGAGGGGCGTTCAGGCTTAAAAAAAAGAAGAGAGAGAGATAGAAAGAGAGAGAGACTATAGAGGACGGGAGAGAAATTGACAAACAACCACGTGACACCGCGATGCCGCGTGATCCGACTTATTTTTGACAACCCATTCCCCCCCCCCCCCCTGTTATTTTCCTCTTCGCTCTTTCCTTTTTTAATCCTCTCTTTTCATCTGTCCCTTTTTTTTTCTCTCTCCCTGTCGCTCTTTGTTCTCTTTTTTGTTTATTTTTCGATGTTTCCGTTTAATCGGAATTGTTGGTCGAAACGTTGGAACGTTTGTGATTACACAAACTGTAGTTGCTATGGATTTGGATGCTGTGTTTAATTGAAAGAAGAAAAGGTTTCCCGTGACCAGAAAACAGAGAGTGGAAAATTTTGAACCGAGAGTAAGAAAGGCATCGAACAATTGACTCGCAGCAGAATTTTAACAAAAGCACGCGCGCGCTCGTCCTTTGTGGAGGATTTCAAGGAGATCGACGCGAAATTCAACGTGATCGTAAATCCTCCTCCCTATAAATTCTCCGTTGTTTTTCCTCGGTCTGTTCCAAAATTTTTTGCGCCGTGGACCCGCATCTCCGCCGTGGAACACCGGAATTTCCGCGAGATCTGACAAATTTGCCTTTACATCTCCGTTTCACGACGATTCAACGTGCGTTTAACAGGCGACGCTGTAGCAAAGGGACGACGTAATGCCTTTGCCGACTAAATCGTAACGGGGAAACGAACAGTTTTTTAATCTCGCGTGGCTTATCCGGCGCGTGTGCGCAAAGACTCATTCGTTCCCCTTTGAAATTTCACGCGCGTGTTCTCGGCACGTGCAAAAGAAACGCGTCGGTAAAAATGATACGTATGAGTAATTCAGCGGCGACAGATGCTCGTAACGATTCCAAAGGCCGGATATGATAACCGGATCGTTATTACCCTCGGACGAACATCGTGTTTTAAGAAGCTGTCGTCCCTCCAACAAACCATTTTCTTGCTGTTTCCTCCGCCACTGTTCTTGCTCGCATTAACGAACTGTTAGCCTACAGATGCAATCGTTGTTCGCTAAATCCGGATCTCCACCTCGTTTTTTCTCCTCTGTTTTTCTTTTCTTTCTCTGGCCGTTTCTTGCGTTTCTTATCGTTCTTCGGCGATCGTCGAAAGCGTTGGTCTTTCTTGAAAGCTCTCGGGGAAAGGAAACTTTGGGAATCGTCGGGAGAAAAGTTGGAAAACAGCGCGAGAAAACGTCTCGGTTTCCGAGTTTCCGGTTTTTTAAGCCTCTTCCAAAGAGTATTTTACTGGAAGGCGTGATTTCTTTTTTTCTTTCTTTCTTTCTTTCTCTCTTTCTTTTTAACGTCGTTTCCCTTTTCCATTTTGTTGAAGATTCCTGTTCGATCTCGCTGTCGATCCAAGTCACTTAAACGAAGCACGGCGCGTAAAAATTTACCTCGCGTTTGTTTGCCTCGTTAATTTCGTTGATTTTGAGAACGACATTAGTCGAGATATTAATTAATGCGTTGAAACGGAATCGCGGTAAACAATTCTGCAGCTTTGGGAATTAAACTCGATGAGAATTGCAGGTGAACCGATCTCGAATTTTTACGAGCGGACTCGTAATGTTTCGAATAATTTATTTCACACCCGCAGAGTACGAAAACAAATATTTCGTATCTCGTATCCAACGAAACTATTCTCTTTCGTCCGATACTGTCAGTACACTGTTCGCAGAATTCGACGAACACCTTTGTTTTTCAGTAAATAAACAAAAATATTCGTCGATATCCAACTTCCGTTTTCTACACGACAAAGAAGAAGAAAGATTGGGCAACTGACAATTCACGTTCATGTGTCTCTCTGAAGGAGGATGAATGATCAGTCCCGATGAACAGCGAGATTTGCACGGTTATTAGAAACCGTGACACGTCGTAATTAGCGTTTCCCTTCGTTTCTCGTCGCGCCAATTCCCCGTTCACGATTCACCTTCACTTTCCAACTTATTGCCTCCCTTCTATTTACCAATTTACATATTTCTCGCGTTACACTGACACGGTGCATCTCGACAAGCTTCGAGCATTAGCAAACGCAATGGAGAAAGGAGAACGGTTCTAGGTTTTCATCTCGTTCTGACGTCGAACGAACGAACGAAATGCACTGAGGAACACGGACTCGCTTCTTCAACACGGTGCTACTTTTTTCGTTACGATTATAAAAATGAATCACAAAGTGGAGCGTGTGTTCGAGAGTTTCAAAAGTCAAATCGATCAACTTGATTGGTAACTTTGATCAACAAATCGATCATCTATTTGGCAACTTGTTCGCATTCAATTCCCACAAGATGGGATTCGAGAAACAGTGCACTGTAGTTAACATGTATACTTTACAAATCTACGTCGTATGTAATGTAATCAGCAACTAATTCCAATATCGGCCAGTTACTGAAAACTCAAGCGTCGAAGATCCATCCCGCGACTAGCACTTCCTTCGGCCAGTGCAACGTGAAATTACGAGTGTGCTTCAAGCGGCGTGTATTTCACACGGGTAGTGGGCGTTGGCAGGAGGATAGCGCATTTCACAGTTGCAATTCTTCATTACACGGGCGAAGAGACGCGGGTGGAAACGCGGGGCGGTCGGCGAAATCAAGAAGGCCAGTACCCGTTGCTAGACGAGAATTGCTTCCGCGCGGCCATAATTCCCGTAGACGTACTTACTTACACCCTCTTTCTCCGTTCACCCCTCCCCCTTTCACCCTTTATCGCGGCTTTTACGCCGTTGGGTCAGAGTTTCGGGTTTTCACGGGCTTCGTCGACCAACGACGACGACGACGACGTTTAATATCCGTACGCCGGATTCAAAAGCCTCTTTTCCGGGAGCTGAGCAGCAGCAGCAGCAGCAGCAGCAGCAGCCACCATTGTTCAACCACGTTCAACCTAAAGTCGCTTTTCCGCCCGCGCGACAGTTATTTATACGCTTAAAAATTAATCCGCGTCGCGTTAACGTCGCGTTAAGGTTGCTGCTCTCTCGTGATCGAGGCTAGCTGGTCGCGTGGACCCGGCTGTGCGCCTTATTTCTCGCGGACTGCCGTTTTTCTTTCGACGAATCGAGGCTGAACAGAGACCCAGGCGCACTTGGCGTGTTGTAACCTCGTTCGCTGACTTACCGCCCGTTTTCCCTGCCGCAGAATTTGCGTTGCGCGCGCGTGTTTCTTGCACAGTCCTTTCGCGTCTAGGAATTATTGGAACGGGGAAGTAAGGAGATGTCCGTGCGTAGCCAGCCTAAACGATCGCCAGCCAAGATTAAACGCGCACGCTTGCGAGATTGCTGGACGTTGCTGCGTATCCCGCCGACAGATATTTTATCTGTGATAATTTATGACCGTTCGGACCTTTCGAAAACGAAACAACGTTTCGCGATTTTATCGCGCCGCACGACGCGAACGAGAACGTTTTATTTTCGAATCTAAGCGGTTCTTTCCGCTGGCTATTATATTATACAGCTTCGCGTTTCTATCTCGTTGTTGTATTTATCGTTGTTTGCAAGTTTCTTTCAGCGTACGTTCGCACACGTGTTTTCGATTTTCTGCAACTCTTTCCTCCTTTTTACTGCAGGAGTATCGTTTTAACACAGAATCTTGTCCTTTTGGTGTTTCAGGACAAAGTTTCGTCGTTCAACGTCCAAGTTTGCGAGACAGCAACATCTCTGCGTGGATCCCGATAAGAAGCATCGGTGAGTGGATTTGCTCGTCGACGATTACGCTTGTTAATACGTTCTGTGCCACGTGCGGTGTAACTTTTCGTTCGAGCCACTTGGAATTTTCACTGTGAAATCACGAGGAATTTCCAAGAAATTTGTTATAAACTCGTGCATTGGCATCTTCTGTCTGTTAAGCACAACTGAATTCAAAGATGACGCTATAAAATTTATCAAATTAACGTTAAAAAGTTAAAACAACGTCAAATATTACCCGTTATCGTTTAATATTATTTATTTATTATTTACGTACGTAGACAAATAATACTAGAAATATTTGAAACAAAATGTTTCATTTTAAATTTTTAACTTTGACATCGTTGAAAAACATGTTGTTTTTATTAAAGTGATAGCTCGAAATTAAATTTCGTCGCTTCGTTCTGTAATCTTCGTTCTATTATCTTAAACTCTAGACACTTTTCTCGATGGTTATAATTTTTCCGCCGTTACAAAACTTGACACACTTATAAGACACACTTCAGAAGCAGAATTATTAATCGTAATAACGTTACGCGGTCTGAACGGAAAGTAACCGAAAATCGGCTTGGCACGGACCGTGTTAATATCCAGTTACTTCGAGCCATTTACGATCCCTGCCGTATCGACGAGTCGAACAATCGGTTCGTTAATTCGCGCGTAATCGGGTGAAACAACGGCTCCGATAGAATCGTCGTGCGAGGCAGCCTTCGTTGCACGGCCGACGTCCTGATAACAAAACTCGTCTGGCCGAGGGATATTAATGCCCGCGCGCGCGCGTGAGAGAGAGACGATGGCTTTTAATAAGTCGGCGACGTAATGAAAACTATTCATATAAAAGTTTGCTCCGCGAGGTGACGCTTTAATTGAACGCAGCCGCGAAGAGGTCTCGGCAGCCCTCCATTCCCTCGGCTTTCTCTTTCTTATGCCGAGCTGTAACAAGATGTCAGAGATTACCCTGGCTCGCTTACCCTCTGCCATCACCACCACCTTTCTTTCCTGTCTCTCTCTCTCTCTTTTTTCTTTTCTCCAACGAATCCTCTTTCTCCTCTTTTCTCGCGTTCTCTCTGTCCCTCTCTCTCTCTCTCTGTCTCGTTTCTTTTCCATTTCTACCTCTGGCGACTTTCATTAAAAATTTTCTGTTGGTCGAGCCGATGGAGTCGTTTCCTCTGGAACGTTTCAATTGATATCGAGCCTACCATTCAGTCGGGAACAAAGGGGAGAGCAATCGCGGTCGGAGGCGGAGGGCCGATTTCATCGGGGAAATCGGGTTTTTCTCCTTCGAGCAGAGAGAGAAAGAAAGAGAAAGAGAGAGAGAGAGAGAAAGAGAGAGAAAGTGAGTCGGGACTATTAAAGGATTCTGCCTCTCAGATTGGAGGTGTAAATGCGGGTTTGATGGGAAATTTCTGATGGCCGGACAGCGACAATGAGAATGTTCGAGCGGAGCGTGTTTGCAGGTTTCAGAATAGGAATAGAGCGGCTACTGCCGCCATTTTCAATTCGTCCATCGTCGCGTGGTTAAAAATACGCACGTCTTTCTTTTTCTTGTTGCCTGTAGAAACGTAATCTGACGGGAGGTGTACATTTTTTTTCGACATTTTTGCGACACTTTGTAATTTAAATACTCGCGAGTTTCCTCTCTCCTGAATCTGAATTCTGTTTTCGAAACGCGTCGTAAATTTTCAAGTATATCTGTCAAAGAACGAGATCTCTCTGAGACCACGCTCGTTCATAAAGTATATTCCCGGACAATTCCTTGATATTCTTAACGCCAGCCAGTCGACAATTTTCGACCAGTCGGATATTTTTGCCGCGAATGAACGCCACGTCTAATATTCGTCTTCACAAGCGAACAGGCGAGAATTCAACCGTGAGTCTCCGTGACAAGCGTCAGTTTTCATTTACTTACCTCGTCGGCGTGTAATTTCATTACGTGCAATGTCAAAAGATGCGCGCGGGAGAAAAAAAGGGGGAAAACCGTGAGATTTTTTTCGCGAACGCGACTGTTTTTCTTTTCTTTTTTCTTGCAGCTCGCGATGCCTCTATTTTCTGCTTCCATTCATCGTTTTCTTCTCGCTTCGCGTAGCTCTCGTGTCTTTATCAACTTTTTTACGCGTTGTCTCTGCTCGCTCGTTTCCGTAAATGAAGCTTACCGATTTGTTACCGTTTCTTTCCGGTGTCTCTCGTTTCCTCCTCTTTAGGAGCTTCTCCCCCCTCTCACTCCCTCCCCCTCCCAGTTTTTGTCCGTCGCGTCTGAAATATTTATGGGAGAAGATAAACGCGAAACTTCGCGAGATTCACTCGCTTTGAATTTCATAAAATACTTCGTCACGTTGTCTCAATTATCGATATTCGTATTCGATTGGATATACCTGAAAAATATAGTCGTATTTTCTCGTTGCTGCATTCTCAGAAAATCTACGCATACGTAGACGCTTTGTACTAAATGAATTCCTGAGACTTTTCCGAGTCCTCTTATTCGATATAACTCTGTAAGAGAACATCGTGCTTCAATTCAGCTAAAATGTTTTTATAATTTTTTATAATTGTAACTATAATGAACGTAGGTATGGTGTTGCATAACGTAATATCATACAACAACGTATCTAAGAGGAACAATAAAAATTTCAAAAGAAGAAATTCTTGAAAACAGTTGACGCTCGTTATCATTATTATTCGAATAATTCGGGATATAATTCACATAAACTAAACTTTTTGTTGCTTCTTGTACAAGTTCATGAAACGACAAAGGGGATTTTTCAGGAGATTGACATTACGTATCGTTGACTTTTACTAGACTATACTCGGTGATTGCTTTAAACAAAATCACGTATTAGAGAACGTACAGTCAACAAAACTTGACGCTAAATTCAAGCATTTAAACGGGACGATTATTTCCAATGCTATATCATTTCATTTGATGTGACACTTGGCAACACTATTTCGTAAATAAATTGCTCGCAGATGATACAAGAGTTACTGTTCGTCGACACGGCACGATATGAGTTTCGAACGAAAAAAAATTCGTCCTCTTTCTCGACTCGCGTGTTGTATCAGTTTGTGTCAGAGATGGCCGGCGTCTGAAGCGCGACTTTCACGTCGCCGCGTGAAAAAGGACGAGAAAATTCGGCGTGTTTTAAGCGTGAAAACACTGCGTTGGCTCGCGGACAGGTGGCGAGGCGTCAGGCGGTTGCGTTTTCGCAGACACGTTGCAAACAAAAGAGAGTCGCAGCGAGAGATATGACAAAAAGGAGGAAAGAGAAAAGGGAAAGAGAGAGAGAGAGAGAGAGAGAGAGAGAAAAGAAGAAGAAGAAACGAGGCGACTCTGCCGAGTTGGAACGAGATTAAATGCATAATCCGGACTGGTGTGGTGTGCCCTCTTTCTTCATTACCGACTAAGAGTTAATTAAATTCTCGCCGCGTATTTCATTAAAATGTCAAATAACAAACGGCCGACGTTTTCGAGCGTGGCCGGTGCAACTCTTCTCTCTTTTCTTCTTTTTTTTTCCTCGCAGCGAACGAAGTTTTCTAGTAACGAGAGAAATATTTTCGCGATGGTTTGCACACGGACACAGAAAAAGGGGTGTTACGACAGTGACGTGACTTTTTACCGAGAATGCTCGCAAGTCCTGCGCATCCTCCGCCGTGTTTGTTTGTTCGGCCCGCTTTGTCGGCTGAGAGTCGGGTGTGAGAATTTAATTGGGATTTTTGAAACCTCGCGCGCGTAGTTTTGTTTCGCGTCCTTTTTAATTAGGTTTTAAAAAACGACGCTAGTTCCTTCCAGCTGCCGCTGCGAGAGCTCCGGTTAAATGCCGCTTAATTTTTATTTCGCGATCGTGTACACGCGAGGTAATAGCGCGTGACTCTGCCAGTGGCTTCGAATTTAATTAACGAATTCGCAAAGCAGCCCGGCAAACGAAACGTTCTCAACGTTTCTTTCGCGCAAAAATTACCGCGCGAGTATCCACGTCCTTGTTGAAAATCAGTTTATTCCCAGTGTAGGATAAGATGCTAATCCGTGCAGAATTTCTAGAAAATTGGCTAAACAGATACCGTGATTGAAAAAGGAAAGTTCGTGACATGGCGAATTTCTGGCACACTTGGCACAAGTACTTTAGGTTAGTTTCCAAACTGGCAACACTCCGAGCAAAGTTTCCGGGCTAAATTCGTTGTTGGCGAAAAAGAAAATTCGAATTGCCTATCGACTGATTGCCGAAACGCCGAGTTTCTTAATTACGGGACAGAGTTTGCGAAAGTGTACAGCGTAATATTTTCTGTGTATCTGCACTTTTAACTATCCCGTCGTAGGCCCCACGTACAACATCGCATCTTCCTCCGAGTTTGTTTAACCGTAGTTGAACTGTTTGTCGGATTTCAGACTGCACAAAGCCGAAACCAAGTCTTTCCGTAAAGTTTGCAGGAGGTTTCGAGGAGATGCATTCAATAGCTTCATTTACGAAGAATCCACGGCTGATGAAATTGCCGTTGTCTTCGGGGTATAGTTAAATATTTGTTAACGATAAAATAACCTTCTGCGTTATTACGTTGAAAGTTCATTTGCTCGCAGTCTGACTAACGGCGAGAGATATTAGCCTGTTAATGGCCCTCGCTCCTTTTTCTTTTTTTTTTTTCCAAAAACGAACTCAATTTTCTTAACGACTATGTTTACACGGCGATATCTCCTCCAACCGCCGCTGACAAATACTCGAAATCTTTTCTCATCGCGTCAGTTTGAAAAAATACAACCTCTTACGTGAAAGTGTTTTGAAGCGTAGTACGTACGGGTGTCTTGCGTCATTTCTGCTATTGAAAGCATCGAAAGCATCTTGAGATATTATTTGCAAGTTAATTGCGCGAAAACCATGGAGGACTATCGACTCGAGTTAGTTGCCTGTCACCATAGCCGGTTGCAGCTTAGCAGAGTGGCTTATCTAAATAGCGCATCGTTCCCCCGTGGACGGAGCATGGCTCCCGGAAGGGCCATGCTTCTCCTCACATAAAACATCATTACCGCGGCCAGGAAAATTCTCTCCGACCCGTGCAGAATCAGTTAGCATTGGCAGCCGCGTTATTCTTCCACCGCTGGCCGTACATTTCGAATCGATCTGCAACCAAGCCGATTTGCAGAAGAGAGATTTGCGTTCCACCGTGGTTCTCACGGTTGAAGATGCACCTTTTACCAGACCCAGTCCCTTTCATCGTGATTTACGCGTTGGGCAGCTCGTGTAAAGCGAACGATTTCTGAAAACAGAAAAAAAAGCTGGATTGTTGCGAAAGACTGGGATTTTTATATCAAAAGCATTGTCAAAAATCGTGACGTAACAATTGCTAAATCAGATATCCCCGGCCTGCTGTTGCATTTTCTTTAACACTAGAACTTCTTTGGGAGGCTAAAGTATCAAAACTCGAGTCGAAGAAATTTAAATGCAACGAATAGAAAATTATGACACGAGCTTTTAAAAAATCGTTCGAATCTCTGAAAAATATTGTAAGTAACATTGTAAGTCCGCAGAAATTACGTGAGTCTAAAAAATTATAAGTTGCTCATTTTGGCCATTTTGGTAACTCTGGCCAATTAAAAATTCTGTAACCTGGATATATAAAGTTTCTATTCTCGTTTTATTGTTTCTGGTTTTCTACGGGTGTGATTGTAGCAAATCTCAAATGAGGTTTCCAAAGTTTAAAAAAAGAAAAAAAGAAAAAGAAACAAACAAACGAGCCGTAATCTTGTCGACGATCTGGATGCGATCGGGAAATATCCCCGAGAATGGAACATTTTTCCGAAACGTTGGTCGAATTCGAAGTTTTCCAGCAGGAATGATCGAAGCACCTGCATAGTCCCCGGCCACGGATATCAGGCGGAAATGGAAAAGTTGCGCCAACTGCAGATCCCGGTTCCGCGTGCCGTTTCTCGTGGTATCTCGTGTTTATTCGAAAAGTTTTCGAACTTTGTGCAAATGACGCGACGCGACGCGACGCGACACGGAGGAACGACCAGCGCTTCGTTACCGTGAATCGAGTCGAGTATTCCTAACCCTCTTTTTTTCTCCCTCTCTCACTTACTCGTTCTCCCTTTGGCTCACTCGAGGGTACACTTGCAATCTCCATTGTTTCGCGAAGGAAACAGAGGCCTGGAACGTGCTGGAACTTCTTCGGCATACTTTCCGCCGGATTAATTAATTGCCTCTTTCGTTTTGCTCGCTTCCACAGTCGCTTTCGAGGGGTCCTCTCAAGCTGCTCGTCGACCAGTCGCGCTCGGGCTGAGTCGCCTGCGAGATCAGCTCGCGAGAAAAACGAATCGGCCCAGACCGTCCCAACTTCCGTTTTGTTCGCTTGTTCGTCTTTTTTTTTCTTCTTCTTCTTCTTTTTCTTCTCCGTCCTCCAAATTTCGTCCTCCTACTTCTCCGGCGCTGATCGCTGAATTTTCGCGACGGCAGACTTTAGACGTTCGCGTAACAACGTCCTGCTCGTGATTAATGCGCGATTCAGCCGGCTGGAGGGGAAAGTTCAGTCGAACAGAACGATCTTCGGAAAGTATCTTCGCGCAACTTGGACTTTCAGCTATTAACGATCGCGTTAATTAAGCGGAAAATTGAATCGTGTCGCGTCCCGGGATAATCGCGTCGATACGAATCGTTTCCCGCCCCGAATGCCGAGGGGAATTTGTTCTCGATTGTTCTCGGCGTGATTTCGATTCCCACGGGAATTTCGGAACGATTCTTTCCACGAGCGCGAGAAGTCGCGCCGCCGCTTATGGAAACACCGGTTCTTTGTTCATTCCCGGACCAGCGAATGGAAGTTCGAATCGCTTGGATTCCGCAGCGGTAACGATCGTCGCTCTATTAAGAGTTTATTCGATTTATTTGCCCGTTCGAGTATATATTTTCCCCCCTCGGAAAATTTTATTCCGTCGTAAAGTTGTTAGCCGGCTGATTTCCCGTTCGCGTGTTGCTCCACGCGAGATTTATACATTCGAATCGTGTTGTATTGGACTTTAAATTCGATCCGGGCCCGTTGCTTTTCACGAGCAAAGTTCCGTTTATTAACCTCTTTGTCACTATTTGCCCGTTCGTCGCGCGATCGTGTGACGTGTGAATTTTTTACTTGAAAAAGCGAAGGAAAAACAGGGAATTTATTTTCGAGAATTTCGTGAAAATTAATCACGCGTCCTTGATCAGCGGACGACGATTTTTATCCGCGGACAAATGAATTCCCATGGACGTCTCCTGCGACGTCTTTTTTTCTTTTTCTTGTTTCACTCCGTAAATAGCTATGAAAGTATCTGTCTGGCATATGGAACGGGCAGACTACTGCGCAAAGTGCAGTCTGTAGAACGGTACAATGTAACCAGCGAGGTGTAACTCCTAGTGAGACGAATATTGCTCGTTCGAGCTCGTTTCGTTTCCATAGTTTCTTTTTTTTTTTTTTCCTTTTTCTTTTTTGCCTTCTCTTCGCTATTATCCTTCCGGGGCTAAACAAAAAATTAATACGAAAGAAACTTCTCTGCATCGAGCCACCACCGTAAGTCATTGTAATTTCGAACAATGAACGAATAAAAAGAGAGAGCGAGAGAAAGAGAGAAAAGGAACTCGGCAAGGAACAACTGTAATAAACGGCGGAGTATCGATTCGATCGATTCGGAATTTTAATTAATATTCCTTCTCCTTTTGTTATTTTTTTTTTTTTCTACTCTTCGATAACGAACGAGTTTTAATAACAAGCAAACTCCCGTATTAATTAATCGCGCCCGTTAATCTGTTAACTGGATCATTTTCAATTAGAAACACTTATTACACGTATAATTAAAATTGATTAAAAATTCAATTCGTTAATTAAATTGTTCCCTCTCTCTCTCTCTCTCTCTCTCTGTAACTCTGTAACGCAAATACGTGACACGAATACGGGATATCGAACGTTTCCTGACTTTTCTGATGAAAAGAGAAAGAGAGAAAAAAAAATTGCCAGGGATTCCAAAATTGTTGAACGATTCGGAAAATAAATTGGAGGTCGCTTGGTTTTATTTCTACGACGATTTCTGTTTTTAAAGGAGAGAGGAAATTCCCTTCTTCTTCCAAATGGTCGATTGTCGCGCCGATTCGATCGCAGTCGCTTAGATATTTTACAGTATCGGCGGCACGGGCAACGTTGCTCCGGAAATATTCTGTTTATTCTGGGGGTGGATACACGTGGGAAGCGTGGAAACGGGGGAATCGGATATTCTCAGAGTTTTTCCTCGCCAGTATAAGCCGCATAAACTCGATGAGACTTTTGTTTGCACGACATCGATGTCGGGTATCCGTTCCAACATAACTGCCACGACTCGTACCCTCTGTGGAAACGAAACTAGCTTGACACGGATAATGCCAGTTGTTTCTCGTTCTTCTTTTTTTCCATCGCTAGTTTCCGATGAATACTTTGCAAATATATACGGGGTGCTTCGTAACTTGTGGGACCCACTTCGGGAGCTGAATGTACGCCTAAAAATAATGAAAAAGAGTCATATAAATATATGTCCTATCTGTCCTCGTTTATGAGATACAATGAATTTTCTGTTTTAATTACTTTTACAAAAGATGCTCGAAATGACCACCTTGCATTTGAAGACAAGCCTGCACGCGTCTTGTCATTGATCTGGTTACTCTCTCTATCATTCCTGGTGTTTCTCGAATTTGTCGGAAGCCTAGCTCTATTCTATTTCGTAGTATTTCAGCATTTTCAATCGATGTTGCGTATGCAATAGATTTTAAATGTCCCCACAAATGAAAATCTAATGGATTCAAATCCGGAGAACGAGCAGGCCATGCAATAGGACCTCCACGACCAATCCATTTATTTGCAAAGTGTCGATTTAAAAATTGCCTAGTCACTCGGCTAAAACGCGGCGGAGCTCCATCATAACCATGCATAAACCGTCTACGAAGTCTAATATCGACTGGAACTCTAATATTTCGTGTAAACGCGTGCTCAAAAAATCAACGTACTTTGCGCCTGTTAGTTTCCCGTCAAGACAAAAAGGTCCAATTAAAAATTTATCAATTATTCCTGCCCATACGTTTAACACTAAACTGGTGTTGATGTATTGAACGCACAATAACATCCCGATTATGATTAGTATGAAAATTGAATATACCATCCCTGGTAAAACTAGCTTACTAGAGTTTGCTCTGTTTATAAAATTCGTTATATCTCATAAACGAAGACAGATAGGACATATGTTTATATGATTTTTTTTCATTCAGGACATTCATTTATATGACCTATTTTTAGTTATACAATCGGCTCCCGAAGTGGGTCCCACAAGATACGAAACACCCTGTATATAATTATACAATTTATACAATTATATACACACTTGTACAATTCGACGTTTATTCAAAAGCACCGCAACTCGTCCGATTCGTTCGATTGACTGAATTGAATTCACTCCCGAGTGTCATTTATAGTCTTCAGGTAGCTCCCTTGTAAGGTCCTAGAGGATCCTTGGTGTCTGTTTTCTGTTTCTCCTTTAAGGTGAATTTTATTCTACTACTGACTTTCTTTGCGCCATATTTCAAATTTTAATAATCTGTGCTTGCATCGTCCAATTTGTCGCAACTGAGAAACTGTAATACTCGGTCGCGTCTCGTATCGATCGACAGATAGTCCGTCGATCTTTGATCGTTTGTGAGCTGAGCTGAAAAGAGTAATTCCGTCCAGTACGGGAGTATTTATCACTCCAAAGGGTTAATTCGCCGTTCTAAAATCCCCACGACGAAGCACACGCGGTGCCGTTTCGCCGTTAGCAACGTGATTTCCGAATACGTGCGACGCGTATTCAAGTGTCGATGCAACCGTCGTTCTCGACGTGCGTTCTGACCGTTCTGAAACGCACTCGAACTGGCAGCCGCCACCTGGTATTATGCCGTTTAACGTGTATGCACGGCCTGCGAAGCTGTGTTGCCTGTGTTTTTCTCGCTCTCTCGTGGTACGTCAGCGCGTGCATCCGACCGGAAGCTACCGGTGGAGGAGAGCGTTGTCGGGATACGGTCCGTGCCACGTCTCTCGTGTTCATGTGCTCGTTGTATCTCGCGGACGTCTCCTTTTCCTCCAGCTTGGACACAGATTTACACGCGCGTCGTTTCAGTGGACGCGACGAGAATACGCTCGCAATTGATCCGCGCTTCCCATTGTACACACATGTACATACTCCTTCTCCGTCACGCGATACGTAGAAGCCGCAAACGCGCCTCGAAACGCGTCCCAGACGGATTATTTCTGTCCTGTCGTTTGGTTCGAAGAGAAAAAAAAAAGAAAAAAAAATGGACTTCATTCAACTTTATTTTTCTATTCGCAGCTCTCGTCTCTCATCTCATCCTTATTGCCTATCCAGCGCGACAACTCAAACACCCATAGCTCGTTCGAGATAACACCGCGAACGCTGCTGACTCTCGAGCGGTAGGCGCGTTATCAAACACCCACTTGTCCCTGGAGTCTGCCTCTTTGAAAGAGAAAAAGAAGAAGAAGAAGTTAAACGAATGAATTAAAGCGACGAGTAGAGTGAGAGAGAGAGAGAGAGAGAGAAAGAATCGCTGGAATCGCGGCAACGAAGACGCGAGCATAATGCTAGTTTAACGCGCAACGCGAGCACGTTGAAAAGAGAGAGACTCGACATAGTTTCAACGAGTTGGATTCGGCTCGCTAGTGCGCGCGCGGCGGAGGAAGCGAGAGTTTATACGCGGAGAGATGGCGGAATTTCGCGCGCAGTTTCCGGCCCGCAAAGTGACCGAAGTCGAGTGCAGGGCAAAGCCGGCTGAGTGCAAGAACGTCGCGGAATATTTGGCGACTTGGAGTGCAGTTTAGGAACTCGAGCTGGCTCGAACCTCCGTCGATCCGAGTATCCACGTTTGACGAATTCTAGTCGATGCTCCGTTGAATTCACCTTGAACTTTTCTTGTCGCTTTAATTCCTCTTCTTTCCTCCTCCTTCTTCTTCTTCTTCTTCTTCTTCTTCTCCGACAGAGAATCAAACTGCCCTCTCATCTTTTTTTTTTTTTTTTTTTTCTTATTACCGACCTAAACTCGGAAGAAAACTTTCTTCACTTTCGCTCTTCCGCCAGTTCAACCTGTACCGACTCAAACTATTTCAGCTTGTGCGAACGAGACTGGTTACCATTTTAAAAAAGTTCTACCTTTCTGTTTTGTTTTTTTTTTTTTTTTGTTTCGGATTGTACGTTGATTTTACGTTATCGAGAGAACGGATTAATTCACATTCCCATCGGCTTGTTTATATCTACAGTCTGGCAGCGCGAAAGCTTTATTTGCAGCCGACACGGCGCAATTCTCGGATTAATATACATATCGGCGAATTTAAAAAATGAAACGAAATCGCAGTCAAAGTGTCGTCCGGCTTGGGATATTAAAAGTTTCTGGCTTTCTAATTTAATCACCCGCGACACTTTCCTGCGAATCTTCGACTTCGAATCGAAATTACCAAGTAAATGAGAGCTGGGAGGAACGTTTCACGTACGTTGTTGCGTCCGTGGTTCATTAACAAAGTAGCTAGATAGCTGTGTAATTACCTACTTTGTTAATGGACCAACTACAAAAGTCGATACTTATCACTTATCGATTTTCCATTAATGCACGCCGCAATTGCTCAGATATTTTCGTACTTTTGTAATCACCAGTATCTCGTCGAGTCTGTCTAACCGGTCGTCCTTAATAATTAAACTCTGTGGAAGAAACGAAAGTTCGCAGTATTGAACGCGAAGGAATTGAATGCGAGGGGAAATTTGATCGGCGATCGACACCGAAACAGCCGACGAATCCGATTTCGCGTTCGAATCACGTTTGGGACCCGTGGTGTCTCGCAAGTAATCAAAACAGGCGACGTTCGGTCCCCTCCCTCCCACCCCCGCCATCGCGATTCGATTCCTTGTGTTTTTTCGATCGATCGTCAGGTGTCGCGCGGCCATCAAATTTCCACCGTGAAACACAATTTTGTCCCACCGTTGTCAATACCTCGTTCGTTTTCACATCGCGACGTCGCATCCTCAAAGATTACCACGACGATCTTTTAACCACGCCGATGGAAGAACGAAATTTCGAAGAGATCGTGGGCAAACTTTGTCAAAATATGACCAGGACATTCGAAAAAGATTCCATTTCAAAACGGATTAACGAAAATAGTCGGAAAATGATTCGATCAGTGTGTATGCCTTTGGCGTGGCGTCCGGTTCAATGGCGGCGCTAGCGAAAGTGTTAAATAAGCGAGAGGTTGAACCTTCCGGCTTCGATCACGCGGTGATTCATTTACATTGCTCGCTCCAGGAAGAAGCTGAGTCTGCAGTTCAATCTTCTCAGGGCAGATCGAGCCGGCGTTGATTCCATCGAAGCGAGAAACGCGGCAAGTGCGTTTCCTTCGGCAGGAATTGCATCCGCGTCGCGTTCGTTCCTTTGCAACGACGTTAATTCGACGAAAATTCATTAGCGTCGTGTCTCTCGGAAGAGGCTCGCGTCGGCGGCCCGTGAAATCGAGCACGAATCGTCCCGCGGGTGAAGATTCGATTAACCGCGTCGTGTCGTCGTCGTCGGGTCGCGTCGCAGTCGCAGACGGCTTCACGCTCTTCATCTCGCCTCTCACGTGAAACGCGCGTCGCAAGTCGCACTTTCGCTCAACTTTCCAAGCCCGAGTTCACCTCTTCGCGCCGCGCCGCGTCGTTTCCCTCTTTTCGACCTCCGCTCGCCCGCTAATTTCGCTCGTTACGGCACAATGTTTGACTACCTCGTCCCACCGGATTTCCCTCTGACCGTTTGCCGTGCAAATGAGATTTCGCAGCTACACGCGCTGCCTCGTACCCCACTGATTGGCCATGGATTTTCGTGGCCTAGGCTTTCGACGGTCGACGTTCGACTCGTTCATCTGTCGGATCGGAGAGTCGAAATTCTACGGCAGCGTGCAACGATTTTTAGAATTTTCGAGTTAGGAAACAAACATGAATGGTAAATTGTAAATTGTAGATTAAGAGACTTGATGACATTTCGAGGGAGCGATCCTTTACGCGCGATTGTTCGCAACGAGATACCAGTGGCGATCGATAAAATCGGTGGCCTGGTTTCTCCCTTAAACAAACGTTAACGCACGCGTGTAATTGAAACGCGAGCTTTCCGACTCCGCGTAAAACGCCGTCCGTAATTCCGTCATTTGGAACAATTAAACCAGCCAGTGTTTCAGCACAGAAACTGGATAGATTATTTTTTTTTTTTTTTAAACGATCGCGATAGGAGTGAAAGAAATTTTTGGGATGGACTTGCGTAAGGATTTTACGCCGAAGCGACAATGGCCTCGCGACCTGTGACCCGTATCACGTCGACATCCGCCGGAGTTTACGCGTTGCTCCGCAAACAAGTCTTCTGATCCCTCGCTTAAAATCGAGACAGTCGCGATGAGTAAACGTTTGCCGTGGAATCAGCCGTGCTCGGCTGTCTGACTTGACGACGAAACGTCATTTTAATTCTCCGGGATTACGTCGTCTGAGGCGAGAGTCGGGGGCATTTTATCTTGATAATATTTTAGGAATGACGCGTGACGTGGCGAAATATTGCACACCGAAGGAAAGGAACATCAAGTGTCGAGATTTCCAGCGTTAACACTAGAATTACCAAAATGGTCGAAATGACCAATCGATAATTTCATAAACGTGAAACGGCGTGTTTCTAAAGATTTACATAATTTTTCGTGAAATGCACAGATAAAAGCTTGTATACTCCATTGCATTAAAAGTTTCCCTATTTTTTTTTTGACTTCAGTATCTCTGACGGAAAATTTTGTGCTTTGGTCGTCGGTAGTATTAATGTCCAGAGGTGTTCTTGATGTAATTCTTGATAATAATACATTAATGTAGTTCTTAATAGTTTCTAACGCTAGAATTATCAAAATGGTCGAAATGACCAATCGATAATTTCATAAACGTGAAACGGCGTGTTTCTAAAGATTTACATAATTTTTCGTGAAATGCACAGATAAAAGCTTGTATACTCCATTGCATTAAAAGTTTCCCTATTTTTTTTTTGACTTCAGTATCTCTGACGGAAAATTTTGTGCTTTGGTCGTCGGTAGTATTAATGTCCAGAGGTGTTCTTGATGTAATTCTTGATAATAATACATTAATGTAGTTCTTAATAGTTTCTAACGCTAGAATTATCAAAATGGTCGAAATGACCAATCGATAATTTCATAAACGTGAAACGGCGTGTTTCTAAAGATTTACATAATTTTTCGTGAAATGCACAGATAAAAGCTTGTATACTCCATTGCATTAAAAGTTTCCCTATTTTTTTTTGACTTCAGTATCTCTGACGGAAAATTTTGTGCTTTGGTCGTCGGTAGTATTAATGTCCAGAGATGTTCTTAATGTAATTCTTGATAATAATACATTAATGTAGTTCTTAATAGTTTCTAACGCTAGAATTACCAGAATGGTCAAAATGACCACTTGATAATTTTTGTTTAATTTTTGTAGACGCGAAGCAGCGTATTTTCAAAGATTTAAATAATTTTTCGTAAAACATATAAACGAAAGCTTGTGAAACTTTAGTGTCTCTGACGGAAATTTTATGAAATTTAATCGTCGGTGGTTCTAGCGTTGATTTTGCTACTAAACTGTCGTTTTATTCGCGGGGTCTGCCACCTTCACGAATTTAAAAGTAGAGCAAGCAGGATCCTTTGCAGTTTAATCATCGTTACAAATAATCAGAGAGACAAATCCCCTGGTTTACACGTAAGCCACGTAACATTAAATTAAAAGTAACCGGGACAGATCGGAGCCAGGCTTTTACCACTCTCTCTCTCTCTCTCTCTACTGCGCGTGCACGCGAAAATTCGCCGGGTAACGAAAGGGTGGGAGGGGGGGAGAGAGAGAGAGAGAGAGAGAGAGGGACGGAAGTCAGATTAGGAACTGTAGAAAAATGGCACGGAGTGAAAAAGGTCATATCCGAGCGTTTACAGCTCGGAGGGAAAGTACGTATTTGGCGATGGTCCAGGGCTCTGTGTGCACGCTCGGAGTGTCCATTATTCCATTAGCGGTTGCCGTGTTAACTCTTTATTGCCCGTCGGTATATGAGCAGCCGTTCTTCATTCTCGCCGAGAGGGCGTTTAATGTCCACATTTTCCCAGGATTATCGTAAAACCGTTCCCGTACACGGGAGCTACGCTGGTAGATACCTCTGTTGTTCCTCTTCGGCCACGCAACAGCGGCGAATGCCACTCGAGTTTCGCCAGTCTCTCGACAAACGAACTGCAGGAATTGCGGGAGTTTCTGCTGATTTTAGCCGGAACGAACACCGAGAGTGTCGCAGAGTGTTCCGTACAGCAAATCGAAACGAGAAATGTTTTCAACGAGAGGAAAAGTTCCAAACAACAAATTTATTGCGCGCGTATGACGATCCAAACTACTTCGAGAGAAGCAGTCGATCGCGCAGACGATCGAAAGTCGATTTGCCGGATTTGGAACGAATGTTACCTGCCTTGCCCTTGTTTCGACGAATATTCGCGATAGAAACGAAGGAATCGCAAGTTTATTACGCGTGGAAACGATTGAATATTGACAATACGAACAGGTCCCCGTGTGTCCCTTTGTGCGCGAAAGAGCAGAGATTCTCCCATGCAGTTTACTTTTTTCCTTTCTTTCATTGAACGGATCACGCTTTAGACGCTGAAAGATGACGCGATTTCGAGCAACGCAAAGTGAAATCGTACGGGCGTCGCGAAAGTTGATTAAATGGCTGCTGCTCGTTTTTAGCGGGGGAGGTGTACGTGTCAGTTAGCCTGCTCTCGTCCGGCTAAATAAAAAAGAGAGGACGCGCAGGGAAAGGGGAGAAAGTACACGGTTGCAAATTAAAAATTCATTATCGCGCGGCAGATAGAGGAGAGGTGTGTTTCGACCCTTTGAACGATGCTACAAAGCGTTTTGTCGAACGACACGTTTTCGACACGTTGCTTTCTCTTACACCCGAAATATTTCGAGAAAGGTTCCGAAGACGGCTGTTTAACACAGGGCACACGGCTAGAAACACAAATTGAAATCATTTCGAAATCGCCATTTCAACTTCCGCGCGATGAATTTTTGTCAATTTTCGTGGCAATTGACTTGTTTTTAATACACAAATCGAAATATAAACGAGATAATGAAACACGCATGCAATTAGACACGGACGAAGTTGCTCGGAGTAATAAATCACGTCGAGGTTTTATTGTCGTTTAATATGTTGTTCCGCGAACAATGATGTATTCATCGGCGCGTTATTTTATTTGTTTCAAAATCGATTAAACGCGACAGAGAGGGCACACGGCGATCGTTATCTACCTGGTGTTTGTTAACGACGCCGAGGCAACGAGATTACTCTACATAGTTGCCTAACGTGAAATAAATTCGTTTAACATGGAATAAATACGAGGCCGAAGCAAAATCTATTCGCCGAGTACCAGAAAAGCGAGACATATTGCCATTTGCATATCGTTCGAATAAAGTTCGCCGCGTTGTGTATAAATTCTCGGCGTGTGGAAAAAAAGCAAAAAGGAACGGTTTGCATTATCTTTCCTCAAAAATTTATTCGAGGTGTTGGAATCACGTAAATTTCCCGGGAAATGTTGATTCTTCGCTTGACTTCGCTTTCGGGAAATATTTCATTTTAATAACGCGAAATAAACGCGCATTAGGCGCGCGATAATGACTCTTGCGAAATTAATGTTACATCCGGGAGATCTATTTAAATATTTTCGAACAATTATCGCGTCGAATTAATTTCTGCCCGATTCGATATCGAGCTTTTCGGGGCGGTATGAAAATTTCGTTATTAGTATTATGATGCACGTGTAATGTAACGTGTAATTAATATTAACGCAACGCAATAACAGCGATGATAGTTGTGAAATATGCAATTGGAAGATTGCTGTATCGACGATATTGAAAATTCTTGGTCTCTCCTTCGCGAGATGACTAACCAACTGTAAATTTTTAAAGCGGCAGCGACGAGTCGAGGGAGAGAGAGAGAGAGAGAGAGTCCTCTCTTTAACTAGGAAATATCTCGAAACAACGGGCATATCCGTCCTGTTTCCTAAATTTAAATCTAAATTAAAAAGCTTCGAATTGAACGAGATCTAAACGAATGATATCTGTGAAAGCGTGGCCGTTCCGAAGCTGCGTTTCATCTCTCTCGTGTTTGTTTTTTTCGAAAGCTCAAGAGACCACAGTTTTAATACTCACTCCAATAGGAGCAAACATCGCGCGATAACTCTTCATTAATCAAGTTTTCATTTTCCAAGCGAAACTTTACGCACCTTTTTCATTTCCTCTCTCTCTCTCTTTCCCTGTACGATCGTGGATCATGTTTGCATCGGGCATCTAATGAAAAGGGATCGGAGCAATTTTTTTTTTTACTAATGTTTAGTTATTCGAAAGGTCATAAACATGACATAGCGTTCGACGATTTTTCAAAGTGTTCGCCGTTGCAATGAAAAATCTAACATTTTTTGGAAAATGCGTCATGTACATATCGATGTACATGTGTACATATCGAGGGAATTTGCAGCAACTGGATTGCAATAGAAACCGATTGACTGTGGAGTAATCGCGCCGAGTATAAATAAAACATTCATATTTTTGGCAGAATAAATGTATAATATCGCGGAGCGATTACGTTTGGCGTTGATAGTAGGATATTTAAAGCAAATATTTAACAATCGCAAAAATCATTCCATCGTCAACGGCGCAGGATTTGAATAAATATCGCGACGAATTTCCGATTGTTTGGACAAGTCTGACGATTTTCACCGCGTGTAATCACAAAGTAAATAAAAACACATTTTATCTTTCGCGCTTCATCCGAACGAATTTTTGCCCCGTTCCATTTTCGAACGTGATTAATTTTATCTTCGAAACACGCGTGTTTCTTCTCGCAGCGCGGGAATTTCCGAAATATCAAATATACGTACGTACATACGTGTTTTTATTTTATTTTCATTTTTATTTATTTATTTTTTTTTCGCGCCGTTAAGAGTTTCCCTTTGCGCGTGAAGTAATGACATCAACCCTTTTAGCTTTTTTCGAGAGCGAAACGTTTAAAGCTCAAAGTTACAAATGGCACCTTTTTTTTTTTTTACTCGCATTTTATTTAATTCAAATTCATAGAAATGACAGAAAGAGGGAATAAAAAAAAAAATCCGTTGAAAAAGCAACTAAAATAAAAAAGGATATCCGCGTACGTGACCTTTGGACCAAAAAAAAAAAAAAAAAAAAAAAAATTAAAAAAATGAAAAAAAGGAAAAAAATCGAAAAATCTGAACGTGACGCATGCAGCGTGCCGATACGATATCTCTCAAAGTTGAAATTACGCTCTTCCTTTTTCGCCTCCGCCACTTTTTGTACCGTCGAATCGTTATTTAGGCATTTTTTCTTTTTTCTTCTTTTCGAACAGACTGTGGAAGATTCAAAAGAACTCGTTTCCCCGTTACCGGAAAATAACGTGGCACCAAATACTCGCGAAAAAAAAAAACGAAAGAAAAGAAAACAGAGAGGAAAGAAAAAAAGGAAAGAAATTTGACAGCAGGAAGCGTAGCCTTGGCGAAAGCATTCGCGCTCGTTAACTCTATTATTCGAGAGAAGGGGCACGAGTGGCCTTCTCCGGGCTCGCCCCGGAAGCAGGAAACGAAAGGAAAGAAGGAAACTTTTAACACGCGTCCAAAAAGAACAATATTGACTCTCGTTTCGCGAACTTTGCTCGAATTAGGGAGCAGAAACGGAAACAGAAGAGAAACAGAAGGGTACAAAGAGGAAGCTTAAGGCTCGAGCTACGAATAAAGAGACGAGTCGCTCATCCCTCTCTCTCTCTCTCTCTCTCCCTCCCTCTCCAGAGAGAAAGAAAAGCCCCGATTTACTTTCATTTCCTCTCTCGACCACCGCGCCGGAGCTGTTGCACGCGCATTTCACGCGCTTCCCTCTCGAACGTTTCCGATTGTTTTTCCAATCTGCCTTACACCGAGTCTCATGCAGATTCGAAATCTTTTTTTTTTCTCTTCTTTCTTCCTTCGTGCTTTCGTTCCCTCTCTTTTCTCTTCCCTTCGCGTAGCACGCCGTGTCGAAGCCAGGCGTCGGCTTATTTTCTTACCGGCTCGGACCGCTCGTTCCATCGCTCGTCGGGACCCCGGTTTCGCTCTTACGGCGAACATTTCGCCTTTCCAACCGACAAGATTTCAAGTTTGGAGAAGTTGGAATTGCACCTTGGAACGTTACGTCCCGTTTCGACGGTTAGGTACATTTGTAACACAACGTTTCCAGAGTCTAGTTTTCCCTCTTCTTTCCTTTCCTCGAAAAATTCGAAGTCAGGCTTTAGAAAATATTTTTAGAAAAGAAGAAGGAAGTACGGAGGTGGGACGGGGCGGGGGATGTTTAAAGAGAAAATGCCTGGATTTTCAGTTTCACTTGTCAGCACCTTTTGACCTTTTACGCTCTCGCCACGACGCGAGTCGCGCAAGTCGTAGTACGACGATTATTCGTAATTTGCATCGTAATCGAAAACACGTGCAGCCGCGCAATTTCAGTCTTCTATCAACTTTCGCTGCATTGTGTGTACTCAGTTTTTTCCAGCAGCGAAAAGAAAGAACAAGGACAGAATTAGTTAGTTTTTCGAATCGAAGCGTGTCGATCTCAAAACGCAGGATTGAAAAGAGTTGCGGCAAATTTCTGAACTACACACACACACACACACACACGCGCACACACACCCACTATCTTTTACGACCCGTTTCATTCACGTGCGAAACTCCTTGCAAATTCGGGGAATATCTCGGTTCCCCTGTAATCCCTGTCGATATCGATACCTATCGAGAGCTAGGATCGCTCGTTTGGAAATGGAAATTCTCGAAACGCCGCGCCACGGCATGTGTGTACATACGTACATACGTCCATTACGGCGTGGTTTTAACAAGGGTTGGAAGTGCCTGGGTTGAAAGCGGAAGGCGAATAAACAGGAACACGCGACCACGCGAGATGTTATCCTGGGCGTGGCGAAACCTCGGTGGAACCTGGGCCGCGGCAATAAAAGAAAGAACGAGACCGGAGATAAAGAGCGGAGAAAGAAAATGGAAAAGCAAGCGAGGAGTTTTCGCAAACTACTCGAGAGCGTGTAATCTAACGTGTGTCACGTTGCGGGGGAAATTCATCAGCGAAAATCCTTTTCTTCGCGTGACTGGTTCGCGCGGCGAGAATCAGTTGTCGGTGTTTACAAGGGAACTCGGTTAAACAGGATCGGTTCGACGCGGTTGCCAAAGTTGCGGTTCGCCGAGGAACGGCTTGTTCGCGTAGATCTAGACGCGCGAAACGACGGAAGACGAGAGGAACACGACGCCTGGCGATGATTGTTACGAAATGGAGGCGCGCAACGTGACGCGAGACTCGATTATTTCGTTGCGCGGATGAGCACGCGGTTGTTTGAAATAGGTGATTCGAACGCTCGCCGTTGCTGCAGGATATTAAATAAGTGGGAACAGTTGCGTGATTCAAAATTGACTTTGCTACAGTGCGTAGTGGCGTGAATTTCAATTTACGCGCGATTAACCCGCGCCGCGTGAAATAGGCTGAAGCTTTGCGTTAGAAATAATTAATCGCGATCGTTCTCCTCTGTATCCTGTATTACGCACGTCACACGCGTATGAATTAACCGCTTAGAATTGACCCGCGACAAAGACGCGATTAATTTTAGCGCCTCTGTCCAAGGTTTTCCATAAAATGTAGACAGACAGTTCTGTGTTCAAGTCAACGTGGCGTCGAGCGGAAAGCAAATAACAAACGACGGTGCAAACTTTAGTCTCTTGAGTGAAATTTCCTCGTCTCACTTTTTCAATCCCTATTTTCGTACTGAGCAAGTGGAGAGTTCGGTGCAGTGGAGGGGGTAGCGATCAGGAAAGTGGGGGTAAAGAGCTCGCGGGCCGCCAGTCAGCCACCTCTGATTTACGCGTTTCGTTCAGTTCATTTCGTTTGATCAGGATTCCGTCCGAAACACAATTCCGATAAAACGCAATTGAGGAGGGAACGGCGAAATATCGGACGAACGCAATGGCAGCCGATTGCCGTCCATCGTGGGATTATTATATTTCCAGCAACCGAGCGGAACAATTTCTCGTCGAGCGAGCCAGCGTTCGGTTCCTTTCGTCCACGGCTGCCACACGGCTTCATTTTTCGGTAAAGTGGAGGAGGGGACCAGCGTGTCTCGAGTAGCCGCACGTGTCTGCCAAGGGGAGAAAAGTGTCTGTTGGAGGAAGAACGAACGAACGAACGAACGAACGACTGCCAGAAACGTACGTGGCGAAGTGGTTCGTTCGGTTTTTTAGTGGCCGTTACCATCGACGACACTTTTCGCGACCGAGAGAGGGAAACGGTTTTCCGCGTGAACGACTCGGGGAGAAATCTTCGATCGTTGTTGTATTGGATAGAAATTGTTTTCTTTCGACTTTATTGGAAATACGCCGTGGATAATGGTCGTTGCCGCGTCAAGTTCGCGTTAGACGGAAATACGTCGACGTGTGTTTGTAAAAGAATAGAACGACGAGTGATTTTAAATTGCGTGCATGTGTTGGAGTCCGTGTAGTGGAGTTAACACGCTTATAATTTTGAAGAGTTTATTCCTTGTTCGTGGTCGTGTATGACGTAGGATGATATAGAATGATATAGAATGTTCTGTGATCTTCTAGTCTGTCTCTCTCTACTTTAGTAGTATTCTATTCTGTGTAACTTTACTGCAGTATTCTACTGTAAAATGCATGTCCTTATATATATTTGGTTATCATCCTCAAGTGGAAGGGGAAGGAGCATGGATAACCAAGTATTGGATCTTGCCCTTATGACTAACTATTCACAGTCCACTTTTATGTGAACTGTTGCTAGCTCGTTGTCATTATTAGCATAGATCCAATATTATCTTGGTCATCCAACACATGTGTCTCGCGATATTTTCGTTATTTTTTTTTTTCTTTCTCCAGAGCACCGCACGCCAGAGCAATATTTAATTATTCAGATAGAAAGAGAGGCTTCTTGCGTCCCCGAAGAAAAAAGAATATCCCACTCGGGATATTCGAGAACGGCAAGAAATCTCAGAAACATATTCAACGGCCCGGTCATCGAGCGGAAGCCCGCTGCCTTTTCGCAAATCCTCAGAATCGCGTCGAACGTATGTACATGTGCACGCGTAACGCGCATACACAGTCGAGCTTTCTCACAAAGCTTCCCGCTTCGAGGATCTTCTCCTCTTTCTGGCCTCTCCTTCGTCGTTTCGCCATCAACCCGCAGTGCCATTTCGAATGCCTACGGTACGCTCGATCCTCCAATACGACGCGACGCGGCGACTACGACGACTTTAGACAATTTCCGAGATTGCGTGCACCGCGAAAGTTTTCGCGGGAAGCCAACACAAGGCTCGCCAACAATTCCGATTCGTGTCGAGATACGTGTCTCTCTCTCTCTGTCTCTCGACAGGACTGCGTAACCGCGGTTGCCACTTTGAAAACAGAGGGAGGAAACGATTACTCTCGAGCCGAAACTGCTCTTTCACTCGCAATCAGTGTCTCAGTGGCTGACTTTTTTTTATCTTGTACAATCAGAGAGTTAGAAGTGGATTTTGAACCAAGTCCACGTGCTCGTAAGCAAGAGAGAATTTTCCGAGAAAATTCCGAAATTTCTAGATTTCGAGGAATGGGAACGCGTTTGTTCCCATTCTTCCGTGGATCGTATTGTGTTCTTGCGGATCGTTTGCGAGAAGATCGGTTATAAACGGTCGGTTCTAACCAGTGCCTCGAGCGAGAAACGGTGCATTTAACGCGAGAGAGATAATTTACGAACGAGGGAATTAGCGATACAGCAGATGTACAGATAGCTATTCAGAAGGAAATAATAACTGTGTGAATCACATCGTTGCGTTTTAACACGACACGCTTTTGATACTATTAGACTAACATTCACCTCGTATTTGCATCAAATTCATTACGACGTATATTTCCATTCCCATACAGACATTTACTTCCTGCAACTCGTTCATTGATAGACGACATCATTTCGATAAATAATTGAATCCCCACGTTACAAAAGAGTATCGTTCCCCTCTTTTCCTTTTCTTTCATTCGAGCAATTATTGTAAAATCATCGGGATTACGTGTTCAATTGTCATTTTCACTTTTCACGAGAAACTGGAAACCAACGACTCGAGGTTCAACGAATACGTCAAGTATGATTTAGCGTTGAAACGATCAAATCGGTCGAAAGAAGTCTGACTTAGCCAAGAGTGGGGTAATTTAAGTATTACGGTTGTGTAGGGGGCAGTGTAAATTCACGTCTAAAAATGTACAAGCACACCGGTGTCGACGTCAAACGTGGAAGAATAATCGGAGAGATAGGATGTCCGATTAAAGAGGATTTATTCCTTCTTGTCGTGTAACGCGAAATCATGTAAGCTCATTGTGTCCATGTTTTTGCGTGGCTCGTAGACGCTCGATGTAGGTCGAGCTGCCCGTGTGCCCGCGTGCATTCTAATATTTCGCATGCAAACGTTAAATCACGTATCGATTAGAGCGATCCGTTGAAAGCAGAACACGATTTTCTATCGTCTCGTTCTAATTAAACGTCGCATGTTTTGCGTTACGTTCTGCACAGCGCGTGTTTCACTTGCACGAAATACGATAAACGATGCATCATTTTTCTGCTATCCAATGTAAATTTTTGTTGCATGAAAATGACAACGAAGAACGAAACGAAAAAGAAAAAAGGAAAAAGAAGAAGAACGAAAACAGGATTTGCGCGAAAGAACCTTTACGACAAGGTTCACGCGTAACGTGAAAATGAAATCTATTAAATGGTCACTCGTGCCAATTGAACACTCGTTCCGGCCAATTAAATTCCCCGCGAAAATGTCACAAATTTCAATGGAACGACCGCGTATGTTTCAGTGCACAAAGAAACACACGATTAATTATGTACGTCGTTAATTTTGCGACCGATCATTTTCCAGTGGTATTCCAGTGACCGAACAGAGATTGTTTGTAAAATATTTCGGACCCGGTTTAATACGTATCGATCGCTTACACTGAAATATTCAAACGCGAGAACGATACAAAAATGATGTATTTTTCTATCTGTAGCACTAATCGAATTGAAGGAATTAATATCTGGCAACGTTCCCAATTGCATCAACGTTTATTTCGGCGATTCATTATGAATCTAGTTAATACACGATAGCAATATTCTCGAAACACGTACACACAGAAATCTGAGTATATAAATACGTTTCGAACACTGGGATCATAGATAATGTAAAATGTTGTACGTCCGTTTCGATTAAATTTGAAGTATCTGCACACGGTAAAACTTGGTTTACACGAACTCCATTTATTCGAAGCAAATTTCAGTCAATACCCGATTAAACGAACTGAATCCACTTATCCGAACCTGAAATTCTGTCGTACCAACGAAGAATCACTGGCTTTTATTTATACTCCCTCTCATTTACACGTTATATTTGTTCCGAAATAAATGTCCACTTTTCAGAATGTAATTTGATTTATTTTGTTAACTTGTCTTTTAATAACATATTATACGTTTAAGCATTCTTAAACTACGAACACGGCAAAAATTTACCCAATCATCAACAATCTGCCGAGCAATTCCAATTGCTTCTTTATTACGAATGACATTTCTTGGAAATACCTGGCTAGAGCGTAATCTGTAATACCTTTGGCAAAATGTGGTCGCTTATAATCGTTTGCTCCTTCGTAAATATTTTTCATATATAATATTTAAGAAGACGTTGTAAAACACCTTCTCTTTGTTCATTAAAAAAAAAAACATTTCTTTTTAAAACTGACGAAAATAAAAAATTTTATTTAAATTTTACAAAAAAGTTAAATTATATATATATATATATATATATATATATATATATATATATATTTCACGACATAATCGGAGAAATAAAAATTTTGTCCCTATAAAATTACAAATTTAATAATATTGGGAAATTATTTAGCATGATGGGCATTAAGACTCATATAAAGTAAGTACGTAACGTGGACATCCATCTTGGTACGAAGGGAGTATAAATTATTTATTCTCCGATAAATTCTCTGTCGCTATCTATTAATTCATCGTTGAAGCCTTCTCCGAAATTCCGTCGGTAACTTGCTTCGTGTTCTTGCAAGACATTTCAGAAACGGTCTCGCCGATCGTCGCGCGACGCGCAACTTCGTTAACGCTGCACGGTATCCATCCGCGCGCGTCACGATCCGCGCGAATCCGCTCGCGGGACGTCTCGCGTCGCCAGGAAATTCGTAATTCAGTCGTGTGATCGCGCGCGGGCTTGTTTAATTGAAATACGCTGGCAAAATTGCCCGTCTCTCGGGGCTCGGTCCTATGAAGCGGAATTTAATCTCATTGTCGCCGCGACTAGTCGCGTATTATCCGCCTAACGAGCCGCCGAATGGAACAATCTCGTTCCGCCAAGGTGGATCGCCTCGGGCTTACACACGTCCTTGTCACGCATTTTGTTCCAGTTTACGCCAACGTATTATCGTCTTTAACATCCTTCGTGCATCGACCAAGTCGCAAGATCGATATGGTTTGGGCCATAAGAAACCATTTCTCAATTTTTCTTTTTCTCGTACATAGCAACGGCTGCATGTATGTTGCAATTTGATCCATAGGAACCATCGACGTGAGTATTCTCTTCGGAGAGAGATTCTCCTCGAAGAAGAAGAACAAGAAGAAGAAGAAGAAGATTATCGTCGTTTTACGAGAGGCAAAGGACGATAGCAATTTTTGGAATGCAGCCGGACTCGAACGCATCGAGTTGCGATGCATCGCGCTGGTAACGGTACAACACGATGCTGGCGCGGTGAATACGCGTGCAGCTCGTATCTTTTGTTTTCCAATGGCGAACCACGGGCATTCTAATGCCGGATTACGGTCGAAGATTGCCGCGGCCCGGCTCATTCTTCTTCTCTTTTTTTTTTTTTTCGCAATCCGCGTAATGTTTCGCCAGTCATGGCACCATTAGCACGTTCCTTGCTTACGTTATTCCTGGCATCGGCCCCGCATCGAACGTGTTCACCAACATTTATGTTTGAGAACCGTATGGTACGCGCGCCTTCGAATCGCGATAATAAACGCTGTGTTTCAAAGTTTTACCGTAATTCGTTCTGCTTGACGAATCCGTGGATCTCTTCTCTTTCTTTCACTCTCCACTCGTCTCGTGGAGATTATCGCGCTCCGACTTTGAAATTATCGTTGCACGTTTGTTACCATTTTTTTCTTTTTTCCTTAAATCTGTCACTACGGATTAAACGTTGCAAGAGCGTAGAGAATTGGACTGACGATGATCGAGCTTTATCTCAGCGTCGTTCTGGAACGACGAAACGTAACGATAACTGCCGACGATCAACTTATGGGCAAATTTGGTGATAATTTCGTTGTTGCGTCGGAGAATAATTGAGCGACAGCCGATTCCGCTGGAAAATGATTAAATATTGAACGATTAAATTAGAGAGCGATTAAATAGTTGAACATTGATTTAAAGGGTGGTTAAATAACGGATGATTGCAGTGGACAGAAACACAGGGCCGGGAATAGTCCCGCGATCGATTCGGAGCGTGATTGAATAAGAAAGTATCGTTTTGTTTAGATAGTGTTTGAATATTTTATCCCCAAAGTAGAAAATAGAAGCGTTATTCAAAACTTTGAATGAACGCGAAAAAGATCTGTTCGAATGGTCGAGCGAATCAATTAAACCGACATAAATATTTAATTTACAACGCTGAATAAAAAACAGCCCTTCGAATTGGAACGTTGCGTTATGTGACTCGCTGAATCGGAGAATCGTTTTAAATTTGTAGATTGACAGTGAGATAAAAAAAAATTATTAGCTTTTTTTTCGTTTTGTTTGGTACCTTTTTTTTTTCTATTCCGAATGCAATTTCGAGAGTTCAGCGAAATTTTTGTTACACCTTCAAACGCTTACGATTCAAAAGTTTCGCCGCAAACGATGATTTACTTTGGTTAATGAAATCTCCCGGCTGCTGATGTATTACTCAATTACTTCGACTAAGTTAATTTATAGACGTATCTCCTAGACACGTTGCTCCGCTACACCGCAAATATGTCTTTGGTAAATATTTCGTGGGGTTCTCTCGGTCTTGCCCCTCGTAAATCTCCTTCGATACCAGCCGTTCTATTAATTCCTTCTAATTTCTCATCCCTATCTCATTTCTCGCCCTCTTTCTCCACCACCCCCTGTCTTTGTCAGCCGTGAAAATGCACAAATTGCTGATTTTTGCGTTAATTAAGGTGGAAAGTTCACGACGAAGCAAGTTTCTTCATCAGCCCAGATTTTAACCGGATTAATAAAAGTTCCGACGTGAGACGACTGATTAATCAAGTTTGTACTTCTTATCGGGTTTCGCTGCGTAACCCTGTTCCAAGTGTACTTTATCAACTCCTCGAACAGAGAAACTTGCTATTTTAACAATGCATCGTCGTTACGTTATTTACTACCAAATTTGAAAGAAAGATGGGAGAATTTGTCGCGATTCTCGGCAAGAAATTCGAATACGTTTTGTCGTGAGTAATTGTCTTTGAATTAAATTTGAGCAGTTGTTCGTTTCGTTAAAGTCGCGAACGTCTCTCGTTAAAGTTGGCCGCGTTGGAACCGGAGATAGGACAACGAAAGACCACGACGAATGTCGGAAGAATCGACTGCTAAATAATCTAGGAAAGTGGAGAGTCAGCCGGAACAAAACAGCTTCTTAGACTAGCGTTTCATTCTTCGATAGACCGTTCAAACGCGCCTCCAATTCCGTTATGATTGTTTTCTAAACGAGACGTTTGACCCAAAATAATCAAATAAATTAAACGTCTCTCGGTAGCTGTGCCGATCATTTTCGAGTTGAACTGAATTTTCCAAGAGACCGTTTCCCTTGAACTAATCTGTTGCTATTTGATTTTTCAGGTGAAACCATGCGGTGATACTCGGAGGAATCCAAACAGAAAACACACGTACATATCACACACTCATATCGTCTCTGCGAGCATCAGTCAACCATCGACCAATCCAACGAAGCATATCAAAGCGAAATGAAGGCGCGATGATGCTGTCTCGGCCAAGACGTAGCAGGTGTCGATCGAGCATGATCGACGAGACCGTTTGCCGTATTTTATCCTAGTTGAACCTTTTTTTCCACAAACCTTTCCACGCACCAAGTGGACAAGTCAGCGACCAATCGAAGTCGACCCGCTCGAAGGAGACACGAAGGGAATTCGAGAGAAGACAAGACGGAACGAAGCGAGAGGATGTTGCTGAGGTAACGCGACCTCTCGAGCCGGCTGAAGAACGATACTCAATCGAACCGTGCTCGAACAACGAAGAGACAACAGGCGACGAAGAGCTGTGGATACCAAAAGGGGCCAAGTTCAGGCTGAGAGTCAAGCATGGGTTTCCCGAGGAGGAGATCCCTGTGGCTGAAAGTGGCCATTCTAGCCACAGCGGTCTGGGCCACCGTCTGCTTCCTCTTGTACACGGAGGACCGTGCGAACGCGGCCGTACAGGGCTTGGCACCGTCCGGCGTTGCAGCGCCTCAAATGGCCACCGGTTTCGTGCCTGCAGCCGCGGCTCTTCGAAAAGAGACGTCGTTCAACGCGCAACCCAAGCCTAAGCTGATCCAAGCCGGTCCGGAGCAAGGTAATTGACCTGTAGGGGAAGAAAAGTGTGAAACTGTCTCCTCTCGTTCTTGTATTCGCAAACTCGCCAAGTAGATAATTAGTGGTTAGGGCCAAAAATTAATTTGACCATTTAAAATATTCCAAACAATGCGCCCTATAAATTTGGATCAGCTTCAGATGCAATGAAATCTTCCTTGTAGGGATTACCGTGTCATGACAAGTGCGTACTTGAGGAATCGTGGATGCAACGGGATCGTTTTCACAAGAATGCTCATCCTGACGAGATTAATCCAAGATTTATTATAAAAAATGGGAAGTTAGTCGAATCAGTTAGGGTATCGATAATCAAGCAGTTGTTACAAGTTGTAGTCTTTACATCAGAAGTATTTAGTAATAATCATTACGCAGTTGAACAGTTAGTCAGAAAAGTTGCAAGAAATTAAAGTAAAAGTCAGAAAGTCAACGATCCATCATAGTTGTTCATTTCCCACGTCAGTGAATCCTTCGAACCCCAAGGGATATAAGCAATGGTATACGACCGATCAGTCGGCTACTGTCCTTAACATTAATCTTTTATTCACTGTGTGTCCTTGGATCATCGTCCAAAAAAGAAAAGAAAAGAAAAGAAAAGAAAAGAAAAGAAAAAAAAAGAACTGGAGAGTAAGAAGAGCCATATTTTCCGGTCCCTTGGCGGCGTTCAGTCGGAACAAAGAAAAGGTTGCAACCGGAATTTCGAAAGAGAGTCAAAGGTAGAGGGTGGGAGGAGGGTTGATGCACGAGGGTAGTTTCACCGTGGCGAAGTTGGCTGCTGCACGCCGCCGTTTCTAAAGCAATTTGTCGTGCTCTTTATTGCCGTATCGCGCGCACCGGGGCCCAGCTCTCGAGCTCTCCGCTCGACCAGGGTGAAATTATTTCCGAGACGAGAGCAAGACGAGGCGCGAGGAGAAACTGAGCCACGAATTTCCCGAGGCCTCGCGCCTACCGCCATCTTGCCCGCGTCGTTCCGGCTGCCGATATGACGCGGCAGAATAAAAGTCGAGTTTGTACGTAGCCAAACCTAATCCAAACCCCCTTAGAAAAGGAAACAGCCACGCTCTCGAGATACGCTTCTGAAAATTCAATTCACCGTCGTCTTTCGTTTTCTACTGCCTTCGTTTTCTGCATCGACCACCTCCTTTGGCCTCGTTTTGCATTTCGTCCGTTTGCCGCGTGTCGCTGCTCTCGCCAGCCAGAAATTGGCTTTCGGAAAGTGGATGACTCTGTTTCGGGCATCAACGGTGAAGCACGAGCCAAGCGAATACCAAGCAATAAGTGTCAATGACGCTTTGGAATTTTTTCTTTTTAAGAATGATGCCGCCTCGCCGTTTATTTCCCATCTTTCGTCAGTGGCAAAATTTGAATTTGCAACTCGAAAGAAAATCTCTCTCGCCAACTGTGAATGGCGGCGACTCTCTCCCCTCTTTCATCAACGTCTCACTGGGTAGAAATTTCGCGTCCGAGAACGGACGAATTAATTCTAATTCATCTTGTTAACGAGCTACAGACTAGTTTCAAAGTTATCAATCTCATTTGGAATATGAATGTGCAGGGGATCTGGCGTTACAATCCCACAAATGCAAAAGCCACGCGGAATGTCAGTCAGTGTCAGTCTGAAAATTGAGAGATGAAACTTAGAGAAATTCGAAAAAATTCTTCAAAGGGAAGCGCTAGGATTTCTCAAGAGTTGCACAAACAGCACTTTCAATTTTTTTTCTATCGATCGCTCTCGGCTCGCCATTTTCCGTGAATGTGCTTCAGGAAATTAGAAAACTTTAATATTTATCAGATGAATCGAGATGTAATCTCCCGCGTTTTACGTCGTGAATTCAACATTAGCATATTGTTCGAAATTTCGTCTGACGTTTAATCGTTACGAAACGCATTAGAACGCGAGAAATTCGCTCGCGTGCGTTGAATATTAATAAGTGCCTCCAACTATTAAAACTTCATAGACGGACGTTATGAATCATCGGGACGTAACTCTTTCGCTCGAGTTCAGATTTGAAGAAACGCTTGTGTATCGTTGAAGTTTGTTGAGAAAGAGAGCAAGCTTTTTACTTTACTTTCCAGCTGGTTCGCCCTGCTCGAGCTTAATGAAAAGCCGATTCGTTCAAACCATCGTCCGTTTTATACCGTTTTGTTTTCTCTGAATTTCAGGCGGCGGTGTGCTCGTCGCTCCCCGCGAGCCGGACTCGAGCGCGCCTGGAGAAATGGGAAGACCGGTTATCCTGCCGACGAATCTGACTGCCGAAATTAAAAAACTTGTCGACGACGGATGGCTAAACAACGCGTTCAATCAGTACGTCAGCGACCTGATTTCTGTTCACAGAACACTGCCCGACCCTCGCGATCCATGGTGAGTTTCAATTTCTTCTCCGCACGCCAATTTCTTTCCCTAGTCGTATTTCGCACGCTTTCACTGAAAGACGAGAATGATTTGAAATTGAGGAAGATGCACTTTAGTATATATTTCCATCGGGGATGGACACGCTTTGCTACTTTGCCAAAATCAAATCTTTTGTCGTGATTTCTAAGACTGGATTCCTTTCGCAACGCCGAGCAGAATACAAAATACGCAAGAGAGATGTTACTCAGTAAGTTTGACTTAAGCTTATCTCGAACCGTTGAATGTTTGCCACTCGGCGACGATGCGTCATTGAAATTAGCAGCCTAATTGGTAGATTAAATAACAGAGCCTAAAATTTTACTGGTTCTACTACTGGTAAGTATGTTGGCGACGTTTGACGATTTTATCGTCAATATTTCAATAAAGATTTTCTACGGTCAATTTTCTCAGAGATCCTCCGCTTAATACTAGATCAAAGTGTAAAGTCTGTAGCAGAGAAATGAGAATGAAAGGAGCAAAGAGCTTCACTCGTCTCCGAAAGTACACTATTATTTACAAATATACAAAATTTCCACGAAAAGTTCCAAATTGATCGTTTTGACCATTTCGGTAGTTCTGGTGTTTGGAAGTCTTGGAATTTCGTTCAATTTCCACCGATAACGACAGTGATCGAAGTAGAATCGATTCGTTTAAGAGACGACATCGGAGACGCTAATATCGAAAAGGTCACGGTTCACAGTCGGCTGAGTGTTAAATCTCACTGCTCGGAATTATTTTTGAACTCTGCGGTGTAATCGACGCTGGTAGAACGGGTAGGAAACGAAGGATAAAGCAGGAATTGCAAAACTAAATACTACGTTCGAACGAAACGAACGCCAGATGAAAACAATCCGGCGATACAAATGAACTCCACCGACGTGCAGTTGCTGAATTGCTGGCGTAGAAATTGAGCGGTGGTACACGGTGGTGTCTTCGCCTCCGTTTCCTTAATATTTCAACGGACTTCAAAATTACCCGCGTATCCCAAAGGGGGGCCAGCGGCAGCCGAGGGAAGCACGAAAAACACGAGATAATTTAACGCGGACGAACGCAGCGAGATTGAGGTTGTTCCTTTGTTATTATTTAATTAAATTAGTCGACGGTACATTTCCAGTTCGAGCTACGCCGGCTACGCGTCTACGTGTTTCATTGTCGCGCGGAATTTTTCATTATCCGTGTCGCGTCGCGTCGGAAGAAATGTGCGCACGTGGTCCGTGGACGAGACGCGAAAAGGATTCTTCAAGATTTCCGGATTGGATAACTCAATAAGAGGGAAATACGTGCGCGTCGCGCGTTGCGCCTCACGCGTTTCGACGCGTTGCGCCCCGCGGCAGAAGCGTCAGCAGAAGAGGAAAATCCTGTCCGCGTCCTCGTAATGAGACGTTATTGCAACCTCTTGCTGACAAATTCCAGGAATTACTTATTCGCCGGCGCGTGGAAAGCATTTCCCAGAGATGCAGCTGAACGCTGAACCGTAGATTGGACGGTCGAGAGAATTGTAATTGTAATTTCCTGCCTTGCCCAGGTCAGGCGTGGAAGCCCGCCGAGGCAAACGATTGCATTACTCGGAGAACGGGATTTTAAATTTTCACTGGAATTTATATTATCCTCGATTTGTTCGAAAGAAGTGGAAACTAGGAAGAAGAAGCACCGTGTACCCGCGACAAATTACAACGATAACATCGAGGCGTCAATCGGCGAAAGGTTCTCGCGGCGCGTGGGACCCACGGAACAGCGTAGTATCGAGCCTGTATCGCGCGTATCGGTTCGACGAGACATCAGAAAAGCTGTCGAACGATTTATCACAAAGTCCGAAGTGGATAGCCACGGAACGAGCATCGCAAGCGACGGTTCTTCATAATTCCGCGATAAATCTCGTGGCTCTCGCGTCTGAACGATTTATTTACGCAAAGCAGCGAGCCAGCTACTAGCTGTGCACGCGGGTTTATCCGAGCGACGATCAGAACCGGTTCGTGGCTGGCCCCCGCCAACCGAAATACGTATGTACGTACGTACCGTCGCGATCGTAAATTCTCCCCTAAAAGTTGGTGGGTGGCTCGTGACGTTGTTCCAGCCGGCAGCGCCGGTGGCGAATTAACTTTATGAATATTAATTACAATTTACATGATATTAACCGACATTATCAGGACAGGTGGGTAAAGTTCGAGGACGGCCATTGCCGTGGAACACGACGGTCTTAAACCGAACCCTCCTTCCCCCTCTCACCAGGTTTCGAAGGGAGCGACAACGAGAGTACGTTGCCGGTTGCGAACAGGTGGCCCTGATTTACGGTTGCTCGCACGTGCCGTTAACAAGAGCCGATCGACGGTCACGCTAATGCCTCGCCACGATCAGCCGGCCCATAAAATTTTGACGAGGCCAAGTTTTTCGGACGGAGGGTGTAAAGTGAGTGGAGACTGGCCTTTCGGTTATAACGCCACACACGCGGGGTGGAAGTTGGAAGTTTGCTGCGAAACAGGGGTAGTAGATACGGTTTTTTTTAGTAGACGTTGTGTTTTATCGGTTCAAGCGTTACGGTGCACAACGTAGCGAGGAATTTTTGCCTCTTTCGACGTTTTGGAACAGAAAGTTGGAGTTTGAGTCGAAAGTTGAAGTCTTATCGACGCTTGCTTTTCAACGAAATGTATTCGATCTCGACCCAGATCGACGGAACAAATTTACCCGAAAAGATTCCGTTTTCGCGCCACGTGATTCGTGAATATTCAATCAGTCGGTCGCCGAGATGTTCATCAAGTCGGGGGAAGTGAAAGTTTATCTGTAACAGATCGTTTAATTGATTTCACGGCTCGGCTGAAGCTCAAAGACGTGATTCACCCCGTTTCTTCGTCATCGGGAAGTGGGTGGGTTTATCGTCGAGCGACTCCCCCAATTATGTAAAGCGAACTTCTCGTAAATAGAACGTACGTGTGTTTGGGGAACGAAAGGCGACGACAAACCCTGAAAAATCGATACGCAGCGACTTTTTCGTCACGGAAGCAATCGGTTCTCGGGAAATTTCACTTTGCAATTTCCATTTCCAGTCGAGTATATATACATATATAAGTACTTGAAGAAGAGTGGAACCACGAGGGAGAAATTATTTAATTCGAAAATCTACAGTTTGTATTGTTATGTATGGTAAATAATGAGCCAATAGTATAAATATTAATAAAGGAGAATCGATGCAATAACGTTTACGTTGTTGAATCCAACGAGTCTGGTAACGTAATTACGCAATTAATACAAGTCAAACACGTCAGAGCGCGAACAGAAATTGAAATCCGATAAGCATTTTAGAAATTCCGTTTGCAAAGAAATTTAAAACAGGAAAAGGACTCTTTCAAACTGTTGCGAGGAACAGGCAGCGGAATTTACGCGGAGGGACGAACAAACGCAGAGAAAAACCGGAACGAAACTGGGAAACGGCGTACCATAGTTAATTACGTGGCATCTATACAAGCTCGTTTCACGGTCGCGGCTGTTTTGAAATTCAGTGTACGTTTCGACGTGGGTGGCACAGGACAGACGCGAGTTCGTCTAGAAAATTGTGAATTTCCGTACCCGCTCGTTTCATCTCCTTTTCTCGCGTTGTTTCTGCCTCTCTTTCTCTCCTTCCTCCTTTTTTTTTTTTAATTTCAATTACATTGTGCCAAGTGAACAGCGTTCTCCGCAGTCTACCTACGGTGGAAATATTGTGAGCTGGCCAGAAAAAAAAGAGAGAGAGAGAGAGAGAAAAAGAGAGAAACATGAAACTTTCTGCTGAAAAAGATCACTGCCACGAATCGAGTCACGGGGTGATGGATTTGCTTACTTTCTTTCTCCTTTTCTCTCTCTCTCTCTCTCTCTCTCTCTCTCTTTCTTTAATATTGAGGATTAATATCGTACGATCGACGCACAGATAACGTCCGTTGTTCGGACGATAGAGATGTTCGTGTCCGTTCGATCACAATCGAGAACAGGAGGAAGCTCGAGACTCTAATTGAAATCGTGCCGCGGAATAATTGACTCGAAGCCGTGCTTAATTTAATCAGCCGTTTTCTCGAGAACTTTTGCTAATTAACGCGATCATAACTGATAGGAGATAAGCTGACGAAATTCAAGGAGGGAGAGAGAGGGGCTTTCACAAGATTAGATTCTTTCAACGTGTAGATCGTGACGAGTGATTGAAATTTTGTTTTCCCACTATCCATTAGACGGAGCTTTCATCTGCTTGCGCTCGTTTTAATTGTACAGCGTCACAGGATTTTTTTTGTCGTGTCGAGTTTTTTTCTCAATGTCGGTTCCTTTGATGATCATCGAAATGGTTTCTCACTTCGATGTTAAATTATCTCCTCGCGATGTCGATATAATTTACAAGTGACGTATCTGTTATTGCTCAAACTGAACATCCGTTTCGAAAGATACGTGTCTTTTGATTTCTCTTTTAGACTTCCTTTGATCTTCGAGTAGCTTCGACATAAAAATAATCTTTACACCGTAATCAACGTTACGATCGTGATTATCTAATTGCGATAATTTCACGATACGATGACGTAGAGCAATCCTCTCTTCGCTCGAGTTTCGTAACATTTGTCTCTCCCTCTTGGGATTGTTTATCGCTAGAGCCACGTGATAGGATCGCGCAAAGTTTGCCGTCCAGACTTTCTCTCGCGAATGACAAGTTTCTCATCCCATTAATAACTCTCCACCTCCTCTCTCTCTCTCTCTCTCTCTCTCTCTTTCTCTCTTCTTTCGTTCTCGAGAGATACAAGATCGAGAAACGTTGCAACGTCGTGGAGAAGAAAATTCGCAATGATACACCGGGGTCAGCCAGAGGGGAGAAGAGGGAGGAAAAGGAAGACGACTGACTTGGTTAACGAGAAGTTATGAACACGAACTCGTCGGCGGCGGTAATTTTACGAAGAACTTGTGCTAAGAACCGTTTTTATTGTTCATACACCGTAATTCTCGACTCGGTTACGCGAGCTATCTCAGCTTCCCCCCCCCCCCCACCCCCCGTTGCCGCGAGTTATCGTTGCGAAGCGGTGTTTACCGCTGTTTAACCCGTGCAGACGATTCTTCTTTCACTCGACGCTTTCGTTTTGCGACATCAGGCCAATAATTCTGCCGAGGCTCACTCTCATTGCGGTTGTGTACGAAGTTCGAAGAAGGATCGAGGCATTTCGTATTTTTTTCTGTTTTTTTTTATTAACACTTTACCTACCGGTTTTGCTACACGATCCTTAGTTCGAAATTAATAACTGTTTCATCGTGCATTGATCGTGCAGTTTTGTCTATCGCGACGTTAGCGTCATCACTCTCCGGATCACTAGCTTGCAGTAAGTAGTAATACACGACGACAGACGCTTTTGTGTCTTCGCGGCAATCACTGCTCTCAGTCTACTGACCAGACCGACTCGACAAATCGTCCAAACAAACATTCTCATTTTCATCGCTCTAGTTTCGAGAAATCCGAATACGGGACGAACAGGGACCTGTCCCTTTCGTAATCTGCGTTTTCGTTGAACGCTCGACCGGATGAGGAGCAGGCAAGTAAATTCCCTGACACTCTCTAGAGCGGGCAGTCCAGCCTTTTTTCTCGGGTTGATGAAAAAACCCCCGTGTTACTCCGCTCTCGTTAACTATTAACTTGGCAAATGGGAAACAAGCGAGGAGGAGGAACGAGGAACAGATGAAAAATTCAACTCCGTCGCGAAAAATGTAGCGGGCAGTAAAATATTTCCAAGTTGCACGGCCACATATTTCCCCGGCAGCTGGATCAGCCCCGGCGACGGTGTTTCCATTCGAGAGAGCGTGCAGGGCACGATCGTAGGCAAACTAAATAAACCGGTGTGTCGGCCGGTTGGTAATTGAAAAATATCATCGTCTCGGCGCGC
This sequence comes from Tetragonisca angustula, assembly GCA_036937485.2. Classification (NCBI taxonomy): domain Eukaryota; kingdom Metazoa; phylum Arthropoda; class Insecta; order Hymenoptera; family Apidae; genus Tetragonisca; species Tetragonisca angustula. Next base: position 869,090 of record JAWNGG020000181.1, read on the forward strand.
TCGGCGAAACGGAAATCGGCCGGTCGCCGCGCAGCCACCCGCTGCTGCCACGCCGCCGCATACTTTTTCATTACGCGTTTCCCACCTATCCTCTGGTTCACGTCTCGCCGGGACTAAATTACGGGCGCGGCTGGTTGCCCGTTTCCACGGAACAAAAGAAGGAGCCAGCGGAATGGTCGGAGGTGGCCGCTGCCGGACCGGAGAGAAACCCCAGAAATAAATAATTGAGCACGTTGTTTAAGAGCGTAGCCGCGAAGGGCTAAATTTTTCTCGACTGGTTCCCCAAGGTGGAAAAGCGAACGCCCCCTTGTTGCGTTCGTCCGTCGATGCTCGCCTTCTCTCCTTCTTTCTTCTGCTGTTCTTTTTTTTCTTTTTTTTTTTTTTTTTTACTCGTGGAGAAACTTGCTTACATCGATATGAAAAATGTATCGTTGGTGAAAGTAGGGTAAAACCGAGTACCATTGTCTTTTTCTGGAGTAAGAGCTTCGCATTCCCATGCGACATTACGCGACAAGTTCCAGAGTAAACGACGTAATAGTTCTTTCGGAAAAATAAAATTTTCTTTGGAAAATTCAAGGTCGAGGCCAATTTTTCTTTACACGTGTCTTTGTCAAATCGAAAGTGTAGAATTCATCTATGACAGCCACGAAGAAAGTTTTCTTTCCACCCTGTACATTGCATTACCCGGGTTGACGAGTCAAGGAAAAGCAATTTTGAGAGATAGATGCTTTCGTCCCGGAAAATAGGCTGGAAATAAGTCTGCAAAAGGAGAATCGCTCGTATGCAAAACGATGGATCGAAGTCCGTTCCTGGTTCTGACCATGTTTGGACCATCTCTTTCTCAGAACTCGTTCGACGAACGAAGAGAAGACAAATTTTTCTCTTCGTCTCCTCTTCCAAGATTTGCTCACGTTGAATTTTTTTGTCGGGTCAGTTTAATTCAACGATAAAAGATGAGAATCGCGAAAGAGTCTAGCTATTGTTTAACTCGGATTTTTAAATTTTTCTACGCTCTCACCTTTGAATTTTAAAAGAGTTCGTTTTATCAAAGACCAGTTTGAAGCGTCCGAGGTAACGAGGAACGATTATACGTATCGTGGAAACGTCCGGAGAGAATTTTTCGAATTTTTTATAAGGCCGGGACAAACGTCTTTGAACAAAACGAAATTAAAGCGTGGCGGAGGAGAGATGGGTGCGTGAAATGTCGCGTCAGTCGGAAAGATATTATCCTTCGAACGCGGGGAAATAATATTTCGAGGAAACGAGTGCGAGCAAAGATGAAACCGGTCCCTTTGGACCAGTTGGTGAAACGAAAATTCAAACAAGGTGGCTGTAAATAAAGCGGCAGCCGAAACGAACAGGCGACGTGGAATCATTCGCGAGGAGCAATTTCGACATTCGGTTTTCAATCGAGATGTACCACGGACTCGACGAACTACTCAAACACACAGTGGCTACGCCGAGTGGAGCGTACTTTGGTCGGGAGCATCGACTCGTGGGACTAGAATTTTCGCTTTGCGAAATGACAATCGTAATTTCATTCTCGACGAGGGAGAGACGAGGAAGAGGGATGAACGCTGGGACTCGATACACAATGCGATACAACAATATATCTTAATTCATTAAGTTCGTTCACTTTTGTGCTCGATCGATATGCGGAGACTCGGAAGACTGTTTTAAAAATAAAGTGTCCAAGCGAATCGAGAAGCGCAGCTTGAAGAGCAAACGTTGGCCAGGAAGAAAGTTGAGGAACAGTGTCGGAAGTAGTCGAGGGAATTGTTGGAGGATGTAGAACAACAGAAATTTCGATCGATGGTAAATTTATTTATTACGCGCGGGTTGCTTGAATTTTGCTTCCGATCTCGTCGTTTGTATTGCAAAATTAATTTATCACGTTATCTTTGTAAATTCCATCTCGTCGGCTGTAATTGGACGGAGCGGAGCACGAGGTTCAAAATTGTTGGAATTCGTGTGTGTATATATATATATATTTCTATCTGTTCGCTCACAGTGGCAGTGCAGTGTAATTTAACGAGTTTCCGTATGTTTTATTTACATTTTCCCTTTAATAACATACAATCTCCAACAATTTTCTGAATTATCTCGTTAAAATATTTACGCTGCAAACAACATTACGCTGATAAACGAAAGAGAAACAACAACGCTGTGATAAAACCAGTTTGGCAAATTTCTAAAGTAAATTAAAGATACGTCGGGCATCGGGCATCGTTCGCATCTGAAACTATCTAAAGATTCGTATTCGTTATTCGGCCGTGGAGCTAGCGCATGGGTGTCCAAAGTTTTAGATCTTTATTGGTCGACGAAAATTTATCCAGTGCCGCGCATATTTTTTTATCAGTTCAATGTAAGCTGTATTATTTACGAGGTTGTTTTCATCAGCTCTTGTAGCGAAACGATACATTGATTAGAAAACTACATTTGCATTGATGAAAGAGATATAAAAATAGACGGTGAAAATGCGAAGAGTATTTTCGAGATGCTCGTCTATAATTTTTCTGCCTACTTCATTTTCTTTATGCTTCGTATGAGAGAAAACTCTGCTCGCAAATGCAAGTACTCGTCATCGAAAGGGACATCGCGAACATTCGTGGTTAGAATTATTCAAATAACAAGATTCTTATTCGAATATTCCAATTTTGGTTATTTTTTACAGCGCGGGTAGAAAGGGCGAGTCGAGGGGTAAAAGTTTTCGAATAGTTGGCGGCCGGAAGAAATAAGTTGGCGTGGCGGCCAAATCGCGCCGCGAATGCATAACGATCGTCGTGTGCGTTCCATTGTACGCAGCCTGGAAATCCATTCGTTGGCGGGTTCCATTGTAGCGGAGACGACTTCCTCCGAGTCCCCTGTCCCCTGCTCTCTTCCGTCTAGATGTTTACCAGCATTCGTACAAATGGTCCCCTCCCCCATCGTCACCCATTCTGGACCTGCGAAGATACATCCATCCTCGACCATGGACCACGCGAGAAAGTTCGCGCTCGAAAGCAGGATCTCGGTAGTCAGCGCCGTTTCCGGGTAATCGATTCTCTCCTCCAGCTAGTTTCCAGACAATTTCAACGGCCGCAGCGTTTGTCGAGACTCGTTGGGAATCAAAAGTTGCCAACTTTCAGTTCTCTTTCGTAAAAAATCACTTTGAACTGCGAGTACTAAATTTGGCATTGGGCGAAAGCCTATAGACGAGCGCACACAATTCGTCCGAGTTGGAAAGGAATCCGCAATCTTCGACGTAACGTACCGTAAATATTAATTACCCTGGTTTCACACGCACCGCGCCGCTCGTACCACCGCCATTTATTACCACTACCTTCAGAAGGTGGTAGGTGGGTGGTCGATGCTGAATACACGAGGTTCGCTGTTGAAGTGGAAGGCAGCAGCCAGGCGAACTTTGGCTTTTGCGTCTGTATTTGCGTAGCTTTCATCGAGTCGCTGGATGAAGCTCGCTTAAAGCCCAGAGTAAAGTCTGTTATGAACATCGATTACCTCTCTTCCCCCCCCCCCTCCCCCTCCCCCACCCTCCCTTTTCGATTCGTTTCCAATCTGAAAATGCAAACCGGCCAACGAACGAACGAAACTCCTCTCGCGGACGATTTTTGAAAATAAAATACGATTGATCTCGTTTCACTCGGGCCAACGTCAACCGCCCATTAAAGTGACCTTTTAAAAGGTCATTCAAATAAATTTTTCAAAGTTTTCGTGAGAAAATTATCTCTCCTACTTGGTTCAGTCAATCTCTTGAAAGGTTCGAACCTCGTCGAAAAACGGGGACTAACCGAGCGGTAAATTCTGTGAAACGTCGGCCGACGGTGGAGGTGTATCTGTCGAAGTGCTCGATTTGAAAACGTCGGTGATATTAGGCGGATGTTCGCAATTTTCTCTCGAACAAGGGTGAGACGAGTAATTGGAAATGATTCGTTCCATTGGTGTTTCTATTTAAATGAATCGTAGACGGAATTCTATCGGCGGAAATTAGATTTCCGGGGAGGGCAACGATAGGGATAGAAAGTTTGTCAGAGAAATGAAAACTACTCGACATCGATTTTATTGCGATTCTTTTTGCTGACCCGGGGAGATTTCACGGACCGAACCAGTTGATACCGTTATTTGGAAACTTGTTACGGTTCGATCTTGTATTGGCCATCCCTTATTACACGTACTTTTCCTCCAAAGCCGTATCGGAACCGAACGAAATTGGTTTTCCGTTAATTCGGATACAACTTTTCCGTTTCTTTTTTTTTCCTCTTTTTGTTTCAAGTAGATAAGTAAATAAATCGTTTGCATCGCATCATCGAAATTCGCACATTTCAGAGTTACTTGCAATTAATTCGTACAATTAGCATTTCCACTAATATGTCATTAATATTTCTATTACAGTCAACATTAATTATTATTTATAATCAACGAGTACTAAATATCATTTATAACCAGTATCACAATCACTCAGTATTAAGTATCATTTATAATACTCTCGAAGAATTTTCGAGAGCGATGCTGCAAATTTTATTCTCAAAGGATATTGAAAATTTGTTTCATCGAAACTTCGAATGCAAATGGAAATAAGAAGACGAAATGACGATCCTTTTAACATTGGTGAGAAGATGAACCCCGTTTCTGCAAATCCGCCAATTCATCTCCATTCCACGAGACGAAGCACAAGTTAGAAAAATTAGCCGGCGAAATTAGACGATCGTGAAACTCGCGCAAATGGTGGATGGACTGAAATTTCGGGAAACTGCGCGAAAAAAAAAAAAAAAATTAGCTACGCTGTTCAGCGTGCGCATTCGTCACACGTGTAGTCTGTCGTGTGTGTGTGTGGTTCACTTGCACTTCCTCTGACACGATCGTTCCATCGCGACCGGCGAGATTTATAAGACTGATTTCCGGGGGACTCGTTTTCGGGAATTGGAATTTTCATCATTTCGTCTGTTCTGCGTTACGTTCTAATTTCGGGCAACATTTCATTCGGTCGAAATTTCCCGAAATTCCTCTCGCTGATGCGACGTGTACGACATATCGCGGTAGGTTTTGTTAATCGTACCGTTTTTTTTTTTTTTTTTTTTTTTACTCAATTTTGGTCAATTCGACCGTTTGTTCCTAAAGTCAAGATCTATGTACAATTCTCTACAATTGACAGTGAAAGAGAGTCATACTCGGTCGAATTGCTCCGTGCACGCGCGACAAAATCGAGTACATTTCATCTATAATTTCACGCGACAGAGAAGTTTAATCAGACAATGAATGCCGCAGCGAATCGATGCGTGTTTTTGCATTTAATTAAAAAAGGAACGCGTACAGGAAGCTAGGGCTGTCTGGCCAGCGTCGGGCTTATCTACTGCACAGAAATCCTCCCCCTCCCCCCCCTCCCGTTTATTTCTCGTATGCTGCGGTTCGATCGCTTTAAGCTCGTGTAAGCTGCTTTTGTATTCCCTGTTACTCGTTCGCCGCGCGGGCTTTACCATGCGCAAAATTGAGCTGACTTACAGTCGATTTCGTGTAAACGCATAAATATAAACCGCCGTATAAAATTTGTTTCGCGCGTATCCTGTTTGAAAAATGGCTCGCGTTTGATTTCGCCGCGGCAAATGGAATCCCGCTGAACCGTGTTCCACCGCTTTGAAACTTGATTCTCGATTAGATTCGGTTTTATCGCTCGGCCGGACTTTGCTAAAAAATTTACAAACCTCGCGGAATCCGCCTGCCGCGCGAACGAAACGTTGCCTCAAATCTTCCTTTTTTCGATGCGTTTTATTTACACTTTTCGGGGACGAAAGGCCCCGCGAGAGTTAAAATTTCAATGTTTTCGTGCACTGTATTTTTAAATTCGGTCGCGAGGCCGAAGCGCGCTGCAATTATTTAGGAAGACTCTGAGAATTCGCAGGGTCCGTCGAGTCGGAGTAATTTTTCTACATCACTGTTGTGATGAGAGAATCGCAAAGGTTTTCTCCTTTCGTGCTCTCGCTACTTGTGATTCATACTTTTTCCTAAACGATCCGAGATCGATTCGTTGGCATTCGTCAGCGCGGAACATTCTTCGTCGAGTTAGTTTTCGAACTACGACGAAATTTAAATCTTACGTGTTCGCGTTGAACGTTCATAATTGAGTTTCAGTCTACTTTCGTGGTCCTCCTACTGGAAGACGAGATTAATCAGAACTTGGCAGAGTTGTCGTGAAATATGTCCCGGTGTCTTATAATTATCCTGTAATTTCGTTAGGAAATTGATACACTCTGCGCGTTGATAACTTCGCGATATATCGCGTTGATAACTTGTTTCGTTAGTTTAAAGTGAGAAGGACCTGAAAAGGGGAAAAGAATCGGATAAGTCGTAAGTATTAAGGAGGAAGAATGGATCGAGAGGTAATGTTCTTTAACGCTTGTTCGATCCAAGTCACGAGGTTGATGCGCTCTTTCAAACAACTATCCGATGCATAATGCATCCGGCCGATCCTAAATCTTCTTCAACAGGGCGGCATTATTCGGCCTTAACGAACCAGTTCACCTTAATCCCCGTTACCAGCGTGGATTAAGTTGAGTGAAAGCGTCTTATCACCTTAACGATGATCGACGTCTAGAATCTTGGGTCTGGGATCGCTAAGTGAGGTCCTGTGTATGGCGCGGATCGTTCTATCACGATGAAATGCCAGTTAATTATCGAGATCGTTGAATTCTTTCGCACTAGTTCGCGTATTCGTCCTTTCAGAGTCTTTCGGACCTATACTTTGCCGAATGAAATTGTCGCGAGAAGTAAATTCTACAAATTTCTAAATAAGTTGGAAACTTGTTGAAAAATTTTCGAGAAATTCTTCCGTGTAGCTGAATAATCGTACGTTTCTTGCACGTTCTCAGTCTGAAACACCTCTGCATTTGCAGCGCTCTGTAATTTCGTATTTGCGTGTCTTTGCCTGTAAAGTAACGCGGAAACGTTGATATCAAAAAATTCGATAAGAACTGGGAATTTTCCTTCGAATGAGAGAGAGTCGAGTCGGGAACGTTGGTCGCAATTCACTTTGAAAAATGTTGAAACACTTTTTTCGTTATTTTCTCGTCTCGATGGATAGGGATGCTCGATTTTCACCGATCCACGCCCGAAGTGAGAATCCTCACGAGACCTGGAAGATGTAGGATGTGCCAGCTAGAAGGGGGATCTGTCAGTCGATGGGTAGAAAGGACCAGTGACGAGGATAGTTGGTATCGTAATGACCGAACACTCGGAGGTTTCGAAGGAAGATTTGTGGCCAACGAAATTGAGCCACCCGATAGAGTAAAGTGAAATATTACCTTGTCGAAGAAAATTGCAGAGGGTGGAAGGAGAAGTTTGTCTGTGGCTATCACAGATGAGTTTTACACGTTCGATTTGAACAGAGAAATACATGTAAAGAGACCTGTACGAGGCTGTTTCCTCCACACGTGACTTGAAGAACCATTCCATGAAAATGTCTACAGATTAGAGATGCAAAGACCCTTTTGGAGAATTGAGCCAGCCGATAGAGTAAAGTGAAATATTACCTTGTCGAAGAAAATTGCAGAGGGTGGAAGGAGAAGTTTGTCTGTGCCTATCACAGATGAGTTTTACACGTTCGATTTGAACAGAGAAATACAAGTAAAGAGACCTGTACGAGGCTGTTTCCTCCACACGTAACTTGAAGAACCATTCCATGGAAATGCCTACAGGTTAGAGATACAAAGACCCTTTGGAGAATTTAGAAATTACACTGTCCATTACCACGGCAAAGTAATTTCGTACTATTTCCAATTCGTTCGTACAAAATCGAAATTTTCTGTTCGGCTGCACTCGCGTTGATAAGATTATCGAGCCGCGTTTTCGAGACAGCATCTAATTGAACGTTGTCTGCCACACACCGATAGCTACTAACGAGATTACTGGTCTCACTTGCATCAACGAACGTTCCAAATAGCAATCGAGTAAAGGAAACGCAGCTATTTATTTCAACAGGTCGACTCGTCTCGTGACCGGCGTTGCGATTTTCGATCGCTTTCCTCACGCTCGTCGAGCCTGCCGTTAACTTATTTATTTATCTAATCTCCGGATCGTAAGCGTTGCGCAAAAGACTTTGCTAATGGAATCAGCCAGCGTAATTAAGTTTGCAAGACCCCTGTAATTCTATTCCCGCACGTTGGTTGGTTATCTAGAGAGCAAGCAGCTTTAGTCCTGTAGGCCAGGCGAAAAACCGACGACGGCGCATGAATAAAACGCCAAACAGGTTTTGGTCGGCTAGCTGATAAAAGACGAGAGACTATTTCCTGATGCTGAGGTGGGAATTCGACGTTTTCAAATATAACTCACAATCAGTTGGAAAGAACCGGGTGTATCCTCTCTTCGAATCGAGAATTGCGACGGTCGTGGCGTCGCGTCTCGAAATTACGCGTTTAATATACGTAGATGTGTGTGTGTGTGTGCGTGCGCGGGCCTCGTCAAAACGTCGTAAATCGAAATAACACATTGCGAAAGTTTCGGTGCTCGTGGAAGAAAGTTGCACGTTTCCACGGCGCGGCACGGATTCTGAACAAATTTCGAAGTTCCAACACGCCGTGGAAGTTCCGGAAACGACGTTAGAGCAACATTAAATCTCGATGTGCAACGCGGTAATACACGGCGAGCCTGGCCTTTCACGTCAAATACAGAACTCGATCCATCAATTACTTATTCACGACACTGGGGTTAACGTCGTTCCGGTCAACTCGAACTCGAGAGTGAGAAAGAAAATCAGCGAGTAATCGTGAAATTAGTAGCCACAGTATCCAACTAGGGCGACGGTATCCCGCAAGTTCACCTTTCCACCGAACAATCCACTGTATACACGGCAATTTCCATTGCTTCCATCGTTCTATTCTTCTTCCTCGTTCCGGCGGGCAGCCACCGACCCTCTCACGACAAAGATGCTCTCTTCCCCAGTTCTTTTCTCAATTTCCCCTAGGAAACCTAGCGCCTAGGTTTCGTCGTCGTTGGGCATACACGAGGCTATTTGCATGGCACCGTCCTTGGCAACGTAATTTCGCGACTTGTGCAATCCCATTGTCTATCGCGCCGTCTTAATTGGACGTTTCGCAGTGTAAATCCACGGGATGGCCATAGATAATCCTAATTAGACGACGTTGGGTTAGCTTCGCGAGAGACAACCCGCGTCGAAAACCCGCTTGCATGGGTAATAGCGCGAATCTCTCTGGCGGAGAAGTTTTCGCCAGGAGATCCGGCTTTGGTTCTCCACGTTTGCCGCTAATTTTACACGTTTCTCGGACCTTCTCGTCGAAAGATTTGAAAAAACGCGCCGCGCCGTTTGCGATTTCGCCACCTTCCGCCCTCGTTATGCTCTTGACACGAGTCTCTTGGTTATTTTCTCGAACCGGTAAGAGAGAGATGGGTAGCGTAATAACAACGCGGTACGAAGTAGAAGAAGGAGTTACAGTCCATCGGGATTACGAGAAAAAAAGGAGAAATGTACGTCTCACTCGCCTGATCAAATATTTGTTCTCGCGCGTTAGTTCAATTAACGATCTCTAACAGCCTCATCTCTGGCCGTTTTACCTCGGTTCCCTTTGTTTACCTCGTTTCCTCTGACGAGTTCACAGACGACAAAGAAAAAAGGAAGAGAAGAAAGAGAGTCACAAACTGAAGACTGTTACAGTCTTGAGTCGATGAACTCTATCTCTCGTTGGAATGTGAGAAATGGAGATTTCCGAGGGGTGCGGGAGGGGGAGGGGAAGAGGGGCAGGAATAATAGAAACGAGAGGAGGGACAGAGAAATAAGAAACATCTAACGAGACAGAGGACTTATTGCAAAGGAGGAGATGAGGACGGTGAGGAGAAGGGGAGAAGAATGACGTCAACGACGTTACAGATTGCCAGGCACGCGGAATTTCGCATGAAAATGGCCCTCCGCCGCGACCGTCTCCCGTCCCGTTTTCGCCAAACAAATACCCCATTTCGCTAAATAGACACGAACGCATCCGTTTCTTTCTTTCCCTTCCCGCTGTGCAATCTTTACTTACGCAAACTCGTTATACTTGTTCTTTTCCTCCTCCTCCTCTTCCTTCTTCTTCTTCTTCTTCTTCTTCTGCTTCTGCTTCTTTTCCTTCTTTTTCTTCCCCTTCTTTCTGCGCTATATGGTCGGGCAACGTAGGGACGGGTATAAAAGTTGGCGAACACAGAAGATGGGAATCTCATTTGAAAAGAGCCAAGTGGAGGAAGTGGGTGGGGGAAGGTGGAAAAAGGGGGGGAGTGGAAGACTGATCATTATCCGAGCGAAGAAGGAAAGAACGACGCGGAGAAAAGTCGAGGCCGAGGAGAAGAACGCGAATGGAACGCGAATAAGAAGAAGGATCCTTCTGGGAGAGAACGCGTGCACGAGAAGAATGAAACTCGCGAGGTAGTTTTTCATCGGCGCCAGCGTCACCCCTTCCTCTCCTCCTCCTCCTCCTCCACCTCCTCCCTCGCCGTCCAGGTTTATTCGTACGAATCGTTGCTCGATCTTTCAGGGTAAGCTCGCACCCTGAAAAGCGCCGAGGCTTCCGTGGCTCATTACGCGGATCGACTTACTTTTCGAACACTTTGAAATATTCCTTCCTTCTTCCCTCGTCCCACCTTTCCCCGTTAGAGTCGCGAGATAATTCTGAGATGTTTTGGCAAAAAATTTCTCGCAGCCCGCGCCACCGTATCGCTCGTTTCTCGCTCGGATTCTGCGCCATGAATTACACTATCCCCAAGAGTCCTCTGACAAGCGGAGCAAAGGACAGAGTAGCCGTCTGCGTAGCGTCGGCCAAAGAAAAAACATGGTCGTTCCGGCGAAACGAAAGAGTGATTTGTCAGAGTCTCTAATTTTCCCCTGCGAGCGTAAACAGAAGAAAACAGTAAACGGCGATTTAACTTTCTCTCTCTCTCTCTCTATCTCTCAGTCTAGCCATTATTTTCGATCATATCAATCAACTAATGGCGGGCGACTCGTAATTCGTTTCTGTGTGTGCGTAAGGCCGTCGCGGAGGCAGCAATTTTCCGCCGGTGCTCTCGACCGGTGATCGATCACCGTAAATCTAGCCTCTCGAGCAAGCGCTAGAAGCAATCTGAAAAGCTGTTGCTACATCTGTATCGAAACGATACAGATGCTGGATGGCTATATTCGAGTGAACCGCGCTTTCGTACCCGTTGCGTTCGTCCAGGCAGATAAATGTACATGTACAGGTATGTACATGCGGCATTCAGTCGAGCAAATTCGTCTTTTGCTCCTGAGAGTCAAGTCGATTTCTTTTTCCTAACATTTTCTGATAATCGTAGACTCTTGCGAAAGTTTGTTTCGATCGTCTTTGCTAGATGTTCTCAACGGGAAGTGACAGACTTTGCGGGATTTGTTCGATGGTTACTGTTCGCTCGGAACTTCCCCAGCTCAATGTTTGATGTTTGTTACACAGCCGTTGCGAACGATGCTTGCTGTTGGTCGATTTAGCAACTCGCCAACGTCTGCGATTCCTCCAACAGATTTTATACGACGTACAAAAGGACGTACAAGGCGACTTTTGGTTAGCGTTAAAAGCCGAAGAGATATTCCGAGAAGTTGTATTTCACGGGTAAATTGAGACAGAACACTTCATGGCAAATACACTCGTTAGCGAAGTAATCGAAGCGAAGCTGAAGAATTGCGCAATGGAATTTACCGCGGCTAAGTAAAAAGCTATTTACATTGCAATTAATCTATATCTGTGTCTATATCGAGGGGTCGTGGTATTTCAGAAGATACTGTGAAAGACTGAAAACAAATATGAATCGCTTTTAAAAGAGCGCACCCGCTCGTACATCGTACAACCTTTACCCACACCGAATTCACATTTTTCCTCCGCTGGGTTTCTTTCTCCGTGTTCACAAAAGTGTTTTTTCGGCGAAGACGTCGGAAAAACGGAGACACGCGTCCGCGTTTCATTTCTTAATGGCGCGGTCTGGCCGAATCTTCCGGCCCAGGTCGAAGAAACTCGTCATCCAGATCCAACTTTCTCATCGATATTTAATAACAAGCTCTCGCATACGTTCGACAAGTTGCAGTTGCGAGCAGCGCGGAAGTAGCTAGTACGAAATGAAATGTCCGAAAAGTTAGCCTGGGGATTCTCGACGATACTCGACTCGATTCCTTCCAGTCGAAGAGAAACAAAGTTTCGTAACAGAGTCTCGTCCTGCAGTCTCGTTCGAGAAAAATCGAACAACCATGCTTCTCGGAATCGATTCCTTTCCGGCGACGTCCTGCGATTCAAGCCTCGCTCTCGATCGGGTCTGATCTTTCTCTTGATCGATTCTCGTTCTCTCTTCATCGTTTCGTTCCCTTCCTTTTGTTGCTTCATTCGTAACGAGCAATTAAAAGACGTTACTTTCTCGTTCGAGGAAAGAAGAGTTTAAAAATACTAATTAATATTTTGGCCCGGACGATTTTCTGTTTGTTCGTGTACGTTGTTCTCCAACGTCTACGATCGTTTCAGCTGCGGAAACGTTTCGTTAAAAAGCGAAAGAAACGGAGGATCTTGCGAGTTTCGATTGCAAAATACCATAATCGAGCGTCCTTTCTAAATTAATTACACTCGACCACGAAGATTCGCGGATTTTGAAAATTATAAAGACGAATTAGCAGGATTCAAAGTTCCTTGGAACTTGGCTCGAGAGACTAAGGGTGGAACATTGCCCCGGACCTGTTAAAAATTCTTTAAAAACTATGCGGAAACTCATGGGATCAAGTTTAATTAAATCCTGCCACGGTCAAAACGTGCGGAACTTGCGATTGAATTTCCACTTTATGACTCTCGGAGAGGAGCCACGAAGGTGTTTGCAAAGAGTGGCAATGCGGAAACGCAACGAGGGAACTCGATGAAAATATTTTCACGAAATTTTTATTAAAATCTTCCAATTGCAGTCGTTGAAAACGACGTCAAATTTGCTTTCCTTCGATCTGTCGGAAAGTAAATTTCGGTAAATTTCGGTAAATTTCAGTGGTCGAAGCGTTGGATCTCCTCGCGAAGAGCGTCTAACCGAGGCACTCGGTTCAGAAAAAAAGGGAACTTTTTCCACGGGAAGCAAGTCCATTTTCGCGTTTCGTTCTCTCCCTCCTCTCCCCAAAAATCTTCCTCCGCGCAGCGCTGGCTTTTACGAGGCATTTGCAGTTTCTCGGAGCGTAACCACACAGGTACTATCGCTTTACTTGCACGTGACGCGCACGCCTCGTAAAACTCAATCGTGAAAAACGTCTTTTCAACCCGCGACCCTTTATCTTTTCAACCCTCCAACGCAGGAATTCAACAGGAGCAATTTGGCGAGACGTACGCGAATCGTCCTGCGTCGCTAAAATCCCTCCGCTCCGCTTTCGGTGCATCCGTGCAGTTTCCGCGGTCGCAGCGAAATATGTTTCGAAACACTATTTCATATATACGATCGTACCGCTTTTGTACGTTCGAGTGCACGTCGAAATGAAAATCACGGACCTCTTAATTTGAGTTTACGATAGATGAGCGTTCCTTTTATCACGTAAGGGGAAAGAGCACAAATTTAACTCGCGTGATTCGAAATAAATGTAAGTATAAAATTTATTAATTTAGGAATTAAAGAACACTGAAAAAGCCCGAATACGGCGATGACAAAGAGATATTGAGACTTTCACGCTATTGTCACACACAGAACCATACTTTTATATTTTATGTCAGAGTCGGCCAACTGGCGGTCCGCGAGCCTTTGCCCCTACTTTTCTGATCGCTAGCGCTGTCCCCTCCACTGCATCGATGCAAATGGAGGGGATAGCGCTAGCAATCAGGAAAGTAGGGGCAAGGATCCGTGGATCGCCAGTTAGCCTGCTATGTTTTAAGTCTTAACACTTTGCAAACTGCACGTGCACCACAGCTACCCTTTCCATTGCGCTTTTTTGCAAGTTACGCCGACTAATGTTTACTACTTACAAGCCACGCATAAAATTGATTTTAACCGATTAACTGTATTTGATGGTAATAATCCTATATTACGCATAGTTTATATAAAACATGAAATTAAAAATAAATAACACGATAAACATTTTCCTAATTCACGTGAAACGTAAAATTACAGACAAATTATATAATTGAAAGTTTTATATAGTTTTAGTATTTCGTTAAAGTGTTCGAAACAGGAAAGTTTATGTAATGGTACATTACTGGCAAATATATCCGTGTTTTCCATTAACGAAACATGATGCTTCATCCATGAATAATTCAGACAAACATTCTTTGTTGTTAGAGGCTGACATTTTTATCGATATTTTCTTAACTTATTCAAATTTGAGCTTTATAAAGGCAGGAGAGGTGTATAATGAACTGCAGAGAACTAGAACTCAAGTCTAACTAAATAATAATAGAGATCCAATCAACAATGGCAAGATCCAATCCAACATGGAAGGCAACGCGTTGGTAGGAGAAAGGTGGGAGATCTCCCCAGTCGGTCATGCAACGACTTACCTCAAAGCGGAGAGATCTCCCCATTCGATTGGCAAAGTATTAAGACTTGGGCAGCTAAAACAAACAGTCCGAAGCCTGACCTTTTTCGCGACAATTGTTCTTTGCTCTTAGGCAGGAGTTAGGAAGAAGTTTCGAGCAATTTCCAAGGTTACCTTATCTCACAATTGTAGGATTCCCGGCCTGAGATCCCAATTTTGATAGAATGGTTGTTTATTTAAAGTTGAATAAAGAAAAATCGTTTAATGCTGATTATAAATGGACGTTTCACACTATGTTTTTAACTGCTAGGCTCGCAACTCTCAGTTCACTCTATTTTCTCTCTCGCGCAACTCTCAGCTCACTCTGCTCTCTTTGACGTCTCGACACTCACTCCTTTCTTCATCTGCACAAAATTCGTAATTCACACGCGCATACACACAAAACGTACCCATACCCTTAGTGTCTTAGACGCTAGGCCTGGAGGGCTAGCCATAAATAATCTCAAGGCCCAGGCCTAACTTTCGCTACTCTTTATGTACACCACTTGGGACATCTGCAGTCGTCTGGCCTGCAAGTCCTTTTCCAGAACTGCCCATCTCACACAATTATATCATTCTTTTCTTTCCTCGTTCAATTGAGTAGAGTGTAAACCTACTGCTTGAAAATCGAAGAATTAACAGACATCTGCGAAATTGTCAAAATGCTAAAACTAGATCGATCGGTCCACCGCACCGACGCGAGCTGTGAGATCCGACATCCTGTTGGAATCACCACGCTTATAATTTTGAAGAGTTTATTTCGTGGTCGTGCATGATGTAGGATGATACAGAATGATATAGAATGTTTTATGCTAAGCTCAGCTATACTATGCTATTCTGTGATATTCTGTAGTATTCTAGTCTGTCTCTCTCTCTCTCTATATATATATATATTTGGTTATGATCGTCAAGTGGAAGGGGAAGGAGCATGGATGACCAAGTACTGGATCTTGCCCTTATGGCTAACTATTCACAGTCCACTTTTATGTGGACTGTTGCTAGCTCGTTGTCAGTATTTGCATAGATCCAATATTGTCTGGGTTGGTTATCCAACAATCCCGATAGTCGCCTTTCGATGGCAACATTGCCACTTCTGGCTTACTCGTTCGAGCTTAATTTTCCAATTTCCGACCGCTTTATCTAGTTCTCTTCGGTCTCTTCGTTCTCTTCGTTCTGTTCGTCCGGGGAAAGCAGAAGAGAGATCGGAGGGGGAAAGGTTGCGCCCCTCGACGCGGTTGAATTCATCGGTGGCTGTTGTTCGCACTCTTAATTGCCTAATTAGCCGGTCTCCTCTCCATTCCCATTTCTGCGGCTGTCTCTCGCCCTCCCTCGGAAAGATTCACAGATCGGCGAACGACTCTCGAAAGCTGCGTGTCGTCGGGATTTATTCCGAGCTCGTGAACCGTTTTCTCGCGCGACAAGTCTCGCCGCGTCGCGACACCTCGCTCGAATATGGCGCGATTTCACGATGGTGAATATGGCGAACGAATCCGTCATATCGACGGAATTATTCAAAAGTTTATTTCCATCTCGCTCTGCGCTCGATTTTTCGCCTCTTGCACCCACCCCCACCCCCTCTTTCCCCCTCTTTTTCTCGTTTCACGCGACGAGAATCGCCAGGGCAGATTTGCATTTCGCGTGCTCCGTGCTGCGAGATCTCTATCTCGAGTTTTTCGTCATCCGGAAGGCATGAGCACGCTTTGGATCTTGCGAGTGTTCGTCGAATTACTTAATATCGTTGAAATTAGCCTCCTTTCGACTAGTGGTGCTAGAAAAGCACCTGCTCTCTGGAAAAAAATGTCCTCTTATCTTCGCACGCACTTCGCGCACGCACTCACACACACACACACACACACACACACACACACACACACACACACACACACACACACACACAACCGTACGCTCGTATTTTACATCTTAAGGTTGGCTAGGTTAAACAAACAGTCCCAAATTTGATTTCGTTCGCATCGAAACAAGGGTTCACAGCAGGCGACAATTACCAAGCAGCAAGAAATTCCGGACAACGAGGCTTCCTCACCCCACAATTATTTATTTAAAATTTCTAATTTTCCCCTCGAACGCGAAAGAAACATGCAATTGTACAGTCGTCGCCGCTAACGATGACATTTGCCCTCGGCGACCACCCTTGAGAATCTTGCTCGCGGCGCGCGCGCGTTGATTCGATTACGTTTGCACAAACGTCAAAGATAATGACGTCGGCAACGCTCGAAACGAAATTCGTAAGAAGAGCATGGAACGATGATTAGTCGGCTCGTTACTCCGTGTTTTGCATCTTTATAGTTCATTAGAAGTTGCGCGGACGAGCGACGCTTGTTTCTATTCATGGAATTTTATACAACTTCGGGGGGGGGGGAATGTTCGTCTCGACGAAAAGTTACTTGTTCACGTGACTTTGCAGTTGCCTTTTGCGCCGGGCCGAAAAATTCCGCTTAACCAAGTAAGTGAATGAATTGCGTCTGTCAAGAATCGCGGCGTTGAAATTTGTTCGAGCGAGGGAGGTTGAAGATTTATGTGCCTGTGGTAACAGATATAGTATCGATCTCGAGGTAAAGAATAAACTTGGTTCCCTCTGTTTGGTCTCGCTCGAAGGTTCAAGGAGTTGGATATTCTTATATCTGGCTCTGTTTGAGGGATCTTTAAAAGCCGTTTTATTATTCAGGCTACCTCTCCGAGAAGATACGCTCAAAAAGGCAGTCGCATTTGGCAATGGCCAAGAGTGAGATTTACGCGGAACGCTTTGAAACCCCGAAAGCGGCATAGACCGGAACGTATTCCTTTTTAAGCGATGAAAGACTTTATTTACACTTTTTGCAGCTTCGAGAAAAATTCGCTTCAACGCCGAAGTTTAGAAAAAATATACAGGCTGTTCTCTTGGTCGACCGACTGGCAAGGTAATTTTACATGTAGAAATGTGTCGAAAAAAATTTGTTCGTTCTCGAGAAAATTTATCAGTGTATACTTGTATTTGACTAATTCCATACTAGATGACACGAGAATGTTCTACCGGCGGAAATAAGTAAAAAAATGTAGAATGAAGTTGTTTCGCTCAAGGCGAGAAAATAAACTTTGAATATGTTTCGTTAAAAACTACCTTTTTACAAAAGGCACACGCGTAGCTTGAAAATAAATTTTCAAGCTCGATTTTCTCAAAAATGGGACATCATGCGGGGAAATTTTATTCTACGTTTCTTACTTATTTTTGAACGTAGAAATTTTGTTAATTATTCTTTCCTGTCGCGTTTAGAATTAGCTAAATTCACGTACGTTCAAACTCGATTGATTCTCGAAAATACATACGACGCCCTGTACAATTGTACGTTTTCGTCTATTTAAAAAACGTTCGTTCATCTATCTCTCACGTTGTTGACAATTTCATTTTAGAAGGTATTCCTAAACGTGTATGAATGGACTTTTTTTTCGTAAGCTGCGTTTTCAAACGTCGTCAATGCCTAAATAATATATCCTCAGATTCCACATACTGCTCCGCAACTCCGTTAATTGTTCGCGACGTTAAGTTCGGTATAGATTTCCACTAATCGTTTCGCTATTTTACTAAGTTCGAAACGTTCGCTGTCCCAAGACTCGGTATCGTTAACTTTGATAACGTCTAAAAGCACGACGAAGGTCGTTTACCTGTTTCCACGATAAAAAAAAGAAAAAAGAAAAAAAGAAAATTCCTCGAAGCAGCTTGACCGAGTAACTTTGCATGCAACTTTTTAACTACGCAGTGAAACGCCGAACTGCAACAGTTACGGGCACTTGCGTTACACCGGCACTAAATTACAACTTTGCATTGGGACAAGATGTTGTGAAATTGCTGCCATCCTTCTTCCTCAAAGTAGAACTTCGCTGTTTACGCGCGCACCACCTATCGACGTAACCCGCGACCCTAAAAGACCGTTTCCTCGAAATATAAATACGCGAAACAGTAGTGGTAATACCGCGAGGAGGAAGCACGGTTGCAAAGTAACGTGGCTCGTAAAAAGCATTAGCGGAAAGAGCCGGGTATTTTCGCGTTACGCCACCGGCACTCTCCCCTCCCCCTCCCCGCACACCTATCCTCGTAATCTCGTACAATTTTCCGCGGATGAGTAGCAAGAAGCACATTTTGTGGCGAGGCCGCAATTGGAGGCCAGAAGGGTATCCCGGATATCGTTCCCGCGGTCGAACGTAAAAGCGATATTGAAGCGAGATCTCCTCTAGCCATCGCCAGAGAACGTGAAATGGACATTTGCCCTAACAATGAGAAATGTTCTCTGAGAAATTTCTGCGAAGCAGATATGGCCACGATATTCACGTTTCACGACGATTAGCAGCGATTAGTCGATGAGAACGTAATCACCAGATGATTTTTTTTTGAGTGTACGATTTTGATCGTTAGAAAGAACTAGAAATCTACATTTACATTTCGATTCGTGAGCTACGGTAAACGGAAAGAGACAGAGAAGATTCATCTCGGCTTGTATCATCTTATTTTGTTTCCTTGTTAATTTGGAAGGAACATTGTCCTTCGCAGCTTAAATACTCTTGATAAGCGAAGAGAAGAGCTAGACGAGACTCAGGACTCTTTCCCTTTGGGATCGTGTTTCTGCTACTCCTTAATCGAGAGGTGAAGGTGCAGGAAAAAATTGTTCCGCAACCTGATCGAGTATCGTTCCATTTTTCATTCGCCGCTTTCTGTCGTACAACAGGCGTCTCTTCTCGCCGAGATCTCTTTTTCAAGATTCGAAAGCACACGCATATTCTACTGGTACAAACGATTCGAGAGAGTATCTTACGCGAGAATGCAGACGCTTTAACTTTCTAAGCTTTGACAATCAAGCTTCGTTTTCACTATGAAATCGACGTGTCAGACATTTTAGTTTCGTCTGTTCGTTTTTAATAATGATTTTGCGTTTCCACGCGAATTATATTTTTACGTAAATTTCGCGGGAGATTGGCTCATAAAATACACACGGCGACACGCGTACAGACGAAAGATTAAGTTTTTTCGTATGATTTAGGGTCCCCGGCGATTATTTGTACAAAGAGGGCTATTATTGCTTGAGATACTGTTCCTTGGAGAATATCATTTCTCTTCGTAAATCTTCAATCTTTCGCGTCTCCACGAATTCTGTTTGATACTTTAATACAGATATACACGTTTAATTGTTTAATACAAAAGTTTTGTATGGTTTTAAGGGAGGCAAAGTATGGCGTATCATTTTTTCGTGTTTGTTCAGGAATCTCGAAATTTCCACAATCATTTTTACTTTTTTTTAATTCGACTATACATTTTCTTTTCTCCATAAATCGAAAGAATGTTGAATTTCAAGTAAAAAAAAAAAAAAAAAAAAGTATTGAGCCACATTTGTTCCAAACCTAACTGGTTGAGAAAACATTTTACGTGTATGGGTATCATCGAAATTAAACGCACATCCCTTCGTCAGATTCATTTGATAAACTTTTTCAATAAATGTTTTAATCGTTGTAACGATATTTCTCGTTCTAAAAATCGCGACAAACCGAATTTCCGACAATCTAAAAATCTATTATCTCCGTAATGTGGCAGAAATAGAGAAAGAGAGAGAGAGAGAGAGAAAGAGAAAAAGAAAGAAGAAGAAACGATGAGAGAAGCTCGTTCGAGGAACGTACTAACAGGAACTACCAGCAAGTTGAACCACGAGGCAGAAGTTGGAGCGCGTGTAAGAGGCGACGCGAGCAGAAACTTGTCGAATTCCTCGATAAAGGAAGGAACGATCGCGTCGCGACGGATTTTGCCGAGCGACGAGAAGAGGAGAAAGGGCCTGGCGCCGGCTCTTTGAGCACGTCTCGCTCTAATTACGCGATGCAGCTACATCCATATGTATAGTTGGCGCAGACACGTAGACATCGACGAAAGAGAAAGAGTGTCTCTGGTGAGACCTCTGAAGGGGTTGGATGGGGTGTTCACGGCGTTGCAGCGTCGAATGGCAGCGGGAGAAGGGTGTTCACCCTCGTCGTCGCTACCTCTGACTTCGTCATGTCGTATTTGCACGTGTGTGTGTGTGTGCGTGTGTGCGTGCACGTGTGTGTGTCGAGCAGCTCTTCGAGTGGATACATCGAATACAATCGGCTGCAGAAGTTCGTACCCGTAAAAGTAACGCGACCGTAAAGTATTCGACGAAGGTGCCAGGGGGTTCGGCTCGCGAGAGAGAGAGAGAGAGAGAGAGAGAGAGAGAAAGAGAGAGAGAGAGAGAGAATACAAGCTGCGGCACAGTGTCGGAATCGATGGAAAACGGACGAGTGGTGAATTTGGATCAGCGAAGGATTATTAGCGAGGGAAGGTTCGAAAATATCCGAGAAAGCAGTTCACCAGTGGTGGTGTAATAATTGTGAAGAGGTCTGTCGGAATCTTTTCAGAGCGTGCTACTCGTTACTCGTAAATGCTCTGGTTAGTAATTATTTCGAAGGTGTCTGAACGAAAATTGAAAAGGTTGAGGATTGAGGTAGTGGAAACTGGAATTTTTCGTTCAATTTCAATTCAAGGCGGACTAATGGTAGGTTTTACTACTTACTAGTTACGAATGGTAAGAAGTTGGGACAAAAACTGAGAAGATTCCAGGGCTGGCTCTATCAAGGCAAATAACGTTTGTACCGTGTGCCAGCAGTGTGTCTCTAATTTGCAATTACGAGACACACGTGCAGAAATATACAGTGTAATTTCGTTGGCAGAAATTGGCAGAAATTAACATAGTATATATCGCGCAAAGCGGGGAATTAAAACGAAAATCTTCACGTTTCAGTTAGATTTCCGAAATTTTCGTTCGCGAACGCCCGACTCGATAATTTCTAAAAATTCTCATAGATTCTCGGTTAAAGTCAAACTACTCGGTAGAATTTTTCTGTCTCTCTTTTTTTCAAACTTGATAATCACCATAGTCCGTGGTTTCGCAATCTCATCGAATCACTTGACGAACAGCTCGGAGAATTAAATAACGTGAAAAACGACGCGGTCGTCCAAGGTTAAATTTCAACTTTAATTACTCGGGATTGCACGTTCCAGCGCTGCGTTAGAATTTTCTGCTGCACTCCGGGGCTTGGCAGACCCGCGGCATTTTATTTCCGTCGCGCACTGTAGTCACCTGTATGCAATTTTTGCCACGTAATTGCAACGAATCTCAAGTTCATTTGCACGCGAGATTGATAACGATCCCCGAGATGAATCCCCGCGACACGTTTCTGTGGAAACTGCGTCCTTTGATATTCAATTACTCCACATGGTTGGTTACTTGATCGACCGAAATTCTCAGCATCTTCTTGCTTTTTTTTTTTTTTTTTCTTAATGAACAAGATTCTCCGGGATACGGAGAACTGACGTTTCACAGATTATTTTGTACGTCATATCTCGATGGCACGGACGACAAAGGCGCGTCTCGAAGACGCATTTCAGAACAAAAACTCTTGAAAAATCGCGACGTGCGCCATTTACGTCGTTTTGGTAACCTAGCGTCGTGTTCGCGACGCAACGTTTGTGACGTGACGGTGCACGACGCGCACGTTGATATCCAGACACCGAGGCGGATGTGCAAGTGCAGATCCACTTGTCTAAAAGCACTCAGGTGTGCGCTCATTAGACACCGGGTCAATGAGGCGGGTGGATCTTGGCTCTCTGCTGGAACGAAAAGGGTCCCCGGAAGAGAAAGTAGCGAGAGAAAGGTGGTGGTAAGAGATTCGAGAGGGATCGGTCCACTCGGGGTCGCTGGAGGAATTTTTCGTGCCGCGCCGATATCGCGTATAACAAAGACATCTCTGAAATTGCTTAAAGTGCCATTCTTTTTTTTTTTTGTCCAGTATGAAAATGTGCCATGCAATCAAGCTGGCTGGCGTGTATTCTTCACGACGAGAGTCAAGTGAGAGCTACTTTACTAGCTCCCCGACATATTTTCGATCGGTTAGATTCACTCTTTCCAGGCGAAATTTCGGACAAAGACAATTTCAGACAAGCGTCGAAGTTCATAACTCGCAGTTTACCCCGAGTCGACCGATCTAACGCAAAGCACACACAGCCGAAGCTCGACGCGTGGATGGAAATTTCTACGGGAAACTCGTTCCCGCGGCAGTTTGATTAAACTCCGACACGTCGTTTCACGGGCAAAAATTCACGGAAGTACACTTAATTATACGGGCGGGGAACCGTGCTGCTGAAACTTGTATCGATATTAATATCACACAATCGTGCCGTTAAAGGCCTCGTTCTGTCCTCCCCCCCCTCTCTCTCTCTCTCTCTCTCTCCTCTCTCTGTCTCGTAACCGCGCGTTTCGATTTCCAAAGTTTCTCCGGCCGTGCGTCGCATGGACAGAGCTTTGTTCCAATTGGGAACTTTCTTCCCTGTCCCTCTCGTCGATTCCAATTTGCAGATTGCGAAACTTGCGAACGTCCTATCTCTAGTCGAGACACACAGAATTGGATTTTTTTCTCTTCGTTTCGCCAGTTTTTATTTTATCGCGGCTCGACGGCCACGATATTACGCAGAATTGTAGAATACGTGTGTATATACAGTTTTTATCGAGATGAATACCGAACAGGTGTGTTGCACGGTCTCGGAATTAAACGTCGATCAATTAATTTTTTTTTTTTCACAAGTTCGTGTTTTTCCCGAAATATGTATTTCTGTTTCTGCATACGGGCACATTTGAAATTCACTTAGCCACGGTTCAACCCGTTCGCTTTTCTTTTTTTTTCTTTTTTTCTTTTTTTAATCAGACTGCAGCCAGTGAAAAACTGATTGGTCAGAGCGCTTGGAAAAAGGGTGGAATAGTATCGAATTAACGCCTGCGGCCGGCAAACTCCGCGCTGCAATGTTGAAGAGAGCTTGGGTAACTGATACCGAGTGCCATTGACCGTATTCTGATAATCCAGAGAGCGCGCGCCGATTCAAAGGCGCTCCCCGTTGTTTTTATTCCACCTTCCCTCGGTTTCATGTTCAAGCGACCACCTGCGCGTGCCTCTGCACTTTGTGATTCCACTTTGACCGGTCGCTTCGCCGTTGATTTTTACGAATAGTATAGTCTGGAAAAAATCTGCCCTCGATTTGTACCTACGTTATCGGTTCGTTTGCAAAACGATGTTTAACTCTTTGATCGCGTTTCATTTGTCCGCTAATCGTTTGAATTCGCGCAGACTGATGAAAAACGTGAAAAACGGTATGTATCGGTATGTATTTCTTTCGGCCAGGATGAATCCAACGGTGAAAGCCAAAACTATCGTTAGGTTTGCACGTATTGGAACCTGATCGAAAAATCAGCTTTCGTGACGTGGTATGATCAAATCATTCTGGAGCAATCTCTTCTGTACACACACTTCACGTGCTCCAGTAGTAAACAGCGGATGCAATTTTCTCAATAATTGTTTCTGATAAGATTGATAAAACGAGTCACGTGTCGCGTGAGCCACTGTAATTTTCGTTTCACGAACCATTTTCTTTCTTTTTTTTTTGTTTTTTTTTTTTTTTTTTTGGTCTGAATTTAAAAAAAGAAAAAGAGACAGAGAAAAAAACTCACGTCGCGATGTACTATAATTTCATTGTTAGATGACAAAATATTTCCAGCGTAAAAAAATACATTTCATTCTAAGGAAATTAACGCTGAAATATTCGCTCGAAACGTTTTCCACGCTGGAATATTTCGAAATGAAACGTACCGCGGAAAATATTCGACGGAAAATTTATATGGCGCGGTCCCCTCGAAAAAATTTGTTCGAATTCAACAAATCTAAATAACTTTATTCGGCAGGCTAATTGAATTTCAAAGCCCGGGAAAAAATTCGAACGCTCTGGTTAGAAAATTGGCGCTGGAAAAATTAGAAAAAATAATGTTGTAATAATTGGAAAATTGTTATTAAATAACTATCGCGTATCCCTTGAAAGATTTCTTTTGCATTTCACGCCGTTTTTCACGTTCGTAGTAGCAGGGGGAAAGTAGCTTGCTCGCTAGTTGTTAAACTACGAAGTATTTTATCCCTCGTCTTTGTTCTCGTCTTCCAACATCTCGCGCGTTTCTATCTTTGAAGTTTCGCCACGAGGTGCAGCTCCCAGCCCCTTTCGAAGAATGCGCCGTAACTGACATCCTCCCCGGGCGAAATGAAGTTCATTGTCATAACTCGATGTTCTAATGGTTTCTCAAGTGAACCGTGAAATGCGCTTTTGAAGTTGCATTAACCCTCCAGTGAAATTTTCGCCGGCGTTGATCGATGACGTTGGGGACGTTAAAAGATGAAAGGAAGTGAAAAATGGTGGCGTAAAAAATTATGTCGCGACGGCAACGCGAACTTTTTCCATGGTAGCGATAGTATTGTACTTAGTTTGATTGGAGAAAGAAATCGCAGGAATCGCAAATAAAAGCGGCAATTTTTTGAACGGCGATACGAGTTTCGAGATAATTAGATAACTATACCGCGGATTTCTAAATTTTCACGAGCATCGTTGAAGAAAATTCTCTCTTCTGCGTACTGTTATAATTAATTAACAAAAGATCTTTGAACGTTTTATATATTTTTGCATGTTACACGCTTCGCGCAATTTTTCCACAAATGCATAACAATCCGCAGTCCAGTGATAATTTTCGCAGAGAATTTGTGTTATATTTGGAAGTTGTTGGAACGAGTTTTCGTTAAATGAAAATAACACTCGCAGAATAGCGTGTGATAATCGAAATAGGACCGCAAAAAAAAAATAAAGAAAAAAGAAAAACAGACGATCTTAGAGCGGAAGAGGGAAAAAAATTGAATGGAAACGAATTTGATAAAGGATTTCATATATTCCATATATTCCGCTGTGTCGAATAATATCGAAAGAATCGAATGATTCAGTGCACTTTCCAAGGATTGCTTTTTTACCGATCGACCATTTTCACGCTATTCAAACGTTGTCTGAATAAAAACTACATTTCCAATCTATCACGCCGCTTCCTTCATAAATAACTCAGCCTTTTCCATTACGTATGACGCGCAAACAACAACTTATCAAAAAATTCGATAAGCTTCGTCTTCGCATTTTCAGCGTTCCCATCGATCGTTCCCGAGTTGATCAAGCTCTCGTTCGCTTTTCACCCAAAAAATCGATAAGTTTGTTCCAGTCACGCATTCTGGACCGATACCATTTTTGTTTCTTTTTTTCCTTTCTCTTTTTCTTTTTTTTTTTTTTTTCAAAAAATCGTTACTATCAGTCGTCGAGTATAGACACGACCCTCGACTGATGTTTGCGGTCATCGGGCAGTCCACTTTTTTCCAGGAAATCGATAGCTTCAATTTCGCTACGCACTCACCGCGACGAGCCGCTTCATTCTCCCTTTGGAAACCGGTATTTTTGCACCCTGGCTTAACACACACAGGGCACCCCTGGTGGATACATCGCGGTCATCTTTCATCTTCTCTCTCCTTTTTTCTTTTTTCTTTTTTTCTTTTTTTCTTTTTGCCTTTTCCAGTTGCTGTGAAAATTCTCGTCAAGATTACAAAGTTTCAACTCGACCGTCGCGTCTGCGATCAATGAAATGTCGATCATTATCCTTCTGGCGTCTTCGAAACGATACGATCTTCTCTCTCTCTCTCTCTCTTTCTCGTAGAAAAATTAATCTCTCAAAGAATTTTTAGACACTGGTTAAATCGGTTAAAAATGAGTCAAGTCGCTCTTTAAACTCGTAATCTAACGAACTTGATTTAACCTTAATTCGGGAACTTTTGGTATTCCATAGTTAATTAAAGCAGCTTCTTTCGGGGCAGTCGAGATTGCTGTAGCCCTGTTCCGTCTATTTCCGTTTATCTTCGTTATCGCGAAGACTCGCGAGTCGAGAGTCGAGGTTTCCTTTGGATAAAATTTCTCTGCCAAAAAGTCATTTCAAAGTCATTATCGAAGTTCGGCGCCGATTCGAAAGGCAGCGGCGCGGAGGCGAGATTAAAATTAAGCCGGGGAAAGAGCGCGACGGAAACAGAAAGGCACGGAAAGGTTCGCGTCGGAATCGACGTTCTGAGGTGGGCTAATTCGGATAATTGAATGAATTATGCAAACAGCAATCAGCTGAAAGCTAATCCCAGCATTGAACGGTATACGGAGTAATTCATAAATAAGACGAGATTCTCCGGTTTCTTTTTCACAATCCTACCCCTCCCGTTGCTTTTCACCTCCGTTCTTCTATCTCTCTGTGCTTCGAGCATTCATTCGAAGCACCGAGGCAACTCTTGAACCTTCTTCCCCGCCATTTTCTAAGAAATTACTATTGTTGTTGGTCTAGAAGAAAGAAGGGAGTCTGTCCCTTTAGACGAACCAACTAACGACGATTTGATCAAACATAAGGTGGGCCAAAAATCACTTTTTACTAAAATGAATCGGTAATCATTATATTATCTTGCTCCATCTTTTTCGTACAGATTAAAGTGCACTAATTTAAGCTTGAACTTGAATTTCATTCAGAATTGATAAAATTCGTGTTTTCTTATGTTGGTGGTATGAAACTTTTTCGGTCCACCTTGTAGATTCTTCGAAGAACGAAAAATTATCTCTATAACTGAAGAAATTAAATTCGATTGCCAAATTAAATTCCTTCTGTTGTTCGAAAGTTTTTATTTCAGAATCCGTCTTCGTTTAAATATAAATGAAAATCGACAAGAATTAACCCGTCATTCCCATCGAATGCTCCATGTTTCTGAATTTTGCTCGGCTGCACATTCACGGAGGAAACGTAAGACCGCCACGAGCCTTCTCGCGCTCTGTCATTCGTCTTCCGGCGCGTTTCCAACCGCGAGATCTCAATCATCTCCTCAATAGTAGGTCACCGAATCCAAATGTGCGAATGATTGCAGCAATCGATCATTTCGGCAATCGGGTTGCGAAAAGTTACAGAACGAGAGAATAAAGAGAACGATTGAGTAAAGTGTACGGGGATGGGCAGGGAATGAATAGAAAGGCGTATGTTGCGCGTGGTGGAGATGCCAGAGTGCAGGGAAGAGAGAGGAGAGAAAGTTTCGCGACGGCGCAACCCTCGCATTCTTCGCGTGGATGAAGAATAAAGAAGCACGAAAGTTAGGCATTCCCTTTGGCGGAATTTCCTCTGGGAGCTGAAGATCAAAAGTTTGAACGATAGATCGATATGATAATAGACGAGGGAGAGGGAGGGGGAGGATGGGGGAGGATGGAGGGGAATAAGGATTGTTCAAAGGTGAAGAGCGCCAGTCGTGTAATAAGTGCGAGACGCAAGAAAGGACAGACGAAACGATATCGTTCCGGTTCCTCTCGACTCGTGATATTCGGGGTTAAAGTCGAACAACGCCGTAGAAAGAAAGGAGTAACATAATCGGTCTCGATTCTGCTCGATTCTATTCCCTTCTTCCCTTTCGTTTCCGGTTCTTTTTCGTTCTTTTTATATTTCCCTCTTTCTCTCCCTCTCTCTCCCTCTCTCTGTCGGTGTTTTTACCTTTATCTCGTGACAGATAAAATTCCGCGGTATTTTTTCGTACGCGTTTTAAATCGCGCCGAACTGCACTCCGAACAAAGTGTTTCGAACGCGAACCGCACACGCGTATGCGAGTTATTTTTGTACTTTTATTGGTTTTCCTTTTGTCGGCGCGCGCTCTCCTACGGGAGGGGCTTTCGCTTTATACGCGTTTTATGGGCTTCGGAAAGCGTCAAATGCGTGGCGTATAGCCGTTGCTGTTGCTGTTACTGTTGCTCGAAGGCTCAGACTTTCGTACTCGAAATTCGGCTAATCTGTCCGACCTTGTTGTTCTCGCGTTTTTTTTAGCGATACAGCTAATCCCTGGGTCGGTTTTCTCGGACACGAAACCGACCTGCTCTACCCTCCTTTCCTAGAACCCTCGTCTTTGATTCTCACGATCGTGAAACATTCCAGCAAATCGTTCGTCGAATTCAAAGAACGAGATTCAGCAAATTCTGTCGAAGTCATCGTTTACTCTCTTCCGCACGTGTAGAAGGGAAGAAACTTTTTCGAATTTTTGGGCAAACAGAATGTACCCGTTTGGTCCCGTCTCAGATTGCAGCATCCGAGGATCCGAGGTCTGCTAGACGTCTGATAAGGGGCGAACCATCTTTCATTACCCGCATTACCGATCAAATCGCTCGTGCATGTGGTCCACGCGACCGATTTCGCTGAGTCTGGTCGACGTCGTTGGTCGAATTCGCCAGAATAGGAAGTGACGCAATCCAGAGTCTTTCCCCCTTGGTTCCTTATCTTGGCCACGCAGCTTATTTTTCGACGATTCGACGGGATTT
The DNA here is from genome assembly GCA_036937485.2 of Tetragonisca angustula. Classification (NCBI taxonomy): domain Eukaryota; kingdom Metazoa; phylum Arthropoda; class Insecta; order Hymenoptera; family Apidae; genus Tetragonisca; species Tetragonisca angustula. The sequence goes on from JAWNGG020000181.1 coordinate 897,850, forward strand.
TTACGAGCTCTGTCACAGAGAGAGAGAGAGAGAGAGAGAGAGAGAGAGAGAGAGAGAGAGAGCTTCACGGAGGGAAGATTCCAACGTCAGGATGACGTTCGAATCTCCAGTTTAACGTTCAGACGCAATTTTCAGTTCCTCTAACAAACTATTGCCTGACAATCGACGCTCAGAATTACAAATTGCACGTCGACTTGACGTTTTATTCCAAATATACGCTACGACGTCAAAGTATCGTGGACAAATGCGTACATAGGATGTCCCATGTATGTACATACGTGTTACGTATCCATGTCCAGAGAGACGAATCCACATACGTGTAAAATTGCATCGAAAAGGAAGAGTAAAATTTGTTCGTTTTCGAGAAAATTTATCGAATATACTTGATGTCTCGGCCAACTCTAGACACGATAGGAAATAATAATAACAGAAGGTTGCTCTACATGCGAAAATATAAAACGTGGAATGAAATTTCTCTGTACGATGCTCTCGATTTTGAGGAAATCAATCTTGAAAATTGATCGAACGTATTCATCCAATTGTCGAGAGTACACACTCGAATTGATCGTTTCGTTCCTTGGAACTAGTTCGAAAATACTATTTTTAAACGCGATAAAGAAAAGGACACTTGGCGGGTAATTTTTTGGAAAAGGTAAGCTTGAAACGTTGTCGTGTCTGTGAAATGGACGGACGAAGATCTCTAGGATTGAAATTACTTGCCATTTTACAACGAAGCCTACAACCAACTTTTCCCAGTCGGGAAGAAAGTTCTCACAGACTTATTGGCTCAACCTAACATGCAGTGTATCGTTAAAAGTTGTTCAAGTTACACGGAACGACCTGTCGCGCGTGAAAGAGGCAAACAACGAAGCGAAACACGAAAGTGGGAGGGAATTCGAGGCGCGAGGTCGAAGAATAATCGTGGCCATTCGAACGTAGCGAGCCAAGAACTAATAAAAGCCATTCTTTTCGAGCGTTCTATCTTCATCGGGCTGGAAGAGGCAACGCCGTCGCTGGACACGTTTCCTAGCCCCCGAGCAACCGATACCTCGTCGTATCGACGTTTTTCGATAACAAAGGGCCGATAACGGTGTATTTCGTGCTCTCATAACGTCCACGTCGATTCTCCTTCGCTATCACGGTTCCACGTGATCCGTTACGCTTATTAAACGTCGCAAGTGCGACGCGCGCGACTTTTATTTAGCAGCTGTACGTGGCCGTGCTACTTGCTTCGTTTATTCATACTTTCTCGCCCCTCGACCCCTCGAAATTTCTAATTAACCATTCGAGATTCATTTCGACGGCGGATGGTCGCTCGAAAGAATTGGAAACGGAGAATTTCGCCGCGAATTTGAAGAAGAATTTCGTTTAGAGATGGGGGAAATTTACGATCCTTCGAACGATCATCGCCACAGTGAACAGCGAATTATTTTTATATCGCGTCGCGTTTGTTAATCTCGCGTGCAAATATATATTACGTGTCGGGCAGCTTTGCACTCGAAACGCTCGAAACGCAGGTATCGATTTCCACCGCCGGATGCTACTGGCGTTATTTATTTTTCCATCGGCGGAGCGATTAATTATTTCGTAGACATTGATTTACCGTCACTCTGGCAGAGATATCGCCAGATAATATACTTTCGAAGACACTCTGCGTACACTGCACCACGCACACGCTATAGAGAGAGAGTGTCAAACATCCGAGATCATGTGATGAAAAACGGTAAGAAAATAGTCAAAATCAAACATTCATCGCAACTAATTGCAAGTCGACCATCACCCTTCAACACCCTTCATAGACTATCAACTAAAACGATGTTACGGGCGGTCCGGCCGGTTGACTGGAAACTTTTAATTCGCGGCACACTTGGGCCAGGCGAGCGTGTGTTGTAGACCTGATGAAATTTAAATGCAACCGCGTTCGCTGGACTTTAAATTCATGGCCCCTCTAAGTTGCCAGTTGGGCCACGGGGGGCTATGTTTGAGCGTGAACGCGCTAAGTAGAAGCTACCAGAAGCGGTACCAACCGGTCGGTCATTGCGGTTTACTCTGGCCAGCACGCGTATTAACCCGCTTTTCGTCCATTTGCCAGCCACGAACCGGCTAATTTTCTGTTCGAATTAAACGGCGCGTGGACAACTCGTCGTGTCGCCGGTTCCTCTCAAAACGTGAGACGAAACGTGTTCTGCGTTTACTTCTGTAGGAATCCAAGTTTGAGACCCCAATTTGCTGGAATTCCAGCTGAGACGCCAATTTGTAGGAATTTTGTTAAAGAATAGTCGTTTATTTAAGGTTAGGTAAAAGAAAATTTGTTGAACGATGATTATAAAGTGACGTTTTACACTATTTTCTTAATTGCTAAACTCGCTAGACTCGCAACTCTCGACTCATTCTCTTCTCTCTTGCAGCTCTCAACTCACTGTCTTCTCTCTGACCTCTCGACCACTCACTGCTTTCTTCCTCATCTGCACAAAATTCGTCATTCGCACACACATACGCACAAACGCATCCATACCCTTAACATCTTAAACGCTGGAGGCCTGGAGGACTAGCCATAAACAATCCCAAGTCCCAGGCCTAACTTTCTCTACGGTACGCCACTTGGGACATCTGGTTGCAGTCGTTGGGCACTGGAGAAAGTTCTGGGCTCTTTCCCAGAATTTGCCCATCCCACACTTTATACCAGTTTCCTAATCGTTTCCCTGATTTCCCTACCCTCTGATCAAACGCTTCATCTCCTATGTGTGCACAATGCATATCAAGGTTCGTTATCTGCTGAAATATACACTCTTCGAGCGAAAGCCGAGTATCGTAGTATACCGTGGTAAGTTGTGGGGATAGGAGGGCTCGTAAATAATTTTAGTGCCCGCAGTCACTGCCCCCTCAGGACATCATGAACTGTTTTGCATTATGCAACGTCTGTTTAAGATTGAATTCCCTTTTATGCACGTTATTGACGTGCAACGCGTTATCCAGGCTCCTTTTGAATTAATTTCGTTCGAGACCTCGCTTCGAGACATTTGAAATTAGAAATTACGTCTTTAGAAATTACAATTAGCTAAACTGAATCTCGTTAATTTCTCGTTCATTTCTTAGCTGCTTGCAGAAGCAACTTTCATTGCTATTTTCACACAGATTGCTGATTCGTTAATGATCGACTATCGATTTATCACGAAAACGCCATTTCACCATCCACTTTTCACGGGACTTGCAAATATTTCACGGAAACTTGTGAAATTGTGGCGCAACGCTGGCAAAATAGTATGAAACGTGTTTAGTATCATACACAAAGCCAAACGTCAAATTTACTCTGAAGGTTCCTGATAATTCAAAAATAAGAAAATTTCTGGTATGGTGCTGCACAGTATTCCCTTTATAATGCATTTCGTTTCGATCGGATGACTGACTCGATTCCCGAGATATGCTGGATAGAATGTGTCGCGTCTCACCCAGGCCCGCCCAGAAATCTTAGGTCGAGTACTATAATACATTAATAGTATAATAAATTAAGCACAACAAACACAATATTTACGATGTAAACATCAATCGTATACGCAATATGCAATATACAGTGTGAATTGTATTTACAACAAACAGAATACATATAAAACGTGTCGACAGACATAGTTTAATGTATAAACTATATCGATGCTGTATACAATAAAGGCTCTGTCAAGATATTAATATACTGTACTATATGTCGTATCGTTACGTTACAATGAAATTAAATTAACTGCAAAATTCGCATTTAATTTTAGATCAAAATTAAACACAATATATGCAGCATAATTGAATGCAACGAATACAAGCCATATTTTATACAATAAAGACTCTGCCAATGTGTTAATATGTTGTACTGTTACATTACGATGCAGTAAAATTAAATTAATTGCCAAGTATTTACATTCATTCACATTTAATTTCAAGTTAAATTTAAACGCGACACGTACAACAGATATGAGACATATTTTGTACAATCTGTTGACTCTGTTAACATGTTCATACATTCTATGCACGATGACGCACATTAAAGATAAAAGTGTCCTGAGACTTTTGGAGCGGGAGTGAATGTACGTACACACGTATGGCGCGAGGAACGCTGATTCTGAATGAGCGGCCGAAATTCCAGGAAATGCGCTGACCCACTTTTCCTTCCTCCTGAAATTACGCACGTCGCGCCTAGTAATAGTGGCGGTAAAAAAACAAGAAAAGAAAGAAAGTGTTGACTCAGCGTCGGCGTGTGTCCTGACCGTCGCGGCCGCGGTTATGGCAGGTCAGTGAATGGGCGCGAGCGAGAAGTACAGCCGCGTGCGCGGAAATATTAAAAATTACAGTGTCCTCTTTCAACGTAATCGGCGTTATCTCGAGAACGGAGCGAGTCGTATCGGAACGAGTCGAGAAGCATATCGCACTGTTTTGAAATACTTGCATGTACTTTTTACGCTATCTGGTGAGATCGTAATCGTTTGTTGCAAAAATTTACGAAACAGGACAACGCCGATAATGTGAGTATAATGTATTATATTTGATCGTGGAAAGAAATTGTGTTGTAAATGTATACACTGCACTGTCGGACGCTTATAAATGTACACGTCGGCTAAAACAAACAGTTGTCACGGGACTAATATTTTAAATATAATATCGACGCGTACAATCACGTATGATTATAACGACAAAGGGGCACGAACGAAAGAAGTAAACTTGGTGAGAAGGCGAACAAGAATGTATTCATCATTTGTTTCGGAATTATATAGCTTTACATTTGTTGGTTGTTTGGTTGGACCTTGACTGAACTTGAAGATATGGGCGATTGCTGACTCTTGGGCTTCTGAGTCAGTTTAGACCTTGACTGAATTGGAGTGATAAGCCCGTCTTCACACAGTCTCTGGTGTTCTTTTCGCCGCGAGAATCACGCGCGTCGGGGCGACAATTGTCTCGCTCTTAGGTTCCTTTCAGGAAAAACATGAAATTTCTCACCGCATTTCCAATCGTTCCGTCTCATTCGTCACGTTTGCTACCGCACACGTCGAAACAACCGCGAAACGCGTTTCACCAGCGACGATCGCGATCGCGCGTATTTAGTTTACAGAGAGCGGTCATTAGCCGAGTGATTAGCCGACAGCGTGCAACGCGCGAGTAAATAATTTCGTGTTTCGCGGCTTGGTCATTTCTCGGAACGCCGATGACGTTTCTCTGGCCGTGGCCTCCCGTCGCGTCGCGTCACGTCGCTTCAATCAACGTACGCACATGTATGTATGGATTATACCGTAGCGGCCACCGAGCGACGCGTGTTCGCCAATCAGAAACATCGCATTAATCATAAACAGTCGGACCGGTTCGTAACTCGCGAGATGAATTGGCCGCGCGAAATTCATTGACGCACTTGAACGCGAACAGTTAGTTGAACCCTCGAGCGCAGCGCGCGTGTGCGCGCGATCGAGTTCAATGCACACCGAGGCATAACGGAAGTGCATAAATGGCATACCGATGCGCCCGCGGGGAAACAGTTTAGCGCATCGCGCCAACTGGCAATCGGATTATACGCGAGTTTTGCCGCGGGGAGGAGGGAAGTGAATCAAGGATCGAACAGGCCTTTCGATCGAAGAGGTGATTTCAACTTCCTTTTCCACCTTGGGAAATTATTGCCGCGAAACGACCCTCGTAAGAACTCTTTGTGTCTTTCGCTGACAGTCGAAGCAGAAAGTGTCGCTGTGCTTTCTAATTGTCGAGTTTGTGAAACATTTTCGCCATTTTTCAAAAGAACCGTTGGACTCGTCGGGAAAGTTTTACCTTCGCGACGAATAGAATACAGTGTAAAAAGAAACGACAGGTTCTCTACGCGTATTTCTATCAAATCAAACGTGTAGAATTCATCCACGACAGTCACGGACTAACTTTTCTTTCCGCTCTGTACAAGTTAAGAAATTAAAGGAACAGCTATCCAAGACAGGCAGCTTTAACCACGAGGACGGATAATTGAGGTGGGAGGCGTCGAATTCTTGGCAGCCTGGCCTGCCATTCGTATCCGCGGTCGTTCCATTAAAGCCCGCGTTCTCACTGGAAAATGTCCCCTTTCTTTCGCCCCCATAAAGTGGCATTAATTACCCCTTCGAGGCGCCGCCTCTCGCGTCGTCTGCCGCGAGAGATTTTCGTTTTCTTTGGAATTCGGGATGTATTAAGCAAATGGCCCCAGGCAGACCGTGCAATTCCGAACGCATTAACCAAACGACTCTCCCAACCTTCTGCGTCTTTCAGCAATTTTCAAACTGTTCGTGCAATCGTTCGTCTGTTTCTGCGATCTCGGCTCAACTTCAAAAATCCCCTATAAATCGTGTAGAGAAAGAAGCAAAGAGAGGTTCGTCGCTTCGGTGTGATCCGTAGATACCGCTGCATTTGACGTTTAGGATAGCTAAATCTGGCGGCCTGGAGGGAAATATAGACAGAGCTCGGCGGAGCGGGTGGAGGGGGAGGGCGTCGTTGCTGGTTCAAAAGTTCTACATATCCCGGCGTCGCCGGTTTTGTCCCCTTTTCTGTCCCTATTCCCGTTCATTATTAATCTCGCTGCGCGAAAGTTGGCAACGCCGAGGCATTAATCATGCCGGTGCATCGCGGTAATTCCGTGGGACCTACTAATCACGGGGGCAAGACCAATTAATTCGTGGCGACGTGCGAGAGAGGGGTGAAACACTCGGCTGGACAACCGCCGTTGCCACCCCCTCCCCCCGTTGTCTGCGTGCGAATTTTCGTTGCACTTTCGTCCATTTCTTCGAAACATATTGCAACTCGCGTATTTCTACGGAGATTTCACGGTGATTTAACGCTAGCTCTACCAACGAAAAAGTAGAATATTTGTAGCAAAGAAATGACCGTGCACGGTACAAGACAAAGTTATCAGTACAGTAAAGAATACAAGCTTCCATCTTAAATATAGCTTTCTATATTTTATCAAAGATCACTCGGGTATTTAAAATATTTAAAAATATTTAAAGATTTGTATTTAAAAATACAATACATTTCGTATTTAAAAATACACGGTGAATATACGAAATTTCCATGGAAAATTATAAATTGGTTCATGTTGACGCTTGTTTCTTCTGTGCATCTGGTGTCACACATCTGCCAGAGCTCAGTCGTTTTCTTGAACTCGAATTTTGTAGTCCGGAAACGTTTGACGTTCTACGTTCGTCGTAATTTGCAAAGCCAATCGAGCACTAATCGACGATCCTCGATATAAAACTCGCAGCGACAAAGAATCGAAAAGGGAGAGGAATTCCATTGGGAAAAGAAGCGCGGAGAGTCTGGTTGGCCGCGAAATTTCCGCCGATCCCATAATTTGACATAGTACGAACCGTTCTGAGAGCGTCATTGCTTGAAGATTCTGGTTGACGGGCGAAGAGGAGGCACGTCGACGTTTCGGCCGCGTGTCTCTTCCTCAAGGTCCATTAGCCGCGAATCTGCTGCGGTTCCAGAAAACCGTTCGACCTGGATGGCTGTTCGATGTCGACGAAATGACGCTGCTGGAAATAGAAGGAGGAAAAGAAGACAGGAAAGGAAGAAAAAAGATGAGGAAGAGAACGAGAATGTACGTATGTGTGTGTGTGTGTGTGTGTGTGTGTGTGTGTGTGTGTGTGTGTGTGTGTGTGTGTGTGTGTGTGTGTGTGTGTGTGTGTGTGTGTGTGTGTGTGTGTGTGTGTGAGGGAGGTAGGAAGGAGCGGTAGTCTTCCAATAAGCAACTGGAAACTTGGACTGGCTCCAAACAGGAAGTAATACCAGGCTTTCCAACGGGCCTGCCAGCGTCTTCGACAAACTGTGCCCTGTCTACAGCAATAGTTTCACGGCGGTTAACGAGGACCATTGTCTAGAGATGCCGATAATTATGTTAGTTCGCTGCAAGTCTTGACAGTCTTCGAACATCGGGATAACGAGAATGTTTCTTCGGTGTCGGCGGTGTCGAAGGATTTGAAATTGATCGGCGTGGATAGATTGGAAATCTGACGATGAGTCTGACAGATGGTTTAGAGAGCGTTTAGTCTGCCATTCGGTTATTTCCACGCGAGACAGATGTCCCCCCCCCCCCTCAGCCTGGCGTCGTGTGTGTCTTAAACTGTGATTAAAATCAAACGCAGTAGGCTAAATAATTGGCAAAACATCGACTCGTAATTTAATTGTTACGTCTACGGCCAATTGTGTCTAGAAAGGAACGATGCCTTGCCAAGCTAGAATTTTCTAAATTGAAAATGTACCCATAAATACGTCGGAGTGAGGGGAACTTTAAGTAAACTCTCTTAATATTTCAATATCAGACACTTTCTGTCCACATTAATTAACCAGAAAATAAGCTGGACGTAATGCATTGTGCTCGTGCAAGTACGCAACAGTATTTCCCAAAGTATTAAATGTCCGCCCTCGGAGAGGTGGGACTGGGATTTTCAGAATAAAATATGAAGCACTAAAAACTTATCGTCGCAAGTGTTCCCAGTCTTCTGCGATTATTTACGCTACCAGCGCTTTGCAAGAATACTTACACGATAGATTTAAAATATGGGGGGAACGACGTTTGCGCGAAAAGCTTTTAAAACATTAATGAGTTTGTCGCAACGAAAGATGAAATTCTCATGGAATTTAATTTCGTTTAATTATCGAGAAATTCTCGCCGCAAAATTTGGTGAAATATTTATCAAGTTGTCCTCCGAGTGGCCGAGCAAATCTCAATTGAGAATCATATTCACGCCATTATGTAATAAGGCTCGTTCGATTTCATTTCGTCGAGTTACTTTACTTTGGCGAATTACGTTTCAACGGGAATTCAGACGCGTTAGAGCGTTAAATGGTGACGTTAGCATCGGAGCCGAGATTCGCGAATCTCGCGGTCGAAAAGTCTCTTTTGTCCCGCGACGTGCAGCGAAAATTCGCCGAAGAGAACTCGCGTGTAGAAATTGGATAGAAACGAGAGAGAACTTGTTAGCGACGCTAATCATTCCAACGTTGCGTTTAGCAGTGACGAGAATGCTCATTCGTTGCGAGTAAACAAAATCCACAGTGGCCTCGTTTGAAATTATATTGCGAGTGTGTCTCGTCTGTGAGCTTAGTCGGGCTTACTCAGTATTTGATTAGCGGCATTGTTTCTTCAATTTCCCAAAGAAATTCGGAAAAGTCGAACGCCTGACCGAACGATTTGAAGTCTTCATTCCGCTGAGAAACAGGAGTTTCGGAAAAGCAAGGAGAGAAGGATTTTCGTGGGCCAACTTGTCTGCTCGCAGAGCTCAACGAACAAAGTTAGCTCTGTTTGTTCAAGTAGTATGTTATAATGATTAAAGTCCGCTACCGCGACAGTTCATTTGTTTTTTCAGCGTGCTCCGGGCAGCAGTACGAACGAATTCGTAACGAAACAATCGAGCGACGCGTGCAAGCAGTCGTAGCGGCGGATTCATTTACTAAATTTTAACGAAAGTTTCCATCCTGTTGGCGACAAGCGCGTGGAGAAAAGAGCCCTCCGTTTCTCTCTTTAGGAAGCTTTCATTTGAAATTCGCCCGTTTCGCGTGCTCCTTGCCTCGCGCTTTACAATGCAATTCTCATTTTTAATTTTGCAGTTGAACCTGACAGAGATGCGTTTACAGTGTCTTTGTTTCCAATTGGAGCAATTCCAATTTGAATTTACTTTCCCTGTATATATGATGCTGTTTCAAACTTGATATTAACCGTTTCGTTTTCACGTTTATTTATCTCGCCGCGTTCACCGTTTTCAATTTTCAATAACGTTTGTGCACTATTTGGTTAAATACGTTTGACAGTATGGTTGAAAAAAGAGAGAGAGAGAGAGAGGGAAAATAATATCGATAGAGGCGCATGATACGTATAAAATATAGGTATTTGAATTACCTTGACGCGGTTCAGTGAGTTGTTCTGATTAAAATCCATAAACTGCCGTTGTTTTCGATGAATCGTCATTGAAGAATTTATTGGCCATTTATTGGCGCCGTTACGTATCGCGAAATATTCCGCGATACGAAAGTGGCGTAGTTTTTGACGGTTAATTTTGATGGTTAATGTCACAATGGCGCGAATTCTCTGCATTGCCGCTTTATTTGTAGAGCTCCCGCGTCGATAACCAGATGCGGAATTAACTCATTATTTGTCGTAACGCGTTCGGGTAATGCACGATCATGGTTTCATCTCTCGAAAAATTTAAACGGGCGTTGTAAGAGGAAGGAATGTTCATTAGTTGCTTCAAACATTCCCCACGGTTGCACGTTTTACCTTTCACCTTTGATCGCGATTGGCATTTTACGATACTCGAATTGTCGATTATCAAATATATCAAATATATCAACCAAAATGGAACTCGACCCGTGAGAGCTCGATGCACATTGAAATCTGTTCGCGTCCTTTCAATTACTCATCCAATTGATTTCTCTTTGGAACGATCAGCTTGCCTTTTACCAAAACTAATAGCTCGCTGGATTCCTTAATTTTTCGACTTTCCTTTGATGATTCCTTTCCTATTCCAGTTGACGAGAAATAAGAGAAAGAGTGAGCGAGAGAGAGGGAGGGAGAGAGAGAGAGAGAGAGAGAGAGGAAGGGAAGGAGGAGATAAGGTGGAAACTACATTTCCACGACGTGGAAAATGACAGACATGATATACACGTATCAGCGCGTGTGCAGTTAGCGTTTCTGACGTTTAGGTTAATGTACACGTTTGGTACGAACAGGTACCATGGCTTGCTTCCTTCACGTGTTCCCACTGTTACTTGAGCGTCAATGGAAACACGAGATACAACGTTTCCGAGATCTTTCAGTTAAGAAAAGAAACAGTTTCCATCGAAAATGAAATGGCTCACTCGCCACTTTCACTTTCTTTAAGTAATCTGTGTGTAGGTATATTTGCACAAATATTCGCAGAAGCCACAGCTAGTCACATTTGGAAATCTCTACAAATAATGCCAGGCAACAGCAAGTATTGTCAATACAACATCGAATTCCAGCCGCGTGAAAATGAGAAGCGTCGACGACCGCGGAATTAACGTAATATTTGATAATTTTCGCTTTAGTCTAGCCTCGGATACGCTCGTACACGATTTTCTCGACACGATTGCGTGCAAAAACTGCCATAACTTCTCCTGTTTATACGCAAATTCCTTTCTACGCGACGTTAGAAATATTTACTTCATCACGAAGAAGTATTTTTTTTTACTTTCACGATCGTTCCATCGTCCGCACCCCATGACCATTAGAAATCTTTATGGGACATTCCATGAGACACCGATAAGGATTTCGATATTACACCGATCGACTGATTGAAGCGGAAATCTATTTGACGCGTCGTTCTATCGAGATTGCAAAATTTTGACAATATCATCGAATCCAGTAACGCGGAACTGAAATCCCACAACAAAAATCAACAGAAAATTACAGCTTCTTCGATTTCAGCGCCTTTAATTTCTTGTCATTTACCAGATCAAAGATTTTTCGACTAAAATTTCCCAAGTCTTCAAAGATTGTAAAATTTAGTAGTTTTGTCAGCAGGACGCGATTCTTTCTCGTTACACGAAAAATTAATATCGTGCGACGACGAACAAATAGAGTTTAATCTCTCTGAGACTCGGAATTTATTTTTGTGACGCGCGACGAGACTCTACTTTGAAAACTTAATTATCCGGCTTATTTATCCGTGTTTCAATACGTTTAACGTTAGATTTAACGAGATACCTTGCCGCTCGCGTTTAACTGGTAATTTCTATATTTATAATCGAGTTAACCTCGTTTCGCATATACTTCGTAAGAACAAGTTTGATTAGATAGCAATCACGCGATTTAATGATTAATCGATACGTAAAGGATTGATTTTGTACGCGAAGGTTTCAGTAGTGTATGCATGGTACGTTGCACTCTGACGAGGAGCCAAGCGTCTGATTTATCACTGGTTGAACTACTGAGAATCGCTTTGTTCGCAAATTCACAACGACGATAACTCCGTTTAAAAAACGGTTTGCGTTTGACGCGTTCAACAACTAAAGAGAGTCGACACGTTAAAGCGTTTCATAGATGGAATGCTTTAAAATTGAATTCTCAATTTGGTCACTTTAATACGCTGAAAACTGTCGTTAAAAATTCATAAATATTCCATTTCTGTCATTGTCAGCAGAGTTCTTTTTTGTCGTTCCGTCGATTTTTGTCATTCGTTAATTCCGGTGATTCCGTCATATTCGTGTAAAAAGCGAGCTACTCGTTTTTGATTTGAACATTTAATTTCTTACGAGTGTTTATCAGATGAAATATGTTTCTTGTCCTTCTTGGTTAATAGTTTTTGTTAATTAACTAAACATTGTTAATGTTAAAAGTTTTTTAAACAATATCTACACGTTTAATGTTACAATGTTCAAAGTTGTCTGTCAATAAAAGTCGTCGACGTTTTTTGCGATTAAAATAAATTACTTCGACATATAGTCTGACTATTACGACACTGATTCCACTGCGCGAAAGTAATATTTCTAAGAAAATTCTCCCGTTAAATTTCGTAATTTCGAGGATCGAGTAGACGAGACGAAGGGAATTTTGTGGTTCACAAATTAAAGGCCAACGAGATTACGCGCACGAGAGGGAAGCGATAAACGACAGCTTGACAAATTAACTATTGCGACGCGGGACGCGCAGATGCGGCTAACGACGCCAGAAATGGAGAAACTTGATTGTTTACGGATCTTGTTTTCCACATTAGCCCTGTTGGCCGATAGGATACGATACGATGCGAAATCGATCGGTTTTAGAATATCTCGGGGTTCCTAGAAACGTGTATACACCTTCTAGCCAAGGTTTATTCTGCCAACATAGCGGTTGTCTAATCGCATTATCGTATTTTGCCCTCTATCGTTTTCTGGATATCTCTCCGCCACGCAATCCGTATTTTCCCGGCCGACAATGGGATTAAGATATTAATTTTAAAACATTTCGTCCAAATTTACCGGCAATCGATACGAGAAGTGGCTCTTTCCTCCTATCGTCTGAACTTTTACGAAAGAATTTCAATATCCACCGAATATTTCTGTTACGTTTGTTAAGGATAGTCACGACTGGTGACGTTCGTGCACTTGTGCGCCTCTAATGTGGGAAACGAAGAGTTATGGTTGACGTGGACTATTTTTGTTGCCTAATTTCATTGCCTGTGATAAGCCTGATGGTTTCTACTGAATTCTTGCTTGAATGGAAATGATAGAAATTATTACCTTAGATTTACCTTGTCCTGATATTCTGCTTAAAATGTTTTCAATGCTATTCCGTTCAATACTGTCTGATTCCCTCAAAGTCCTCCTTTGTAACAAGCTTTGAATTGCCCTTTCCAAAGGAGTCTGAGGAACTCTTCAGTAAAGTAGAGCAAGGGATGTGTCAAGACCAATCAGGAAGTATTTCTGGGGGAAGGTTTCTGGGAACGATTGTCTTCTGAAAACTGAATCCCGCTGCCCATATTCTATCTTTCGAGTACGCGCGTGTTTATGACATGGTGCGGAAGACCTCATCGGACTTGAGATTAACCAAATTTGGCGTCTAGTTTGGACTTTTCCAATTGCGAGTCGTTTAGACTTACAGTCAAAAGTGGTTTAGAAACTCCTGATTTGTCACGTTGGGTACTATTTGCCACGAGGTGTACCATGTCACAAGCGTTACGTACCCCTTGGCCTTAATGGCATTACAGTTGTACGAACATAATTCGTTATTTGCTGTCCAAATTGTTCGTTAACCAACCACCCGCTGTATTTGTGTCGTTATTTCAAATATTGAAAAATTGGAGAATCAACAGAAACGGATTCATACCTTTGATTTGTGTAAAAAATCGTCAAATAATATCATGATTATATAAAATACAGTTCTACAAATCATGCATACAGCGTCGCGATCTGAGATGTTCGTTGTCTGAACGTAAAAATCTTTC